>JACDJE010000114.1:1281934-1371228 GCA_016647715.1 Pavo muticus
TTTTTCCGAAGCAGTTGAGGAACATCAGAGATCTGAGCAATGTGGAGACCTTTGGTAGCCTGTTAGCTGAAGACCAACTGAAAAGTTTATTTAGTGCTATTGCTATGCCCTGTTGACAGTACTACATTTCTTTTTTTTTCCTGTGGAAGTGAGAAGTGTGCAGAAATGCTTAAGGAAAAGAGAAGAAGGATGATGTATTCCCTCAAACATTTAGTGTGTAACTAGCTCTGTGTGCAACCAGAGAGACATGGAAGGATTTCTCTCCTTTCTAATCTTCTTTTCTGCAGTATTTAACCTAGCTTTGCACGAGAGGCTCACCAGATTCCAACTAAGACTTCTTATTAATTCCCATCAAAAATCACTACTGTTTAAGCCTTTCTTCCTCCACAGTTTTTTCCTTCTAATAATTAAGACAATAGTCAAATTATCCTGTACTAGAATTTGAAATGGATAAAAGCAATGATAATTTATACTGGGGATTACAGAGTGATCTTGAAGATTTGGCGTATGCTTCATTGCCCCGTTGTGCAACTGGGCACAAGCAAATTATAACTAGAGGCTTCAGTAATGTGCTACAGAATGCTACAGTGCATGGTACTGTATACATTGGAGAGGGATGAAATATATATTAAGAAATGACTAGCTTAAACAGTTCCTTTTCCTGCAATTTGTTAGTTTAACTATGTAAGGCTTGCATGAAATTGCACGGGAACAAACTAGCTTATGTATACAGAAAATGTTGCTACTTACTGATCCAATTATTCTGAGATTTTTCTAATTTAAAAGCAAAACCATGGAAGTTGAGTCTTTTGTCTATGCGAAAGTGCTGAACTTAGGTTTCTGTGGCTTAAAATCTGGTGCTTAACTAACCAGTAGGCTGGCAAAACCATATTAGTGATCCACAATAGAGTGTCATCTGTTAGAGATATGAGGTTAAGGAAGCCATTTTCAGGAGCAGATGGAGAAAATGCAGTTCTGGGACTCTCTAATAGTTATTCTTTAAAGTGCGCATCTGTTTTAAGTTGCTTAATAGTGTGAAATAGTTAAGAGTCCTGTGGGAAACACAGAGGGCTGAAAGCAGACAAGCAGAAGATGAAAAATACATTAATGACATAGCTTTTCAACTTATCATGTTTATTACTGTGACATATGTAGCATCATACAAACACAAGCTGTGAGAATTGCGTTTAATGTATGTAGTTGGTTTATGGATTCACTTTAAGGGATTCAGATAGTCACTCTGAATTCGTACTTAAATTACAGAAAATTCGTAACAATGTAGTCACAAACTGAGCACAAGCAGGCTGATTCAAATCTCATGGAAAGCCAGACCCAAATGATCACATGCAGAATCATAGAATCATAGAATTGCTCAGCTTGGAAAAGACCTCAAAGATCATCAAGTCCAACCGCAACCTAAAATATCCATAAAAGGAAGGTAAATTATATACTATTGTCACCTTCCCAGAGCTCACTGTATCAAGACTGCTTACCTTAAACTATGCTGTTTTGCAGATTTAAAAGAGCACTGTGCTGGAATCTATAATGCTATGCAGGAAGCTGCATCCATATCTGGCTCACCAACTTTTGGGAATAGTTGTATAGTGTCACAGTAAGTCAGGAGAGTTTGTTCTGCTGGGGAGTTTTGTTTCTGACCTCCTGGAGAGTTAGCCACTTGGTGGGGGAATAATAAATGATAGCTTGTAACGCGTTGAGGACAAGGCAGAAAAATGTACGTTCCACTGGTGATTTTAGATGAATTCATTTCCCCCTGGTACACCCATTGAGATTGTAGTTAATGCTGTTGTACTGGAACTATCTGGTTTCAAGAACAAATTCATATGCTAGTACACTGGAAAATACTATTTTTACTAGACTTTTTAGAAAGGACTCCAAAGAACAAGTAGTAGACATAAAAGAGTCTGGAGCTCCAAAAAGAAAGATGACTGACACTACTTGAAACAGTTGGTAAAGCTATATAGAGATGCTTGAAACCCTCAGCCACTTCACACCTGGATCTGTTCAGCCTTGTGAAAAGATTCAGAGGTGATCTCAAGATATTTATAAACATCAGTAAGTGTGGGAGTCAGAGAGACATGGCCAACCTCTTTTCAGAGGTCTGTGGGGACAGGACAAGGAGAGACAGCCAAAAACTTGAGCATAGGAAGTTCCACGCAAATATGCAAAGGAACTTCTTCCCAGTGAGGATGACAGAACAGGCTGCCCAGGGAGGTGGTGGATTCTCCTTCTCTGGAGATATTCAAGACCTGCCTAGACGCCTACATGCATAGCCTGCTGTAGGGGGCCTGCTTTGCAGAGGGGTTGGACTCAATGATCTCTGGAGATGCCTTCCAACCCCTGTGATTCTATGAGTATTCTTTCATTAGGGTGACTGTGAGTCATATGGGCTACAGGCAGTAATAATAACATTAAAACCCCCGCAATCTAAATAAAAACACAACTTGAAAAGACAATTACCAGATGGCTTCTGATAAAATCAAAGGCAAATCTGGAAAACCTGGCCAAAATTACAGGAAACTTAATGGTTATGGAAGGACTGTTGTATGGCTTCTTGCAGATGTGGTATCTGTTGCTTAACAGTAATAGAATATTAACATACCAGGCTTTTGGGAATACTATCCTTGAATTTTAATTGGATGGTCACCCTGCTGCTCATCCCCAAGAGAGAGTGCTGGAACAATTTCCTTCTAGGATGCTCAGTTAGAGAAGATCAATACAGCAGAATTACTTCTGGAATTTAAAATAATAGTCAGTCGTGAATCACACCTCACCTATCACTTCTGTGATAGGTTTCTATTTTAAAATTATATTTTAAAGTATGTGTGAGGTTCAGCTGCAAGTGATTCTGCTCTAGCAGGAGGATTTAAAGGGCAGGCATTCTCCTCTTCGTTGTCCTCAATCCAGTCCTTCACTTAACCAGGTACCTGCTCTCCCTTTATTCTGAGAGTTATTTTTCCTTCACGTGCATGCTATTTCTAAAAGTAATGATGATCAGAAGAAATCCTTCTTCAAAAATACAGCATACATCAAAATAACATAAACAAGTCCACATTAAGATGATAGTCCCTCAAGATTTTTTATTATCAATTATCTTTAAGAATCCATGACAAGTATGGGAGTGTGAGAGAGAGAAGGATGTGCAGGAGATGGGAAACTTGGAGAGCAAGGAGTCACATAGCAGACAGAAGAATAAATAGTCTGTGGAACAGCTAGAACATCTATGTTTTTAGGGGAAATGCTACATAGAATGTGTGAACTTCAGACTGCAGTAGAAATAGAGCAATCAGGATAAAATAGTAGTCTCAGTGAGGAGGAAACGCACCAGCCTTTGTCAGCAAATTACAGATAGCTGTAATGTAAGTACTGGTAGTCCTGAAGGATAAGACATGATGGAAATGTTCTTTTCTGGCTGTGAATAGGTGTCACTGTGAGTGAATGGAAGGATGTCATATATGTGAACAAGTGTTGAGGATGCTCTGTCCTGCTTGCTCTGTATCCTGCCCTGGTGTGTTTGGAAAGTGGAAGCACTGATCTGGGAAGGTTTTGCCTAGCTCTGAAGTTCAGGAGAAGGGAATCAAGAAATCCTGGCTGCTTATGCTGGAGCAGTGAGATGCAGAAAACAAGCTGATGTAGATGTGCCTATTCATGGAACAGTTTTTGGCTATGTAGTCTGCTGTTAATGAGAACTAACTTTAGCCACTGCTGCAAGATAGGAAATATAAGATCCAGTAAGCTGAGTGCAATGGGTGTCTATTAGGCAGCTAATGATTTCATGTCCCTCTTTCAGTATAAGGTGTATATACAGAATTTCTGCTGATTTTCTCAGAATGGCATTGTACTGGTGAATGGTAAGGCATTAATGGTGTTGTTCATATTTAGTTCTATCTTTGATAATGCATACAGAGAATTCCCCCAGCATTTCATAAAGATCAAGTCAGAATGACTCATGCTATTTTTCCTTTGCTGGTTTATGTCTTGTCATTAAGCGTTAAGGCTGGAGGCCCCGATTTCTGATTGGTTTGATCAGGTAGAGAGGCTGCTTTTCTGCTAGAACAAGTGGTATTATCTCTGTTCACTGAGATAGAGAAGGCAAAATTGGTTCTTGTTCACTTTGGAAGACAAGTAGTGGCTTGAGGGACAACTTTCATTGAGAACAAGCTTAATAAGTGAGCCTCTTCCCTTTCTTCTCCTCCCCAGGTCATTGTATTTTGGAGTATGTTTTTACACATGGGCATTAAGTGCTGTGCAGAGACATAGAACAGTCTTCCTGAGTTACTCCTGACAGTGGTGCCTTCTGGTAGCTGGAAACTAGTTTTGCAGAAGCTTGCCCTGAACTGTGGGAATGTCTGGAGGCAAGGATGAGTAGTGCAGTAAGAACAAGCAGCAGACACATTCAGTGAACTAGAAGGTAAGACTTCATTTATTAAGGTAAATACTGAGGAATGGGGATATATATATATAAACATATATACATATATATATACAGTTTCTTTTAAGGCAAGAGGAGATGTTGTGAATTTTATCTTATATGTATGTTCTAAACAGTTCAACATTTCCCTTTTTGTGTCCCCCCAAAGCACTGACATAAGCACCCCAAAATATGACAAAAAGGCATTATTTTTCTGTTGTTCTCATTCTGTTGCTCCCATGGCCTTACAGCTGCAAATTCTGATATTGTACTTCTGGCACATTCTCACAGGAAGTGACCATGGCTGGTGTGCTAATCATCCCTTTTTGCCCTTTTTTTCTACCTCTTGATTGCAACTTTTATTTTGCAGTAGGGGACCCAGTAGTTTGCCTGCACAGAGCCTGCCATCAACCAGCCGTGCAGCAGCTGCCCCTCATCAAAGATATTCCAGTCTTCCCAGCCAACCTGTGTTTTAGTTTTCCCCTCAAAGTAGCTTTCTCTTTTAGACTCAATGCATGCTGTCATTAATGGACCCTGATAATAAACTGTTGTATGAGCCTACTTTAGCATCCTTTGTGCAGTACTCAGTAGTTAATGCCTGGTTATTTCTGTAACAGGGATTAACATTTACATACCTATGCTGTATGAGCTCATCCAGAGGCCAAAGCTGTCTTTTAATGCTTTTTTAGTGTGCTGGACTTTTGCTATAGTTCTTAGCTGATAAGTTTTAAAAACTCCAATTATATATAGGACTTGTAACTAATTTCTCATGTGCTGTTGACATTCAAGGTTAGAGTTTCAGAGTTAGGGCAATGGAAATATATGAAAATAATTAGCAGTGCTATATATATAACACACATTCATAAGTAAAATATAGTTTTCAAAATGGTTATTAATAAAATAGGAAATTCATTCAGTGCAACTCAGTACTACCGTGTCACTTGAAAGTCTGAGGATCAAAAGAAAATAGCCAAGAATTCTTTAAGTGGCTTCTTAAATAGAATTTACAAGCCTTACAGTGGAGGGATACTTATAACTGAGTTCTCATTAATCAATATTGTATTTCAGAGCAGAGCATTTCTAGTCTGTCTCAGTTGCAGAGGAAAAAAAAGGGTATTTTTTTCAACAACTCAGTGAATTAATTAATGCCATCTATTCTTCAGATTCTAACCAGTGGTTGTCAGGTTCCCTTAGCCTGTGTATTGATCTGTAATATAACCTTCAATTTCCTGCATCTGCTATTAAGTGGAATAAAATTCATAATGGTTGCACTCCTGAGCAGCTGTTCACCTATCCAGTATTGTAGGGTCACCAGGGAAAGTTGCTAATACTTGAGAAGAACTTCCCTGGTATATTGATGTCTTTTGTTGTTCAATTAACATTTATAATGTGGAAGAATAGAAGATAGTATTTAATATGTCAGCCAGCCTTACGACAACTCTGCTTCCATTTTCTGATGCCAAAATCTAATACAATGTTTATGTCCATTAGAGTTAAAATACTTTCCTTATTAGCTGCCTAAGTGCATTTTTCCAACAATAATAATGAAGGGCATTCAGTAAACTAAAGCTAATTAATCTCTTCAGTCTCCTTTTTGTATTTATCTGATGCCAAAAGCAATACAGTTTTTCTCTAAAGCAGATTAAAACTAAGCTGTGGATGGTGCCTCCTTCCTAAATAAAACCTGCAAAATTATCAATTTCCGCAACTACTGTTATCTCTCCTTTCAGAATGCTGCTCCTTATTGAGATCTGGGGTTTTGTTTATGCACCTCTCTGCCAGCAAAGGTTAGGCATTACTTGCTTTCTTGCTGCTGTAATGCAAGGAAGCTGCAGGGATCTGTAGCCCAGAACCTGCCAGTCAGACAGGAGAGGAGCACTCATTTTTTCTTGCATAACACAGGAGAGTCTCTCTAGCATCAGACTCTGCTCCATCCCACCCATTACTGCAATTCTGGGGCATCTACCTATTGCCAGAGGAGTTAACCTTTGTGAGTAATGGGAGTAACTGTCATAAATTCTTTCTTTTTCATCAAAACTTGCTCAGAAATGGTGGAATAGAGGAAAGAGTCCAGAGTACACAGTGATGTATTATAAAAAACACTTTCCTGGCATCTGTGGTGAACTTAGGATCCTTTGATCCCATTCAGTTTTTGGAGGATTGACTGGGACCCACTCAAATAGAACAAAAGGCACCTACATCAACACAGTATCCTCAGTGACAGGATCTTTCAGAAGGAATGAGTTTGTCCACCCATATAGAATGCAATAGGTCATAAAGGGTTCAATCAGACACAGAGTATTAAATTTGCACTCTGTTTCAAATTAAAATTACCAATTTTTGATAGCTTATGAGGGGATGAACAATGTAATTGTCATGATTGTCTAAATATGAATATATGCCATTCTTTTGCTGAATTACTAGGTATTAATACATCATTTTTTCATGTATTATGTATTAGTTAACTTGGAGTTTGGATATTGTAAATGTACTAATAATGTAAATCATTAATAGAAAACAAAATTTCTGCCTTTTTCCTGGCAGACTTCAAAAAATGAATCATTCCACTGTTTATTTTCAGAATTAATCTGGTGTGAAAATCTGTTATTCTCAGGAAAGTTTCAGTGCTCATGTCTCTTTTCAAAAGTGTTGGCAACCTTAGCTTTGACACAAAGCACTGTCTTGAAGTATTGCAAGCATTCCTTTACGGTTCTCTCTCTTTTTTATTTAATTTCATTTCTTATGACATGAGTCTATCACACATTGGTCCACACAATCCAGTATGCTGTGTGTGCTGGGAACAAAGCCACGCATGTTTGGAAGAGTAGAAGGTCAGAGTAAATATCTCTGAAAGTTTCACTTGACGCTCTCCCAGCCTCCCATCTTTTTTTTTTCCCCTGGGATTTGCAGAATCCAGTTAAAGATTTTGATTTAATAAGTCTCAATTCTTGATGCAAAAACCTCAAGTAAATGTATGATTCAGGAATTGAAGTGTTATCTATATTGTTCATGCTGAAAATTTCTGAGAAGACCTTTTCTTCTTGTTCTGGTTTCTTTTCCTTTTTGCTTAAGGTCTTCTTTGAGGTTAAAGGAATGGTATTTACTTTAGAAAGTAAAGATGTGTCCATTCTGAGTAAAAGCAAGTTAGAATGAACGTTGTAGACAAGCTAATCAAACAGACTGCCTTGGATACACTTAAAAAAAAAATAAAAAAGAAAATGATATGACTTCTTCAATTTATCTATTAGAACAAGTAACAAGAAAATAGCACAAGGTAGCAAAGTAGAATTAGTTTGTGGTGATTCCTGATTTTTGTCCTTATGCGTAGTGTTAAGAGAAACTTAAAAGATAATCATCAGCCACGGATGCTCTGATAATTCAATAATTAACAGATGGCAAGGGAAAAAATAACATTTTTCTTTAAAAAAATACCTATTTGTCTGTTATGCTCTTTTAGAAGGGAATAAGGTGATCTGAAAGGAGTGTATCTTCAGTTATCTCCTTACATCTTTTAGTGACATTACATTTAGTATCCTTAGTATCCTTAGGAGTATCCAAGGAGTCAGGCTATCCCTGAGAACTTAATGCTAACAAATATTCTAAAGGATTCCTACTAATATCCTAGAGGATTTTCATCCTCTCTGCACAAGTTGTCTGTTTGTATGAGTCTAAGTCTCTTCTGGTTATCCATCCACAAGCACAGGCTTGTACAACTTCCACACTTGGACTTGGACTGAGTCTCAATCCTTGTCCCTAAGAAAATTCACTCCAGACAATCATGTAGAGAATTTTGTTTTGGAGACCCGTACTGTGAATAGGGCTGGAAGGTACTGGGCAGTATCACACAGCTTTTTATCTGCGTGGTAGCAGGGCAGTTTCATTCTTTATCCTTTCATTTCTTCTGCGCCTCTAGCTAACTGCAATTATACTGCTATCACTTAACACTCAAGCTATTGCCCTCCTCTCACTTCAGTCTCCTGACTTGCACCTCCACCCATGTGGTGCACAGATTACATTGGGAAGATGGACTTAACCTCAGAAGTGTATTTAACTCTGGGTGCTGTCTTGGTGAGCCTTGATACATATCTGTGTACATATTCAATTTGAGAGGAAAATAATTCATATTTGGTTTTGATTCCTTTCCAGTACGTCTCCACGTGTCAAGATCTTTGTTAACTGTGATGGTATGAGTTACTGAGCCTTTCAACGCATGCTGTAGGATGGTAAAATATAGATTCCATCTTCCTTCCTTTTTTTTCCAAAGCACTTTTATAAATCAATAATTAGATTGCCGAATTGCTTAAAGGAAAGAAATTAATACAACTTACCATACCCTTTGGCGGTAAGAGTATTTAAAAGTGAACTATGCTTAAATTTCATAAAAGCCTCCTCAGCAAATCAGTAGAAGAATATTGATCTTGAAATAAGTATGTGAATTCTAATTGTGTTTTGTCTTTCCACTGGAGAACCATTACTTTATTTAGCTGGAGTTCATTCTTTAATTTTATAGTCTTGGCATGTTGTCTGTGAAGGTTTCTTCTTTACATTTGAGCAAGGTTTGTAACCACGCAGTTTTGCTGATCTTTTCTTTTCACAGGAAAGTATTGACCTGGGAGAGCTAAAGAGAGGCTTTTAAGATCAAGTTACCATCACCAAAAGTCTCAGCAACATAGAACTCCAATTCCTGGTATAGAGCTGTCAGTTCAATGACTAAGTCAGATGCTAAGTACAATAATTGCTTCTTGCTGTGCTACAAACTCTAAAATCAATTTATTCTGATTATAAACCACCATCTTCATAACATACACTTTAATTACATATATATTTTAATTTTGGAAAACCACATACATCTGTAGGTTAATTCTGCTACTTTCATGAGTGGTTTTTGACTGGTAAAATAGGACTATCTAAGCCACTTGGAAAGTTTTGACATATCTGGTCTGGGTATTTTAATCTTGGAAGAGTGGGAAAAGAGTGAGAGGAAAGAAGCTCTTATGCAACTCTACAGCATTTGAAGTCTTAGGTAATAGGTGGAAAACCCAGGGAATCTGAATGTGTAATAATGCTTTTGTAATCTGTAGCTTTGGAGGGAAAAAAAAAGTAAAATTACTGTGAAAAGTTAGCTTAAGTATATCTTTTGTAGAGCAAAATAGCTTCAAACAGAGACTCAAAGCAGCTTTACAGAATATAACAGAAACGTTTCAGTACTGGAGTGGTGCTTGAATCTACAGGCTAATGTTTCTTTAGCATCAAATAATTGTAAATTTAGTTCAAATGGAAGCTTTACTATTTCTGACATTTATAGTTAATATGTGTTGTTGTATACCAAGGATATAGATAGATTAAAAGAAACCAAAAGCAAAGCAAACTTTTCCTCCCCACAAAAGATCAAGTATTTTCTGCTTGAGAAGAACTGATGTTCACCCTGTGCTAGACTGTCACAGCAGGAAAAAAAGGCTCAAGTCTACGCTGCAGAGTTGATTTGAAAAGAAGGCAGCTTGAATATCACAAAATCATAGAATGGCTTGGGCTGGAAGGGACCTCAAGGATCATGGAACTCGAACCCCCCTGCTGCAGGCAGGGCTGCCAATCTCCATATCTAATACTAGACCAGGCTGCCCAGGGCCCCATCCACCTTGAACACCTCCAGAGACGGGGCATCCACAGCCTCTCTGGGCAGCCTGTTCCAGCACCTCACCACTCTCTCTGTGAAGAATATCCAACCTAAATCTTCCCTCCTTCAACTTGAAACCATTTCTCCTTGTCCTGCTGTTATCTACCCTTTCAAAGAGTTGAGTCCCCTCCTGTTTATAGGCTCCCTTTAGGTACTGAAAGGCTGCAATTAGGTCACCTTGCAGCCTTCTTTTCTCCAGGCTGAACAAGCCCAGCTCCCTCAGCCTGTCTTCATAGGGGGGGTGCTCCAGCCCTCTGATTATCTTTGTGGCCTTCCTCTGGACCTTCTTCAACAGCTCCCTGTCATTCTTGTATACTTTATTGTATATGACAGTTTGTCAGCTATTTCTGCTAGAAATTAATGCTTTTGGAACTTTATCTATGTTTCACATCTTGTTTGCATTTCTTAAAAAAAAAAAAAAAGCAACATGCTGCAGCCTAATTTAAATAAACCTGACAGCAATAAGCAGTTGTTGGGCTGAATTCCAGTTGTTCAGTTTAACACTTAATTGATGTCTTCCTAGGAACACTGTAATCTCTGGGTACATAGTGAAGAAAGGCTTTCTATAAATCCAAATTATATTGGGTAATTTAGGTGAATAAGAGCTCAGACTAACGAAGAAGTTGCTGCAGGGTAAAGATTACCCAAGTAACTTTGCATTAAAATTCAGTAAGGATTTACTAACAGATTTAGCAAGAGTTTGAATCTCATTCTGTGTTGACAATCCTGAAAAAGTTACTCCAGCTGTGGTAAATCCTTATATGATGTAGAAAGAAGACATTTGTAATAAAAAGGTAAGAACTCAGCAGCAGTCATTTCATAGCAAACCTGCTGTAGAAATCGTTCTCAGAAAAAAGAGAGTGAGGAACAGAGAGAATTTCTGTATATTTATATTCATTAAACTGAAGGAAAACATCTCAGTTCATTACTAGAAATAACAGCTAGAAAAGAATAATGCGTAGCTGACACCACTACTGCATTCTGGCATTTGCTTTTACTTTGCCGTGTTCATCATTTGAATCGCAACTCTGAAACACAATTTGGAGACTCAGTGAAGTGTAATAAACTGAAAATGGAAGACAGGATTTCTTTTCCCTTACTTGCCCATCATAGATACTGCATCTGTTTTAGCTGGGATCCTTATGTCATGAAACTGAAATCTTTATTTTCATTTCTAATACATATAGTTAATTTTAGGACCCTATTATGTTGAACAGCAAATGATCATAAATCTTTCCTTGAAAAAACTTAAAATTTGATGGACAGAACTGCATGTGAGGACAGTGAGGGAGATATTACCCTCTTTTTAAAGAGGAACAATTGACAAATTATGAGCAAAGTGTTTTTGCCACAGCCAGACTGGAGGGCCTGATGACAGAAATTGATGCTCTGTTTCCTCTAGCAGCAAAGGCATGTTTGTCTGCTTTCTCTCCATTGCTCTTTTTCTGATTTATATGTTGTACTTGTATCATTTGTCTGATGAGCTATGAAAAAGGAAAGTGTAACCACTTTCTGCAAAACTTGGGATGTGAAACATTCTTCAATTGACTTTACCCCTGGGGGCTCACGGATGTACTGATCAGTTTCAGTCCCAGTCCAGTGCCAGACCGTGAGTTATCATTGCAGTTAGAGACCTCAAAAATCTCTGCTAAATGCAGCAACTGAATGCACAAGTGAATGAGTCATACGTGATGTTTGAAGGAGCCTTTTTGTCATCGGTCTTACAATGTGTTAATGCAGACCAATTGTAGTGGGTGCTTAAAGGAGCACAACAATGGTCATTTTCTTCCAAATATTTGTTTGACAAATTCCTTCTAGGTATCACTATGAAACAATGTCCAGTGTTTACTCTTAAGAAGAAATTGCAGTGACCAAAAACGAAGGAATGCCTGTTACTTGTTTTTAAAATTTGATGTGTTTGCATGTTTTGGACTTAGTAGCTTTCATAGCACATCATCTTTTCAAAGCAAAAAAACTCAGACAGTGGGAACCCAGAGACATTTAAATGGATGGCTTTAGGATGTTGATGGGAATACTGCCAGCAAGGTAAAAAGAAATATTAAAAAAGTGCCAAACATGCAGACTTGTCATCCTTTGCCTTAATGGGAACTTACAAATGTGCTACTTGCAAGAGATGTTCTTCCACAATATGATTGTGGTTATAAAACAAACAGCATGGTCAATAATATGATCTAATCTGATTGAAGAGGTCAGTTAGAAAATTATTACCCACTTTACAACCCATTAACATCAAACCTACATTACAGGAATGTATGTGATAGATTAAAAACTTGCTTACTTTAAGCAGGAAGGTCTAAATAAACTCCATTATAAATGTTTCTTTATATTTGAAGCAAAAGGAGTTACCCCTTGGTGACTAGAATGAGATGAGGAGAGTCAGAACAAGTTGCTGAGTTTAGCTTTTTAATCTCTTTGCCTGAATCCTGTTTAGTAGATGTTTGGGGAAATGGAAAAGACATTTTTGGATGATTAGCTTCTGCTTGGTGATTGACACAATGAGGAGGCTGCACAGAAACAATTCAAGGGAAATTGAAGCTGTTGAATGGAGTTACTGGAATTGGGGGGAGAAAAAAAATAGTGCTTTGCTTGATGCGGAGCAAATTATTTACTGTATCAGGAAAGACCCAATGACCCATCTAATCTTGTATCCTGCCCACGGTGTTGATTTATACCAGACGCTTCAAATGAAGATAAAAATCCTGTAATTGTATAATAGTGTAGAAGGAGGGTATGTTCTATCTTGACACCAACCCACGATCAGCCAATGCCCTGTAGCATATGCATTGAAAGTTCCTGTCTTTATTCTTAACTGATGAAATTGCAGATGCTGGTGGCAGTCACATAAATTAATTCAGGTGGATGGATAAGTGTGTTGCTTGGAACACAACCTGCTGTCATGTTCACTTCATGTTAGCTGTCAGTAGCAACCACAAGGTTGGGAGGAATTGGCTCCATAGTGCAATTTAACATGTAGCATCACAGGAACATAATAACAGAAGAGCCCAACTTCTGGTTCTTATTTCCTGAGCGGGACATATGTGTATCTGTATCATTTGCTGTGCCATCAGATTTTAACTAGTACAAGGTTTTGTTGCGTGATAAGCTCATATTTTTCAGACCTGCCTTATCTAGATTATGCCCTATGCCTTTTAGGTACATTGTCTGATAGCCCAGATGGTGATAGGTCTATTTCCGTGTGTGATTTCTATGTAAATTGACAGGTACCAAGCCGTCTACAAAGGGTTAGTTCTGGGGTAAATCTTAGTTGTTATCTTTACTTGCAGAGACTCTAGGGAGTAAAAACATGAGTTGGAAGACAGCACCGCTGAGTCTGCCTCTCTGGTTCTATTATCTGTTCTGCTCATTGAGCCTTGTCTGTAGTTAGTACAAAACAAGGCTAGTTAAAACCAGATGTGCCATGTAACAGTGCTGGTCCTGTGTAATGTGCTTGATCTAAGTTCAGCCAGCAGCTGGCTATGGTACCAGCCTGACAGGTTGTGCTAATGATGACAACCTTCGTACCACTGTGTTGGTCTGTACTACTGTAGGAGTTCTGAGCACTTGAGAGTGACTTGTGACGGTCAACTATGCCATAAATGAGAGTATTGCAGTTGGGTGCTGGATTCAGGATGGTGAAGAGATAACTATTAAGGTTGAGTTAAGCAGCCCTAAGGAAAAGTCCAAGGCCCCTTTACATCAGAGCAGTGAACACATGCTGTCACAGAAGGCTATGTGCACAGAGACATCCCCAGCTGTGTTGGTGCTGCAAAGTTCATGTTGCCATTATTTTTCCCGTTTCCAGGCTGGACACAGCTCTTTAGCAAGAGCAATTCCTTCCACACTGTTGTAATTCTGGCTACTAATCAGGCTGCTGTACCACTGCCTTTAATGCAGGGTGGTCCAGGGAGGTTTGTTCTGCTGGGATTTGAACATTTCCTGGCTGGCTGAGGCGGTGCCACAGGCATATTTACATTTGGCACAGAGCCTGCAAGGCTCTGTGGAACCATTATGCCACATTTCTACGTGGCATTCCAACCTGCCTGGGTTGCTTTCTCTCCAAAGCATCATTTACAGGTGACCTGACTGCTTGCCAGGAAATACTCACTTTTCTCCTTAGCGGCTGCTACGTGTCAGTGGAATGTGCTTTTTGGCTGCCTGAGGAGGAAATAATGTCCATCAGGAACAGACTTGAGAGTGACGCAAGGTTTGATAGTTGGATTGTATTTGCTTGCTATAACCATCACAACATCTATAAGGGCAGAAGGGTGACACATTGTGCAGCTGCAAGAATCAGAAAGTCACTTCCATGCAGGAAGCCCCAGCTGAGTCCTTCATAGAAAATCCATCACTGAGTGTTCACTGCTTCAGCAATGCAGTTTCCAAGCCGTTTCTTTCTCACTTCTCTCTTTTCTTCTTCTCTCTGATAACGGAGAGGATAAATAACTTCTCTATTTCCTTTAGTGTTTATTTTGGTGCACTGTATCTCTCATGTTCTGCACTCTGGACACACAGTTGATCGTACAAGACTAAACCATAAGCTCTGGGCAAAATTTAATGTTTGTTCTTCATAAGTATCCCTTTCATGCTCATTCATTCATCTCTCTCTGGGGAAGAAATAGTTTGTGCCAACAGATAAAGCAGAAAAATATTTCTGCAAGCTGAGAAAAGAGCAATGCAAATTTAAACAACTAGTAAAAGTAATCACAAAAAAAGCAGCCAAAGTAGTTGTCAGCTATTAAGCAGATTTCAACCACTGTAAATCCAGCATTTAAGTGGTGAACTACTGACAGAATTTCTAACAAAGGCAAATAGTAATACATCTGTTCTAGCATTAGGGCTGTATCAGCAGTAGTACAGACACAATGCAAGTAGGGGGTCTGGTGGCTTCCAGCTGGCTGAAGGGAAGACGGAGGATCAAGGGATGGAAAACAGCACAATGCAAGTGACTGCTGTGTCTTGCAAAGAGGTTTGCTCTTGCATAGGGCAAGAATTAAGAGTTTTGAAGCACAAAATGAATGGAGTTGTACAAATGTTAAATTGCTCTATGCTTGATATCAACTAAAATACAGGCCCTTAAAATTTGTTATATTTGTTTAAAAATATGGGAAGTCTTCTGAACAAATTCTAGCCACTGATCCTCTATTCGCACATACATGACTCTCACAGAAGTTCAGAAGTTTAACAAAACTAGCTAGATCTACTGTTTCTTTGTGAACATAAACTGTACAACAGAATAAAATTGCTTCTAACTTGTAGGACTTGCTTTGAGCACAAGTCAGAAAATTCTGTTTTTTCCTTCAGGAAAAATGAAAAAATGGCAAATGGGACATTCTAACTGATGCTGACGGTTTCTTGCGTCACGTGTCAATAGTTTTAAATTGAAGAAGGGAAGATTTAGGTTGGATGTCAGGGGGAAGTTCTTTACTTATGAGAGTGGTGAGGTGCTGGAACAGCTGCTCAGAGAGGCTGTGGATACCCCATCCCTGGAGGTGTTCAAGGCCAGGTTGGATGGGGCCCTGGGCAGCCTGGTCTAGTATTAAATGGGGAGGTTGCGGCCCTGCCTGTGGCGGGGGGGTTGGAGCTTCATGATCCTTGAGGTCCCTTCCAACCCAAGCCATTCTATGATACTATGATGTTAGTTTTCATTGTAAAGATTTCAGTGATTCTAGTTTTTCTCCATGTTTCCAAAGTGAAGGTACTGAAGTCCAAGCAATGTGTACATAGATGTGGGGGATGTTGGTGATGGGGGAAGCCTTCTTTCCTGGCAGTGACTGCTGTGAACACTGTGTCTTGTGTGGCCTGAGTCACAGACAGGTCTATGTGTTCTCCCATGCTGGAAGGAGTGAAGTGAGAATGAGCACAAAGCCATGACATTCTTTAATAAAGTCTGTAGCCTGTTCTTAGATTTTTTTAATTTTAGTTGAATTGTTGTGGCTTCATGTTTGTTTTAGTTTAATTGATAACTTGAAGTTTCTGAAAAGAAGATGTCGTTTGATGTGACTGAATTTCCTACTTTGATCTTGTAAATGGAATATGAGTAGAAATGAGATTAAGTGGTGTGGAAGGGAATTCATATTTTTTACATTGCCTGTTCTGTTTAAACCTTATTCTGTCTAAAGGAGATGTGAATTGAACTTGTTGGAAATACTACCACAGCCTAATTTTTTTTGGATAAATTTTGATTTCTTAAAGTTCGTTTTATTTAATTGGCTTGACTATTTAAATAAATTCAATACCCATTTTGAGGGTTGAATGGGAATATCTTGGTTTTAACTTGATGCAAAACAGGTAAAACTAACATCTCAAACAATGTTACTAGTACAAAAAGACATTCCTTCTGACCTCTAGTTAGTTATCACTTTATGCTGAGGGGAAGGTTCAGTAAAATCTAGTTCATTTCTGTCTATCCACATGAAATAGTAATTTCAAAATCAAAGTGTAGTTTTGTATTTAGAAGTATTTTTAGAAAAGATTAAAGATAGTATCTATTGAGCTGAGAAAAACGAAACCTTCTGTTAAAAAAGGAATTGTTATTTCATTTTTGTGCAGTTTGCAGAGGCCAGTTATGAGGGGAAGCAGTTTTTATTGAGGAATCAAATACTACTCCATTGTTGCATTCAAAATATGCTTTAAATATGTTTGTCTAGACATTTTTTCCCCCTTGCTTATATATCAGGACTATAATTTTGTGTCTCTTGCTTTAGGTCAATTCAGTTGTGCTTCCTTTGGGCACACGAATCTTACCATTATGGAGTCCAGAACAGTGGGATTTTGGCATCACAGGCATGCTTGCAAAGTCAACGTGCCCTTTTGCATTTTAAGAAATTCTGGTTTTGTTTTGTCTTTTGCCAGTAACTTAAAACTGCTTTTATTGAGGCTGAGATACTGCTGCTTGGTAGAGAGCCATCAATGCTGATTTTTAAAAGGAATAGAAATGTTTAATCACGTACATAATACCCATAAGTTAAGTAAAATCCTAGCTTTTGTTATACATACTTTTAGGCAAATAATAATCAGTGTTTTCCTTTGAAAACTGCAGTATTGCACATTGGTCAGTGGTCAGTATTCACCAGCAATGTAGCTAGTTATTGTCTGTGAAAGCCCAGGGTTTTGTCTGTTGAATATTGTAATGACAAGCTATTAGCACTTTGCTGCTTCCAGCAAGAATAGCTCACTAATTCAGTTTAGTAAAATACTGTGATACTTTTAGTGCCAATAATGAGATCTGGGGACTTTCAGAAACAACAATTACGGTGTATCATTTCTGCTGCCCCCACAGCAAAGCCTTTAGGCATTGAAACTGTTTTGAGAAATGAATATATACTATTGCTAATGTTGGCTTTCATTTATCTAGTGAATCATTTTCTTATTTGCTGTTTTGCTGAGTTTCTGTTGTTCAGCTAACACAAACCTCTTTTTTACAGAGAGGAGAGGAATTGAAAATACATAACTCGGGTAAGATATGCCTGGTTATATTTGAAAAAGACTGTTATAAAGTCTCAGAAATTTTGGTTTGTTAGGTATTTCTTGGAGAGGTCTGAGATTGTTCTGAGGGATAGTGAATAAGTCTTCAACTATATGAGCTAGCAATGCCAGTCCCCTGCAATGGCAGTTGGGCACAGCTGAGAAGGGCACTTACCCTACTGCACAGTGATCTGAGAGCCCTGAAGTAATTCCTCTTTTTATTTCTGAATCACCCTGCTTACACCAAGGTTTTCTCCTGCTGTGGACTCTTGATCCACTTCTGGAAATGCATTATGGGTGAACTAACCTGAAAAAGTGCTCAATATAAGAATTCTGTGAACTCCACCATGATTTTCTTTTCAGAAGGGGAATTTTTGGAGATGCTATTAGCACTACGATCAGTGCTTTGATTCTCCCTCCCTGCTGACACTTGAGAACCTTTGTTTTACTGTGGTTTATGAAACCTTAGCACTGGGCTCTGTAATTGCAGACAAATGATGTTTAGACTTGAGTTGGGGGCCTGTAGGTGATGACTGAATACATTTTTGCTGAAAGCTCAATTAGAATAAATCTCAAGAGAGCTGCACATCTCTACATTTTTAGAGGTTTTCTACACCCTGCTACCACATATAAGGAAGCAAGAGGAAGACCCAGAGTGAGCATTTGTCAGTAGACGTGGGATATGCGGCTTTGTGAAATAGGCAATATTCTGTACGCTTTGCAGTGACAACCAGCAGATATGCTTCACTGTGAGGTTTTGCACCCCTTTTCCTTACCATGATAGTAATTTTATGGATGAGTCTTGAGGTAGATTGGCCAGAAGACAGCTATGAATATATATGGAAGGAGGCAGCTTGCACCTGTTGTTTTAGGCGTTCATTTATGGTTGATGAGCAGTTAGACATGTCCAGTGGAAGAAAAGATGATCTCTTCAAGTAGTGATAAGGTAAACGATGTACAGGCAGGTTCAAAAAATGCTAATTATTTGAGAGTAAGGTTACATAGATTAATTACATCCAAGGAACGTAAATAAAGTGTTGTGACAGGTGCCCTGTAAGGAGGTGGGAATGAGAAGGGTAACCAAAGCTGATCATTTCCCCTTGCCTTACCTCTTGCCGTGTGTGGTGTGATCCTCTGAATCATCTATTCGACATGGTACAGCATATGAAATGGAGTTCCAGAGCAGTGCATGTATATTTTGTGACTCGGTTAATCTGCACCTCTAATCTCTTTCTCAGCAACTTTTGTAGGAATCCGTGCTTTTTTAGGAATCTTGTGCCTGGGAGTTTTAGATTGGACTGTTTCACACGTCCCAGTTTAGACTGTAGGAGTCAGGGATGTCAGAAACTTCTGAAGACCAGCCAATTTTCTTTTTTTTTTTGTTGCAGTTAATTACAGTGCTCACGGGTGAGTAGAAGAAGTGCTGGAATGAGGAAAATCATTAGTCTCTCTTATATTGCTGCATTGCATGTAAAGAAAGTAAGCAAAATATGCATAGGTCAGATATAACTCTTTCATTCGTTTCCAGAATAGCTGCTTCTGGGCTCCTATGAAAACCACGTTTAGATTTTGATGAATTGCAGTTATATGTTTGACAAAGACCATGTTTACTTCTAGATTATTTCTTTTAAGCAATAAGAATGTGTCAGTTATCAGAGGCAAAACAAATAACTGTAAATACTCCAATCTGTGCATTTTGTTAGATGTTTCAGTTAAATTTACTAAAGTAATTTTATCAAGTCATGAAGGTGAATTTTTTTTTTTTATGTTAAACGTGTTTTCTTCTGTGTTTTTCAATTGGGAATGCAGTTTTGAAAAACAGAGGAAGGATACGCTGTGGCCTCCTTCATAAACCTACCAGAATAATCTAACCCACCAGGAATCAAACACACCATTTCCTGTCTAAGCTTTGATGCTCAACTTGGAAAGCTGTTTAACTAGATGCTGTGTGGAAATCAAAGTGTTGTCTGGCATAACCAGACAAATGGTAGTAGCTTGTAGTGTTATTCCAATGCTTGGATACTACCGTACATCATCTAAAACAGCGCCTGAATTAGGGTTGCTTTGGAAAATTAACGATGTAGCACTTTCCAGGGATGCAGTACTGTGATGGATGGAATTCACAGCTGGCGTATTTAGTCTCCACAGACTTGGCCTACTAGGTTACTCTATTGTGCAGTTTGCTGTATGACACTTATTTGTGTAAATATTGCAACAGATTTGTATGCACTCAATTTTCCCCAGCAATTCACTGCTTCTACAGTCCTCTGTACTATTAACATGTCCTGGAAAAGGCTTTCTCCTCTGAGTAAGCTGCCAGCTGGCCAGTAGCTGATATATAGGCATTAGCTGCCACTGGGGAAAATCAGGGTGAATTTAGTAATTTAGAATACTTTGGCACAACGAAGTGCTGATCCCCTGATGAATGACAGCATGCTTAGTTACAGTAGTGTTATTCTACCAGTTAAGTGCCAAACAGCCAAGTATTCCAGTGTTGACTTAAAGGAAAGTCAGGACTCTGAAATAAATTCTACTGAGAATTGCTAGTGAAATCCTGCTAGCGAAAGGGAAAATTCAGAAGTGAGACAAGCGTGCCAAATGTTGTGTTAAATGCTGCAGCACTGATATGGTGCAAGACTTTTTGCACGTGTTCATCTTGGGTTCCTGCACTTGGTTGAAATGAGTTTGATAAACTAGAAAAAGCATATCTCACTTGTAGACCTTTCCTTCTTGCCTGTAATTGACAGGGACAACATTCGATTTTATCCTCCCCAAATGAGTTTGAATGTAATAACATCCTAACACATTGTAGCAGAAATCTCCTAATGTAATGGGAGTTAGTTGTTGCACGCTATGATTTACCTGAATGGCTTGTTTACTTGTTTGAAGAATATATAAAATACAGAATCAATGCCCCGAGCCATGTTTGCTGATCATTTTAATTAAAATGACTTCATTTTCCAAATGTAAGTTGCTGACAGATCTACAGGAAAATATTGTATAAATTTTCACAATATTTCTTTTTAAATCCAATTGCTGTAGTGTACGAACTGTGTGAACTATGGGGCTAACCAGTCCTTCTGCATATTAACAGTAAAAGGGAACCCCTAGAGGAATCCATCCTCAGTTTGTACAGAAAAGTTGTCTGCTATAATATAGCATCTCAATTTCAGACACGTGACTACATTAAATAAATCTTATTGATCCCTGGAATAACAGAGAGCCCATAAAAACTCAGCGAAGTGGAAATGATGTTGCTAAATTCTATCTGAAATTATCAGGCTATCTAGTAAGTGAGAGGACTATGGAGCTGTAGTAAAGGTTCGTGTCAAGCTAGAGGCCTTTTCTGCAGAAGTCTTCTCTTTCTCCTTTGCCTACTGGAGATATGAAAGTTAAGGTGTGATCTGAATGATCTTTATGGAAAAGAACCTTAAATTTGTTCAAATCTTAGGAGATATTTTTATTCTTCATTTCCTGATTCATTTCAAACAGACTGTTCTGAGATCTTGCTTATAAAGGAATACTTCTCCATGTGTTTCTTTATTGAGTGGGCAAGATAAGATAAAACATGCATATAGTCAATACTGCTGCTAACTGCATATCATTCATGCGCCTTTGACTGTGTGCTGCAGAGATCAATGCATGGGCTGTCTGTACAAGAGGAAGCCGACTGGTGCTGACTGTGGGCTACCTGCAGTCCTTGCACTATTTGAGAAGTCCTGGTAGGGGACGATGGAGATGTGTCACCTTCTCACAGATCGCATGCAGAGAAGCTGGGGCTCCCTGCTCATGTTCCAAGGTTCTCAGTTGCATCTGAATGATGTTACCTTACATAGGAACAGCAAAATGACGTGCAAATGATGGTGGCATTTTGTTTTCTTTTGTACCAAAATATTACTGCGTCTTTTCACTCAGAAACCTCATTTGGTGCTTGATATTCCTGATGAAATCTGAAGAGGAATGTTCTAATGGATGCATAAATGCTTGAGGAAAAACCCACACTCAAAAGAATATGGGAAGTCTTGGTTATTTATTGTAAGTATTATTTCTTGGCTAGTCAGATATCCTTAATGTGATTGCCCTGTGCTTTATGCACATAGATTCCTCTGTATGGAGGAAAAACTAGAAAGTAGAATGCTCTCAAAGATCGTCCTCGTCCGTCTTCGTCCCCTTTATGCTTGCACAACAAAAGCTTAAGAGTACATTAAGAATAAATGGCAGTAATGTACTGATGGGAATACTTTCATTCAAAGTGGACAATACAGGCTGGATGAAGCCCAACACTTAAGGGTATGAACTCTGTTGATTAATCTTTATGTTCTCTTTGTCATATGTAACATTGCACGCTCTGTAAAGTCCAGAAAAACGGTTTGAAGATGATGATAGCTCTTACACAAAAAAGATTGATGAGAAGGTGCCTATTTGCAGATGGGAAGTGAAAAGCAGCAGGATGTACTGAGTTATGAAGTAACTTTCTAGAATTTGAAGACAGATGCTAAGAAACTGCGTAAGAGATACAGGCTTTATGTAAAATTTGGGAATGGGAACAAAGCTGCGCCAGAAAATCATCTCTGTCCTTTTTGCTTTATTGGGGAACCTCTTCCAGAATATGAAGTCTCTGCTCTCATTTTTACATTTTTTTTTCTTTTCTCAGTGCCATCTGGTTTTCAGTGTTTGTTTATTTTTCCAAGGAGACAATCTTTTGGGATAGGGCGTGCCCTTTTTGCCTTTGATTTCTGTATGATGTTAGTTTACTGTTTAGATGTACAATTTGCTTAAAAAAAACCAAAAAACAAAAAACAAGCTTTCTGGCAACTTATGTTCATCTGTAGAAAAGCTGTTGGCCAGCACAATGCTTTGTCATCTTTTATTTTTTTTAACCATTGCCATTTCCAGTGCTGAGAATTTATCTTTTAAAGAGAGAGAATGTTTAAAAAGAAAATGAACTAATTGAACCCACCAACATCTGCTAATCAATGTCTATATTTTTCCTTATTATATACATTCCTGTTATACTATTCGTACACTCGCTACACTAGTCCTTATCCTTTTGGATCTTAAACTACTTTTCATAGCAAAGACAAGAATCTGTGCAAGAAATCACGTGGAATTGATTAATATCCCTAATTACACTGCAGTGAACCAAAGGGTAATATTTCTTACTGACTCCCGTTAATAATCAGTTATGTTTCAAAGCAGTTGGATCAATAAGCTATATATTTTTTTTTCTTGGGTACGGCAGTTATTGTATTAGGATGAAGAAGGCTGCAAATGTTAACTAAAATTCCTTTAGATATTTGCCATTGGTTCATTGAAAGTTTGTTCTACTGGGGAAGGTTCAAAGAGTTCAGCAGTTGGCGTATTATTTGTTGGAGGATTTCAGCCAGCTCTGCTGAGTGTAGGGGGCATTAAGCAGGAAAATATTTTATATGGGCTCATCTTAAATTCTCTTGCCTGTTCCCGATTTGTGCTAGAGCAGCCTTTGCTTAGGCAGCCATGGCCTTTAGGTACAGAACTGCGTCAACAGTACTCCAAGCTATGGCAGTGACATCTGTGTGTTGTATCCACATGGAGACATTTTTTAATTTGGCTGTCCTCTGGCTTCTCCTGTAAGTTTTGAGTGCTGTGCTGTGTGTCTGAATGTGCAGGTTGGAATCTGCCCGAGCGTGGGATCATTTGACTTCATTCCCAGTCCATACCTGTAACTGCATCCTGACTGCATCCCTAACATGGACAACTGATGGGCTGCTTTTTGACCCCTGCTATGCTAACTCATGAAGGAAAAAACTTGTACTGTCATTAGTTTTGTGGAGATCGGGGAGAAAAGAAATCCCTGAAGTGAAAGTGATAGGATGTGGATAACAGATTTTAATTGCTTCTTTCTCAGACTGTCTGTAGTCTGGTTAAAACAGATTTTCCTGCTGATTCGCATGAAAGAAGAAAAGGCTTTAAATATTGATGTGCATGTGAAGACTTTCTGAAGTGCCCAAATAGACATTTCCAACTGAGTTTCTCTGCTTAATGTCTGTTGTGTTTGATCTGATTGGCAGCTGCTGGGCTCCAGACGGGGTACGTCATCCCTCCTGGTCACAGCTGCTCCAAAGACTTTCTGTTCATCCTGCTGGCACCTGAGTACTTCAGGTGTGTTACTTGCATAGCAACAGAATACATAGGCTTTGTTTTTGTTGGTCATTTATCAGCTGGTGAAATATTTCATTTGAGCTGGGACAAAACCATTTCATTTTTAAACCGAAATGATGCCCAGGAACTGGATTTTAATGGTAACTGAAATAAAAAGAAGCATCACAATGTTTGAAATCTATTATTTACTTATTAATTTTTTGAATATATTTCAGCTGAAAGCCTAGAGAGATTTTTCACTTGTGTTCACAACCACGTTTGTCAGCACAGGTCTGTGCTTTGTGTGAACAGAGCTCTTCACCCTTGCTACTCTGAAACTGCCCTGCTCTCTAACCATGTGATTTCAGTAAGACAGCCATCTTAAGGCTTCTTGATGTAAAGATATTTTAAATAAGTTCAAAGGGTTAACACAGAGGACAAGAGGAAGGCTATTTCTGTATCTGCGACTTCAGTGGGAATGATTTACCATGAATAGAGGAGCATATCTCAAAAGTAATCTTATCTGTCTCTGCCTGCAGAGAAATTTATGGTGACCTAAGAATATCTATAATGGCACGATTTACATGGCACCTTTTGGCTGAGGAGAAATAGCAGTCTCAAAATGACTAAAAGGATTAGTATCTTTAGCTTTGTTTTCCAAAATAATGTACTCACAGCATTGCTGACAATTATTTCTGGTTTAATCATTTTCACCGAGTCATTTGTTACATCTGTGTCATAACCCAAAACAACAATGCCACTTGAAGCCTTATCAATCACCTGGTTAAAATTTAATGCTCTCTTGGTTTAGCCTTTTTTGGTCTCTGAAGTAATTTTGACAACTTTATGTACTTGTTTCTCAACACAGCTTGAAGGTGAATGTTTGCTCTATGAAACGTGTCAGCTCAGTCTAAGTGACAAAACTAAGTATGAAGAAGAGAAGTCTAAATCCTGTTGATAGTTGGCTTGGGTCCTAAGTATCTATTTTCTTTGAGTAAGTGGCACTTGAACTTCTAGGACACTTCAATGCTTGGCATTATTTCATTTCTATGCTCTGAATTCAGTGTGGAAACCTAAGACAAAGTCCCATGCAGAGTTAATAAGTTTACAATTGCTCAAAAGGTAGTACTTTTAAATTTAAAAAACAAAAACAAACAAAAAAAACAAAAAAACAAAAACAAACAAACAAACAAAAACACCTAAGGACCGGATTTTTGCCTGTTATACTCCTAGCATAAAGGGGTATAGCAGGGTTCCCAGTGAAACAAGAGCAAGTGTAGGGTCCTGCACCTAGGGAAGAATAATCACATGCATCAGTACAGGTTAGGGGATGATCTGCTGGAGAGGAGCTCTGCGGAAAAGGACCTGGGGGTTGGCCATGAGCCAGCAGTGTGCCCTGGAAGCCAAGAAAAGGCCAGTGGTAACCTGGAGCGCATTGGAAAGAGTGTGGCCACCAGGTTGAGCGAGGTGATCCTCCCCCTCTATTCTGCCCTGGTGAGGCCACATTTAGGCTACTGAATCCAGTTCTGGGCTCCCCAGTTCAAAAAAGACAGGGATCTCCTAGGAGTCCAGCAGAGGGCCACAAAGATGATTAATGGCTTGGAGCATCTGTCTTATGAGGAAAGGCTGAGTAACCCGGGTTTGTTCAGCCTGGGGAAGAGAAGACTGAGGGGGGATCTGCTGGATGTTTATAAATATCTAAATGGAGGTGGGAGGCAAATGGGTGAAGCCAGGTTCTTCTCAGTGGTGCGCAGCAACAGGACAAGGAATAATGGCCTAAAACTTGAACGTAGGAAGTTCTGTACTAACATGCCAAAGAACTTCTTTACAGTAATGGTTACAGAGCACTGGAACAGGCTGCCCAGGGAGGTTTCAAGTGTCTCCTTCTGTGGAGATATTCAAGACCTGTCTGGACTCATACCTGTGTGACCTATTGCAGGGTACCTGCTTTAGCAGGGGGCTGGACTCGATGATCTCTTAAGGTCCCTTCCAACCTCAGCGATTCTGTGAAATGCCTCTTGCACTACAAAGGTAAGGAGGAAGTATGTGAGCCTGTGTCCATCTACATGCCACATAGGAAAGCCATACTCTATTTTATTTCCAAGGTTTTCAAAAAACCTCTATAACCTCTTTGTATGTCTGCAGTCCAATACTGCTTTATCTCCCTGAGTTTTCATTGCTGTGACTTTACTGCAGTTCAACAATTTTGTACGTGTCCTCAGGTAAAACATCCTTCTGATAGGCAATTGCAAAGATCAATTATTATATCCTATATTGACCTGCAAGAGACCCTACCTAAGGCATGTAGTTATATTGTGGCATAGTGATTTAAAATGTCAGTATCTGGTTTCATTCTGCATTTATTTTTCATTTAGTTGTTTGTTAGCTTAGAAAAAATCATATTGAACCTTCTTTTGATAGACAAAGATGGCAACGCTCTTGTTGCCTGGCTTCAGATGGAAGAAATCCATTATTTCCAATGGGGATTTTTCTCCCCATTTTACTCTTGTTTTCCTCTAAACAACTTCTCAAACGATCATTTTTGTTCCTTTTCTACTTCCTTGCTGGAAGTAAATATTTTCTGCAGATTACTGTATTTTCCTGTCTTGCAATTTCTTCTGTTTGGTGAACTCTTAAACTCTTCAATGAGAGGAAGGTATTCAAATATGCAGATAGAATGGGTAAGTCTGTGGAACTATTTTCCCTTCATTTTTACTGTACACTGCTTGGATTAAATTACCTTTTTATTATATGAATGTGTTGATCTCATTCATGCTTCCTGTTTTTTTCTACCTGAATTACTTAGCCTATCATTGATTCATTCTTTTTAATGTGGAGATTTTACAACCTAGTGAAGGAATGCTTTTGTACTGACACCTGATCCTAATTAATGAGTCAAGACAACTTCTAAAGATTGTTACTGTTTGCTTCACAGTTGTTTGGTGATTGGCTGTGAGTTGTTTTGTGGTTTTTGTTCCTGTTTTATTAAAACCACAAAACAACTCACAAAAACACAAACCACCAGTTGGCAATAATTGTTAGACATGTACCTGTTCTTTAGAATCTTGTCGTACCAAGGGAGAACGTTTCTTTCTGAAGTTATGCTTTTAGAAACCTTTACTCTTGATTTTTCTAAAACTTTTTCTGTTTTTGGTTGTTGTTGTTAAATACTTAATACTTTGCTTTAAAATCATTCTCATGTCTCTTTAGTAGTAGATAAAGCGTTTCTATAAGTTGAAATGGAGAAGCACTCACACAAAGTATTTTGGATCTGTTGTAATTAGCTAAGTCCCTTTGATAATTATGGATGAGATTTGGTATGATGATATCTGTATGACATTTTATAGAGAAAATACTGAAAATTCTAAAAGGTCTGGGGGTTTTAATTTCCTTCCAGAAAATCCCTCCCAGAGCAGGTGAAAGGAGACTGTAACACTGGGTAGGTCATTAAAGTTTTCAATTTAAATTGATTACAAGGAAATGATATGCCAAAGGACAAAAACAATAGATGAAAAGAAGTGTTCTAGATAGCAAGAGAAGATGAATGCTGTATGTTTTCCCCACCTCAGACTGTCCGTGACTCAGTATGGTTGTCTAGTATCTCACGATGAGGAGACTAATACAAGGCCATAAATCACAGCGAGAAGCTTTTCAAATAATAAAACACTCTGTCTTCTCACTAATAGGCCCATGTTAGGACCCTGAAATATTGAAAACAAGGCTAACATTCACCTCTGTGTTGGTGACAATGGCTTCTGTATATTTTGCATCCAGCGATTCTCTGGGGAGGGGAGGCAGCTTGAAGCTCAGCATGTTGCAAATACAGCAGATTTGTAGCCTGCTTATTAGTTACTTATAAATAAAAATTAATAAGAGGACTGTGGAAGGTGTTTATACATAATGCAGCTAACAACCATTATTGAAACTCACATAGACTAAATGAGCCTAGAACTGTTTTTGGGAATTTTGCTTGCTCTGAGATCAGATTTCTGTTCTTCCACAGTTTCAGTCTTGGAGTTCATGCTCATAGTATGGCGTTTAAGAGCACATGTAAGTGTTAACAAGGTATTCTCTTAACATTTTTCTTTCTGTAGTTAAAATTTGACAGAATAAAGTCCAATACATATTTTCTAAGTTTTCACTAGTGGAATAAAGTTAATAGTGCTAGTTTCTAGAAGATGCTGTCATTCTAGTAACCATGCCTGCATTTAAAATATATATATGTTACTCGAGTGATAGAATACAGGACAGAACACAAGACTAAGCATAGGTACTTAGAAAAAGAAGTAAAATAGTAAGATTGCCCTTTGCCAGTGAAATGGATGCGTATTTGTTTTCTTTCAATTAAAACTGAAAACTGAGGAAAAAAAAAAACACCTTTATTCCAGTTAGTTATTTGTATGCTTTCTTGTTTGCACTGCAATGAGAAGGTGATGCTGATTGATTTTTCTTTTGATCACAACGAAACCACTGAAGTATAGCAAAGTTGCTCTAATGTTTGCCATTATGAATTTCTGAGGTTATGAATTTGATCCTGAGTTCAAATACGGAAATTCTCCATAAATGTTTGAAAAACAACAACAAAAAACAATAGAAGTACAAAATACTTACAGCTAAAGAACAGTTACATAGAATAGAAGATTTACAGAAGTCTGAAATTTTGGTACAGCCTTTCTGCAAAGTTGAAAATATGAAATATCTCACATTGAAGCAGTCAAAAACCTGAACCTGAACTGAACCAGTAGAAATAAATTAACTCAGTGACTGCTGAAGTTTACAATGGTGCTGTCAGTTAAAGGTACAAAAACTTTGAACTGTATCACATGAAGATCTGAGCAATAATTGACTTTTCTTCTATGATCTTAGCAGCTGACCATATTTAATTTAAATTGAAATCTCTCGATGGTTTATTCAGTGGAAGAGGTGGAAATCTCAATTCTTTTTTGAGCCATGCCACTATCTAACAGCATTTCTTTTCATTTTCTTGTTACATCTAAAATAGAATCATTTCCATTATGTTTTGAGACCATACGGGATAAAAACACAGTACTGAGAGTTACAGTACTGAGATATTACCAGATCAGATGAGCCTTTGTATACCTCTTAAAATCACCTTATACTATCTTATTTCTTCCTTAAGAGTCTTTTACTTTTACCACGTGAATCTCTCAATTAGAACAAAAATTAAACAGTAATGACAAACCTTGATACAAGTGGGATCATTTAATTATAAAAGAAAGCTTTTTTTTGGTAGAAAAGAGGGGTATTGATATCATAAGGGACTTGAGATCTGAAGTTCTATTTTATTTGCAGATTCTGGAAGATAAGAGAAAGGAAGTTTGTTCATATCTTTGTATCTTTCACTTGATTGTCTTCTGTCACAGAAAATTTATGGTCATTATGTAGTTACATTTTTCATCCATTTCTACCACTAGAAACAGCATCAATCTGTGGTACAACTTTCATGTCAAGTACTTGAAAAGTAACTGTACAAAACAAAAAGCTATTTCAGAGTAAATTTGGAATAATCTCATATAAAATATAAATACACTTCATATAAGAACCTTACCTTCAAACTAATTCCAAT
Source organism: Pavo muticus (assembly GCA_016647715.1). Classification (NCBI taxonomy): domain Eukaryota; kingdom Metazoa; phylum Chordata; class Aves; order Galliformes; family Phasianidae; genus Pavo; species Pavo muticus. The sequence continues at coordinate 1,311,230 of JACDJE010000114.1, forward strand.
AATTCAGTGATTTGGTCGAGCTGAAATTTTTACTTTCCCAAAAAATAGTCCTTAAAAACCTCAAGCTTTGTAACTGCCTTATAAAGCAAAAAATGCCTACTGATTGTCTTGATTCCCAGTGACTGCTAATTTTATAAGAAAAAGGGATGACTTGCCTCATATACAGTTCATTCAGGCAGCAAAGTAAAAATTCAATTTGTGTGAGGTTAAAATGTTTCTACATCTTGTTTTATAAGGGATAAACAAGGAGATTCAGGCAAAATGTCATGGATTCATGGCACGTTAATCCCTCCTACAAAGGAAGACCTGCATCATCTTAAAATTATTATTCTTAATGTTACATCTTCAACCAGTTTGCCTTAAGCTTAAAAATGATTCTCCAGTAAAGAAGCCGTCTCTATCTCAAATAGAAGTTCTGAAAATACTTTCCTCTTACAATTAATGCCTTTGCACCATGCAAATTAAAGTGTTTGCAGCTGGAAGAAGTTCTATGCACTACATGGATCAAAAGAGTCTCAAGGCTTGATCAATATTGATAGGTGAATCTCAACTAAATTTAACTTGGACCTTTAAACCACACCTCTGAACCCACTGTAGTTCAGTATGTGGAGTTAGTGAGTACTATTTCAAACTAGCAAATCTGCTTTGAAATTTTAGTTATTTTAGAAGTAAGGAAGATAGAGCTTCATGTCAGCTACTTGCACAGGTATCCTGTGTGAAAAATATGAATAAAGAATTGCTATTTTTAGGTAGTTCCCCATCTAGAATCCACTTAAATTTATTCTTTCAATGACCAGCATCTTAAATTTCTATTTTAGACCCTCTGAAGATGAAATACAAATATAGCGTATTTGGGATACTTGGGAAGAGCAGAACAGTTTTACCAGTCACAAGTCCAGTGAGTGCATGTGTAAAACAAATATTGCTGGGACAAAAATTACTGTGTATTCTAATCAGGATCATATTTCCTGTTGTCAGTTGTACAAAAACAGTGCATCTAACATCCAAATGAGTTGAGATGTGTTTTGCTGATTACTGCAGCAGATGGTACATCTCAATTAGGGAAAAATATTTTCTGTTGGTTTATTATACTTTTAAATTAAATTCCGATTGAGTGGAAGATCAAACATAACAAAACAAAGGATTTTTTTTTTTTTTTGCTTCTTTTATCATCAGGCTGGGTATTGCACAAGAGTAATATATTACATTAAGCAGTAACCATGAATGGCATGCGAAGCTGCTAATTCTGTTTAATTTTTTTCCCAGTGTAACATCAATATCTTCTTCTGACAAAATATGTTGAGAGATGGAACCTGGAAGCTGAAAATAATTTTGTCTGATTTGCATGGAAGTTACCTGGGATATCAAGAGATGATGGAAAATACATCAGTTGTGTGGGAGAACAGCAGGTTGCAAAGGAGATGGTATCCACCACTACTTTACATGAAAGATAACTGAATATATTAGGGATTATCTGACTGTGAACATTACAAGGAGTGACTTGGTTTGCTGTATATTCTGAGAAATACACTATTGGTATTGTAAATCTCCTTAGCTCCCTTACCAGATATACCAGATGCTACCGTGAAAAAAAACAGTAATCAAATATATACATATATATAAAAACTTTACTGACCGAGAAACCAGAATACAAGGAATTTAAGTGAGTAAGCCCTGACAGCCAAGTAAATTAGGGATATTGTGTTAAGTGCTACAATCAGTGCTGATCAATGACTATTGTAGCCTTGGAATTATAAGAAAAGGAATCAAACCATTTCACAGCCCCCAATGAAGAAATAGAAGCACATTGTTTGTGTTGCTAAGGCTATGATGTTTCCTCTGAGAAACATGTACTTTCATGACATTTCTTTCATTTGGAATAGATCCCTTATCAGTAAAATAGTACTGGTAGTGCTTTCATTTTGCAGTATGGTAGGGTATTCTGTTGTACTCTGGAAAAAAATGAAGGAGTTTGAGGGTTTCTAAAGGAAATGGGTCACATTTATTCCTGCTGCAACCTCTTTGTCAATGGATAATGAATTACATCAAAAATGGGTTTTACCTTACTCTAAAGATGAAGCTGACCTTCCTTCAGATAACCACAAATGGGCAAAAGTGGTTTTCTTAGTCATTTTCTATCTGAATGCTAAGTGTTCATTATAATACTTCATTTATCATTGTAAATATTTAATTGTAAGACAGATCTTGATGTTTTAAAGCTTCTCCCTGCTAGCAGGCCAGTGCGTTTCTGCTGTTGTTATAGATAATTGATCTGAGCTAGGCGTTGAGAATGTAGCATGGTTTCCAACAATGGCTGCAGGGTGATCAGGACATAAAAAACTTGTTCTCTGTCTACTGTTCCTGGCTGTGAAGCATGACAGCGTGAAGACTTCAGAATATTTGCAACTTACATTATCTTTGGATTTGGACAAAATAATTAAATAGTGGAATATGGTTGAAACTGAGACTTGGAATATTTTAGTCTGGTCAGGTGAAAATCCTGTTAAGTGTATTTCAGAACAGTAAAATATCCCACCATACTTGGTTTAGTAAAATGCTGCAAAAGGCTGCAAAGATGTTTAGAGGACTGGAGCATCTCCTTTATGAGGGAAGCTGAGAGACCTGGGACTGTTCAGCCTGGAGAAGAAAAGAACGAGAGGGAACCTTATCAATGCTAGATGGGGCCAAGCTGTGTTCAGTGGTGCCCAGCAAGAGGACAAGGGGCAGTGGGCACAAACTGGAACCCAGAAAGTTCTAAATGAACTTGAAGAAAAAAATATTTACTTTTAGGGTGATTGAGCACTGGAATATGCTGCCCAGAGAGTAGATTTTCAAAACCTGCCTGGGTGCTTTCCTGTACAATCTATTCTAGGGAACCTACTTTATTCAGCAGAGGGTTTAGGTTAGATGATCTCCAAAGGTCCCTTCTCACTCCTACAATTACATGATTTTCTTTGTTTATCAAAGACAGCATCAGTGTATTTTATTAATCGTCTTCCTGCATACTAACATCCCCTTTGTCAAACAAACAAACCAAAAACCATCAAGAAATATAAAATCTATAATGTGATCAGCAGTGTAAATTTTCCCAAGGTACTTTTATTTTTTACCTGAAATGAGTTATCTATTCTGTAATGAGAGGGTCTGGAAAATGTCATTACAGTATAATAGCTGAAAATGCTTCATTTTGAGTTTTATTTTTCATTTTGTCTACTGCAACATCACTCTCATTCATGTTACCTGAAACTTTCCTTATATTTAAAGGACTCTTTTATTTTGCTAGATGAGTTCCAGTTTAAATGATTCTGGCTAAGCCAGAAAACCTAATGTCTGCCCTTTACAATGTCTTATACTTTGGCCTTGATTAGTGATGTTGCTTACACTGTCAATTATTAGTAGACACTGCTGCTGCTCTGCTCTTTGATCCTTTCAGACCTTTATTCTGCCATGCCTGGTGAATAATGATGATGGGGAAAGAAGGTCTGCTTTGTTCAAGGTTTGCAGGCCACTACACATACGTTATTTCTTCAGCAATCTTCTGTGATATTTATGAATGTAAAAAATGTGATTCAAAAGTAGCATAATGTCAAATGAATACAATTCTATAAAAGTACATTGGGCTTTGGAGGATGCTTTAGTTTCCATTGTACGCTTCAAAGTGAAAAGTAATGAACAGTGGCTTTTAGCTGTTTACATTGACACTTCTAATAGTACAGGACTAGAAGAAAAGAATGATCTGTACCTTTCAGAATTTCTCAGTGGCCTTGTAAATTCCTTCACTGATGGATATCAGTCAATAAACTGTTAGAAAAAGGGAAAAAAATAGGGAGCTGGATAATTACCTTCAGATTTAGGACTATAGATATGGTTGAACTAAGTTTCTGGCCCCTGCTTTGCTCTTCAGACACTTCTCTGATAGATATATATATATATATATATATATATATAAAAATAATGCTACCTCTTCTCCCAGTATTAAGTTATTGGTTTTTTCCCACAATACATTTGGAATACACATAAGATTGTGTGTTTAGATGGTAGTTGTAGCATTTTTACCAGTTCAGTTTAAATTCACCAAAGCCTAATTATTGAAATTGGTTCTCCCTACTGCTCTAGCAGTTTTGCATTTGTAATTACACAAACTCCTTAAAACTGAGATGATTAAACGTAAAAGGTTGATATTTAAATGTGCTTGTGTGTGTGCATAGAAAAAGTGCGAAGTGCAGAAGGTAAGAGCATTGCAAACTGTTCAGATGCTTGTGTATGATCTTTCCTCTCTACTGTATGAATACTTCCAACTAAACAGAAAGTTAATGTTAGCTAAATGTAAATTAAATGTATGTTTGTGTCCCACTAAATTAGTAGAATTTGTAACAGAGAAAGAGAAGTGAAGAGCCAAGGAAAGCATATGTTCAGGCAATGACCTAACAGAAAGAGTTCTTCAGCTTCCATTTAATCCTCTTTATCCTTAACTTGTATACAAATTTCTTTTGTAAGCTTGGCTCAGCTATCTCTTTTGTTGTCACTGTTTCACATTTCCTCTGCAAGTGCATCAGTGTGTTGGCTTAATGCAAACAATCTGCTTTTTTTCTCCTTGTTGTGGGAACTGTCTAATACTGAACAACCTTTTGACCCTGAAGGTGTTTTAGATACAATCAACTTGCTTTTCATGGCAGGTAAATGAAAACCTTAAATTTTAGGTAATTGCATTGATGCATATTCTTTTTTTCCTTTCATAGTCCTGTATACAGTATGAAATTGATATTTAATACTATAAGTCTAATGGGAAATAAGGTAAGGATTTGGAAGAAAAAAAATCATATGAAGGGTCATACTGAATAATATTATTAGTTAAGCATCCTGTTTACAGCATTAATAATAAATAAATATTACTAATAAAAAGAAAGACAAAGCCCACAGCCAGCCTACAATGCACCTGGCCTGCTGAGAAAAGATCCTCTCTCTTTCCAGCTGGTTCAGACTTATTCCAACTTTTTATCTATTAGTCTTCTGTGTGGCTGTTACTGAGCAACAATAAATGCATACTGTTTTGGTTAAGGTTTTTTTTTTCCCTAATAGTTTGTCTTGACTGTCACTGGATATATGAGAGAGAACAATACAAAAGCAGGATATCTACAATAAAACAAGAACAATTTTGTTATTATTTTCAGTCTTTGGCTCATGGAAAGCTTAAAAAGTCAGGAGTTTATTCATCAATTTCTTAGAACTTGTAAGTTATAAATACTGTTTAAGTAAGAAAAAAAGGAAGATGAAAATCAGACAAACTTGATAGATTTCATAGTTATTTTTGCATCTATATCCAGTTACTATGCTTAACAGGTCCTTTGTGCATTATAAATAAATTAGTCATTTAAAACAAAAATGTTTTTTGCAGATGTTAATTCTTATCGCTTAAAAATATTAACATCCTCAATGGACTATTATGTAAGCAACCGATCCAAAGACATTACACGAGATGGTAAAGAAAAAGTCCTTTGCAAATTAAAAACTAAGTACTCTTTTATTTAGTCCTTCAAAATGACACATCTCAACTCGTGCCCTCTTTTAGGTATGCAGAGTTTATGTCAGGAATTCGGCATTTATATAGAATGTGATTTGAATCTGGATTGGAAGTAATACTGGGAAAGAAGATCCAAAAATACAAAGTGTGTCTGCAAAATACCCACAGTGCTTGTCCCATTGAACTATACTCACAGTGGGACACAAATTCGGAAAGCATGCTGGATTTTTTGTGGCCTGATGAGACGTGTGTATATCCTTAGCAAATACACCAGCAGTAGAGCTTTGGCTGATATTACTGTGTATACTCAGGCTGCACAGGACAGCGATATGTGCTCCAAGAAGTTACAGTCATCTAGTGGAAACGCTGTTGTAATCTGAATATGGGCATAAACTAGATTTACAGCAGAAACCTGACAAAAACACCTATGATGTTGTTTTTATTATTCAGTAAAACATTTTCTTTTTTCTTGCTTTTGGAACAAATCTGGGGAAAAGTGATTCCATGGGCCACCTGTTCCTCTCCCCCCTCTTATGGGACTTCCAATACTAGAAAATACAGTGCAACTTCAGGAACTGCAAAGAAAAAAATAGGACTGAAATCCTCAGGATTGATTTACGGGGTTCATACATTTAAACCCTGTCCAGACAAAAGAGAGTCAGAGACATAACTGTTATTACACATTTGTAAAGGATAAACAGCAACAGCAACAAAATTACTCTTTTTGCAGATAGACAAGGTGCTGTACTGTCATTGAGACAGGAGAAATTGAGGCTGAACATCAGGGGAATTTTCCTGCCAGGAAAAGTTATCGGACTGGGGAACTGAATTTCAGTGAAAGAGATAGGAGCCCAGTTGAGACAATTAAAAGAAACTGAGGAAAATATACCGTAGGGAGCCCTGTCCAACCATTGCAGGATTGGATATGAACCTGATATGTCTTCTTCATGTCTACCTTTCATAATTCTACGGTTTATTAGCCAGCAATCCCTTTCCTCTGCCCTCTGGTACCTGCAGAACAACTTTCAGGCTATTTGTGAAAATGCTTTTATTCATAAAACACATGCAGCCTTTGTCCTGTTGCAGAATACTGGCCAGCAAACCTTCCTTAAGGGGCCACTTGTCCGTTTCAGCTTGTTTTGGGATGTTTTTTCTTTTAAGAGAGTCTGAAAAAAATGCAATTAATTTTAATCCCAGGAATAGTGGGTGCAATTTTTTTTTTCCTAAAAATTGGGAAATTCAGCCTTCATTAGAATAATCCTAAAATGTATTGAATTGGGACTTACAGAAGAAAAATGTGTTCTTTTGCTTTCAAGCATTTTAAGACTTAGCCTATTGAGCAGATGACATGAGTAACAATAATGATGCAAAAGATCTCTTTTGATCTCCAGAAACTCTGAAAAAAGAATGCCAATTTTTAGAAAAACCACATTGTAAATAGAAGTTTTTAGGAGTCCCTTGCTCAAAGTCTAGTTGCCAGTTGACTTGTTCTTGTGCTCAAAATCCATTAGACTTGGAGATTCTTTTCACTTATTTTATAATTCCACTTAATTTTCTGACTTGTACAGAGTGTCAGGGCTGTCAGCTGTGAGAAGGGGGATTAGAAAGCAAGTCAGAAAAAACATTTTCCCCAGTGTGCCTCATGTGTTGTCAGTGGCCTTTCAGCAGTGCTCTCAGCTGTCCAGCTGCTATGTGACATCATAGTGTGCACTTGAAATCCCCACAGACTTTGGCTGTGTAATTTGCTGGGAAATTTTTACATCCAGACGTTATCAGCTTTTTGCTGTTTGCTAGAAAGACTGGCAATATTTGTTTAGAACTATTTACAAATAAATATTTATTTCATAGGTGCACAATGTGGTTAAACGGGCATTTTTATGTAATGATTTTATGAGCTACTCAGTGTACTATTAGTACTATAGTACTATCAGTGTACTATTTTATGTGCAACTAAGGTACTGGTCAGTAGTAAGCCATTGCTTCAATCTCTTTCAAGGAAATACAGTTCCTTGGAAGGTGTGTTTTATCTCGTCTGGAAAGAGCATGTTTTCTGATACCATGCTTTCCATCTACAGAGACCAGAACGAGGGTTATTCACCTCTACCCTCTGTCACGTCTGTTAGAAAAAGTACTCTGTTTGTAGGTTGCCTTTAGAACTGGCTGAGGACTGAGGCTAACTGTGCCTGTGAAGGTTGGTTGTTTTTCAGAAATAAGTATTTTCACATTGATCTGTATCAGACAGCCAACAAACAGGAGTCATAATGCTAAGGTACTGGAAAATCACAGCTAAAAAACAAGCTGAGCAACTCCCATCACCTCCTACTAACAATATGAAGATATAAGCGTCAGATAATATCCTTTGGGTAGTTTGTTGTTGATGAAATTAAAAATAAATGTGGAAAAATATCTTCTACTTTCAGGCTTTTTTCAAAATTCTTTACAGCCACCCAGTGAGGAGGAACAAATGGCTTACTAGAAATTCCATGTTATTGCTGTTAGATAAAAATGCAGTAAACGTGTTAGCAATCTGATTAATAGAGAGATTTATAGAATTATAGAATGGCCTGAGTTGATAAGGACCACAATGATCATCTAGTTTCAACCCTCCTGCTATGTGCAGGGTCGCCAACCACCAGACCAGGCTGTCCAGAGCCACATCCAGCCTGGCCTTGAATGCCTCCAGGGAGGCATCCACAACCTCCTTGGGCAACCTGTTCCAGTGCGTCACCACCCTCTGAGTGAAAAACTTCCATTACGGGTAGAGGTTCCTACATGTTAGTTCTTTTACAATATTAGTAAGTTAAAAAAAAAAAAAAATTAAGTAATAATCCTAATCATTACATAGTGTTAAATAAAAAATACGCAACTGGTAATATGGATATTGAGATGGCAGAATAACTATGCTGCTCAGATATAAGCTGAATAATATCCTTTTGTTTTGCACTATTGAATTGCACCACCAAAATAATGTATATGTTCTGCCTGAAGACTTAAGCAATTGAGGGATAGCTTGTAAAATCTTTTTAGATTTTGACTGTAACAGGCTGCAAAATGCTGTAATGACACTGCAAGCACCTTGCCTTTGTAAGCTGTCCTTGTGTGTCTGCAAAGGGGAAGGACACAAAGGTCCCAGTGGAAAATAGAAGAACAAGAACAGTGTACACAACCCAGTGATGGACGTGCCTATTGTATATAAAATGGAGATGGTGACTGCATAGAATCATAGAATGGCCTGGGTTGAAAAGGACTACAATGACCATCTAGTTTTAACCCCCCTGCTATGTGCAGGGTTGCCAAACACCGGACCAGGCTGCCCAGAGCCACCAAAATGCTTCACAGAATGCAAGAAAGTTCTCCTATCAAAGATTGTTGCTTTCTCTTTTCTTGTTATTCTAAACAATTGTTCCCAGTATAGCTTTGTCAAAATTTGTCAGCTTTGAGCCCCCCTAGATATTTGTTCCGGTAGTTTTGGTTACTGTCTGGGTTGATGGTAAATATGAGTGAGAGCAGAAAGCTCTTAAATCCCCGGGCCAGTTTGCATACCAGGTTATAAATGAATTTAGTGACTGATGAAAGACAAACTTTCCAATTTAAACCTAAACCAAAATGCAACTACATTTCATGTCTTAATTTTATTAAAAAATTAATTAGACTTCAGCCAAAAATAGAGCTCTCAACTGTGATCTGTATTTCATTTATGACATCCCTCTGGAAATACAGGAGCATGACTCTTCCCTGATGCCCTCTTCCCATATTTTTCATAATTTCCATTTTATGAGAAAGATAAGACAATCTAGACCTTTGGCCCTGTGCCCTACATTGCACCTGAGACATTCATTAATTATTTGTGTGTCATGTCTTGTTGGTTAAGTATCACATACTTATTTAAGGCTTCAAGTTTCTTTCTAATGCTTTACACATTTAAGTTTTCAAGAAACGGAACACTTAGTACAAGGTTATTTGAACAAATCAGCTTTAAAGAAAATTTAAACAGAGCTTAATGGTGGTAGTCTCTTTCTTCTCCTACAGCTCTTTTTAACACTATCTCTTCAAAGTGGATTAATTTTTGGAAAATATTTTACACATCTTGAGTTGGTCATGACTGTTTTCTGCAATTCATATGCTGAAAAGAGACCATGAGTACTAAATTTCTTTTGTTTTCTCTGCGTATGGAAAAAGAAATGCATTTTGTAAACTGAGATACGAGCATGATGGTTTAATGATAAGCTGTATTGCAGTGACTCTGATTCTGCTCTCCCTGAGTTCTCATCAGGAGATGAGGCATTAACCACCAACTGCCCTCTGCAAGTCACTGATAAGGGACCAGGCCCATGCTTTTAGAACTAACTTTACACCCTAATGCAGATGCTTGTATGTAATGTTCATGCTCATTAATAGCACTAGTATTAATTTCAGTGGAGAGCACTGGGAAGAATACTTCTGTTTTGGACTGGATGTGATTGATTAATGTGTTTCTGCTCCATTTGGAAAAAGAAGTAGTCTGATTAGAGTTTCCGAAATGCATACTGTGTTATCAATAGATCCAGATGGGGACCTACCCTATTTTTATTATTTTTAAAAACTCTTAAACATTTTATTAAGTCATATGCTTCTTTTATTACCTTTACCAAATACTGTGTTGGTGCAGTGAAATTACTGAGCATATGCAGTTGTAACTTACAACTGAAGTTTGTCAGCACTGCACAGTTTTTTTTTTCAGGGACACTTTCAGACCTTCTTTATAAGGAAAATGTTTCTGTGCTTTACAGCATCAGCTCTACCAAAGAGGTGAGGTAGTTCCCAAGTGTTCTTTGAAAGATTTTTTCCTCTCTATCTTTCTTTTGAGGAACCAAAATAACTTTTCCTAAAACCTGTAATTAGGAAATGTTTTCCTTGCCTAACATTAGGAAAATAGGAAGCATGAGATTGCAAGATTGAATAAGCAGGAAAATATCCAGATATAACTAAAAATACATCTTGAAGTATTCTGTCAAATTGGATCTCATCCAGAACTAGAAGCTTCTTTTTTATGAAAGTTTGGCTTCGCCATTTCCTTCCTAATCTTGTATGTTTATTTCTTTCCTGTTCTGAATGTATGTTGCTTTCCACAATAAGTATCAAGTAAGTTATTAATTAATTGTTGTCATTATTAACTGTTTCTGCAACAACTGGCTTGATTTAAATTACCAGTTACTAATAACTTGATCAATTAGTGAATGTTTTGATTGCATAGGTAGTTTTAATTAATTTATTTTAAAAATTAAATTCAATTTTTAATTACTATGGTGATCAGATTTAGAGAGAGGATAGTTTCCCCATGTAAGTATTTTTGTTTTCAGTTGCAGTTGTTGAAAAATATGTTCATCTGGTTGTGTAGATGGAGGTGATGGAATTGAGTGTGGTTTTAAATGGACTGAGTCACTGCTACTCATCTTGCTGCTCCAGCAGGAATAATTGGTGATTGTGTACTGTCTTCTCAGCATTTTTGTAACCCAAGGGAGAATTTGTTTTGAAATCTTTTATTGACGTGAACATATGTGCAAAGTTTTAGTCAAAGGAGTGCTTAAGATTTCCACCAGAGTAGATGCAGCTTGTGTTCCTCTGTTTTGTTTCCTTGGGATAATCCTTAGTTTCCTGGGAGTGGTCCAGGCCTGTTCTGAGTAACTCAATAGTTCATCTATGAAGTTTTCTCATTAGGTATCCTCACTGTCTGCTTATTTCACTACTAACTGATTTTTGACTGGCCTGCAAGTCATTGAGAATTGCTCTGTTTTCATTTCATTTGTAATGTTTGTATTTGTAAGGTCCTATCAAAAGTTTCCAAGAAGGTATTAAGCTTTCCATTAAAAATGTAGTCATCTGAAGCCTTGGAAGATGAAGTTCAAGTCTATGTGCAATAAAGCATCTGTCTCATTGTGTTCATTTTGTGTCCCTCCTTCACTTTACTTTAAAGAACATATTTTCATGTTTTTGCTGACATTAAGAAGAAATACCTGTGATTTTTTATATTGTACCTCACATTTGAAAAATGCAATTGAAAAACACAGCCTATGTTTGTGGCCTTGGGGCCGTAGTTTTACAGTTTTTTGAGTTTTCTAAAATCCAAAGTTGTTGAAGATGGAAGAGCAAGAGCCTTATCCCTGCCATTTACGTTATTTCCTAGCCGTCTGAGCTGGGCCTGCTCCTACACCTCTTGCTTAGTTTACATCTGCATCTGGAGACTCAGTACTCACCAGTTTTGCACTTCAGTTTTGCACAAAGCTGTTTTTATCACCTACCTTATCTCCATGCATTTTGCTACTAATATAACAGGACTTTGTCTTGGAATGATTATCGTAATGGCAAAAAAGCAAAGAAGAGATAGAAAAGACCTAAAAATTTGAGTTACTGGGAAGGGAAAATGTCCCTCCCTAGGTTGGCATTTTTTCAGGCCTTAGTCTTTCCCTACTGTACTTTCATAGTGTTCTACATTTGACAATCAGAAGCACCGTCCTAATTTAGAGTCCATGATAGGATATCAGCCACCATGTGCTGTACGTTACTGTTTTTATCTTTTGTCTCTTGTTCCTTTCTGTGGGAGATGAGGAGAGCTATAATGAGAAGGGGGAAGCAGGCTGAACAGTGTCATTCACCACACTTGCATTAAAACGCCATTTAACCACTGACTAATGGCTGTTTTGGTTCTTGCTACAGCACAACTGCCAAGACACTTCCACTGACAGACAGATTTGACTTTAACCTTCAGAGGAGTCCAATTCACAAGCTGGAGCAGTGTGTGCCCACCATGATAGGAAGGGAGTAGCAAGAGCCAAGCTGCTGTGTGCCAGGCAAAGGTGAATGACGCTGTATTTCGGCCTGGCTGCAAAGTCTTATTTTTGTTGAAGGAGGAAGAAATATCAGTGTTCTTAATCATACATTTTAATCATGCTTGGTGTAACACTGAATAATGTTCTGCTTGAAGTCATACTCCCATAAATGTGTATAAAAAGCTTTCCAAAAGAAACCTTAGCATGTTGACACTCTATCCACTTCTGAGACTATCCAAACAGAAATTTAGTAATGAAAACCAAAACTGGAACGATGCTGAATGACTACCATACTGTCAGTTGGCAGCTCAGCTGAATAAAAATCAGCCAAGTACCACAATGTTTGATCCAGCAACATCAACCAGAACAATCAATTATTCTTACTGTGTAATTATCTCTTCTAGAAAGCATGAAAGCACTGAAATGCCTTCAAGCCAATTCTTAGTCCTCTCATGTCCATTTTCTTCTGCTTACTCTGAACGCTCTGGCTAGATGTCTGCTCCTTTGCTTACAATTTGCCCAGTTTATAACATCTGACTCTGTAACTGGACTCTCACATGTTGTTGGAACTCAAGTTATAAGTATCTCTTAAAGATAAACAGGAATTGAAATCTGACCATGTTTATTAATTTATTTCCTTGTAAATTGGCTGTTTTATTCATTTTTAACTACTCCCATCCTATTTAAATAACCCTTACCGTGCTTTTTCTCTTTCCTCCAATTTATTTCAACATTCACTTCTTGTTAATATTATAAATTCTAGAAAAAATTAATTCTGTGCCTCCTGAACAAACGTAATCAGTTGTACTGCAGTAAAAATTTATTGGCAGAAAATGCTGGAGTGGCATTTTTTTAAGATATCATTTGTTAAGAATAGGATCTTAGATTTTGTGATACTGTGTTTCATCTCTGAATAAAAATAACAGGAATCCATTATTGTTATGAATCAAAACTACAAAAATCTGATGTATTTAGACAGCTTACAAGAAAAGATTAAATGTTGAATTAATAACCAAGAGAAGCAGAACATTGCTGACTTGTGAAAAAGATGTCTTAAGGAAGAGGACTATAATTTGGTTTGCTAAGCCATTATCACTATGCACAAAGATGCATGGACTCATTTCTCCTCTGGTTTTGGTGGACAAAACCGCTCTTTTTTGTGTAAGTCTATTTGTGTTCAGTGGAATTTTAGAAACTGAGAAGGAATTACCTTTAAGAAATAATTTATATCTTTCCTTTTTCTTTTAAACCTTATATTTAACTCTTTTATTTATATTAATGCCTCTACTTGGCTAATTTTCAGTAATGTTGGCCAAATTTAATGCTTTCATATTACTTTCTATCCAAAGAGCACCATATTCTCAGATAAACTTGAGTTCATTTTCTGCCAAACAGTATGCTTCCTGTAATATTTTGTTTTGCAGAAGTCTTGAATATTCCCATGTCCATATTGGTCCATTGGCACTTTCAATTTGAACTCATTAAATCTTAGAAGCCTTCTCAGAAGGTCAAGTGGTGACAGCGTGTTGATTAAATTTGTTAACTGTAGAAGAAATTTGAGTCAGATCTATGTTATGCAATCTGCAAAAAAGCTCATAGAACTCATTTTCTTCCCTTTTCACTTCCTTGGAGTGAAACACATAGGAGTGTTTCCTGCTTCTCAGTAGATGTAGTCAACAAACATTCTGATTTTCAGACAGGCAGGCATCTCAAGCAGTCAAGAAGTGAATATCTCAAATGAAAATATTTATGTACAGGATTTTTTTTTGCATGACTCAATTTACTTTTTTTTTTTTTTACATTGGCTTTTATTTTTTGATCAACGTTTTCCCTAGTTTTTAAAATTGGAAAGAAACTGTATGCCATGGGAGAAAGATATCACCTTATTACCTTCTTGTATTAACATGTATTTGATAATTTTATTACTGGCTTCTTAATTTCTTTTTTTTTTAACGCATCTGACAGTACCAGCTATTTCACTAGCAATTTGACCACATGACCATGACATGAATTTTTTTGTAACAAGAAGATCAGGATAGACTGTTAAATCAATTTTTGTTGCAAAGTGATGTTTATTGCACATAACTATTGCAGACAAATTAAAAAATCATACTTTGCCTACATTTAAGGGCTAGCACTCTAGGTACAGATCTTTCACTGTCTACAAGGAGGGCCAAGACTTGAGCTCTGCATACCTCATGAAATTAAGCAGTTAATGACCCTAATGCGTCCAGAAACTGGATTTAGAGTTTAGGGAGAGCTGGGCCACAGATGTATCCTTCTCTGAAGCAGAGATCACCGGTTCTGCTGTATATGTTGTTCCTTTGAAGGTCCAGATCTCTGTAAAAATATGCAGCCCTCAAAAGCTTGGGGCACAGACTGGAAGTTCCAGGGAACTGGCTTCCATGCCTACCCCCGCTGTGAACTTAAAATATGCCTTTGAGAAAATATCCAGTAATAGTTACTTAAGTTGCAAAATTCGGGAGAACCAGTAGGTCAACAGACCATATGTGGTCCCTGTATTTGTTTATTTCAATCTGCATATTTGAATTGGTAGGCATGCTGGAAACATACAAACAAACAAAAAAACTATCAGTAGCCAAGCACCAAATTTTTATATTACAGCACTTTTCTTGTAGAGTGCAGGCAGCACAGTGCAAATTACACAGTCAGTTCTCTCCATGTACATCTACAGAAAATATTACATCTCTCGTTCCTCTCCTGTACAGAGCACTATCAATCAAAAGTGCTTAACATAACTAAATAAATATATACTAGGAACTGGGATGAGTCTGCCAAAACTTGTATTTTTCCAAGCCTGGGACTCCAAAATGGAGACATGTTTTTAATTAGTATGTGATGACAAGATTAAGAAGGAAGGTACTTATTTTTGTTAAACACAGTCCCACAGCTATGGGCGAAAGGATAAAACTTAGTTTTGAGAGAGAACTATGAGTACTAATTAGAACTGAATTCCCCTAGTTATAGCTGGATGGGCATCAGAGTACTTAAGGCAGATCATACATGGCAGTAAATTGCCACAGATCCATTAAGTTAATTGAAATTCAGGTAATTTAAACTTGCTTGGATTCAGTCTACTATGGTGAAAAACACAAGGCAAGTCAAATACCAAACTTGTGATTTTATTTCACTGGGTAAGAGATGACATCTTAGTCTGTCTTCTGTTTGCTGCAAGACTGGGAAAATCTGCTGCTCTCTCTGCCTATAAAATGATATAATTTCATGCTGTATCTCAGGGATGGATTGACTTTATAAAATAGTCTCCTGACTGACTTTGGAGAATTTACTTTGGTTCACAACAGTTGCACATCATTTAGTAGAGAACTTGGGAAACAGTAGATGAAAGATGGTATAGAAATGCAGATGATTTTATATAAATATTGATATCAATACATTATCAGTTTCCTGCTCTCTTTTGCCAAATTTTAGATCTAGAATATTCTCCTTCATGAAACTACACAGTCAAAGAACAGTTTACTTTATCTTTAACAGATAAGTGTCTTTGAAGCATCCTTTCAGATATCTGTTTGCTGACTATACTGAAGTTCAGTTTCTATATCTAAGTGCCTTGCATGCACCTTTCTTCTTTCTCTGTGCTGGGAAACTGTTGTAAATGGTTTTCTTTAGCTGGGTCAGGAAGTATTTTTCCATTTGGCTTCTCTTTATTCCTGCTTTTCATTTACAGACTAATTTCATAGTTAGGCACTAGGCAGCTGCTCTTCTAATGTGTGGACTGGCATAGCAAATAATTTTATTATGTCTACAGTGCACCAGGTTGCATTATAAAGTTTCAGACAGGGCTATCTCCTTCCTCTCTCTTCCATAGCTTTTAGCTATGCCTATGCAATTAAATGGGGTAGCTGACTGTGGACATCCTGATAGATACAAAGAGGGATAGCCTCTTTGAACATCACGAATATTGGTTCAAGATTAGTTTAAGCCAATCTAATTGCAAGCTGCTCCTGTTGACCCTCATTGTCTCTGTTTCCCCTTCTTCTCAGCTGATTTTCAGCAGAAGCACTTCTCTGAACCCACTTCGTGGCGTGGCTTTGTGCATGTCAATGACGACAAACGGGAAAAGGAGGAAGGAGTGGGAGAGAGGAGAAAATAGCTGTGGTATCAGAACTCAAATGGGTGCCAAGCCAGGCCAGACCAGACTGGTGTTGTTAGCTGTGTGTACTCACCACTCCCAGTAGTTGCTTTTCTTTTTGCTTCTAAACGCAGTTTTTCAGAGTGGTCTCATCTTCACAGTTCTGCTCTGATGGCATGCTAAGAAATAATATCATTGTTTATTCTACCTTTTTTTTCAGGCTTTGAGCCTTGTGAAATTCTGTATAATCTGGAAAACATGTTTAAGTCGAGAACGCTAGTACAGGTTTTCAGATGCATGATTTCTGTGTTTATATTGAAGACATTGTAATGTTCAACCTGAGGAAGCCATTTTTAGGAAGTAGTCTAGCAAATGTATTTTGCAGTGCTTTTCTTGTAAAGTGGATGTGTTTAGGACACAGCATTATGAAGACATGACAAATTCAACATATTTCATGGCAGACTTTGCTTTGAGATTAGGAAGGCCAGCTCCACCATCTGCTTTTCATAGAATCATAGAATCTTTAAGGTTGGAAAAGACCACTAAGATCATCTAGTCCAACCGTCAACACATCCCCACCATGCCCACTGAACTATGTCAACTCAGTGCAACATTTACACGTTTCTTGAAAATCTCCAGGGGTGGTGACTCTACCATGTCCCAGAGCAGCCTGTTCCAATACCTCACGACTTTTCTGAGATTTTTTTCCTAATATGCAACCTGAACCTTGTTTGGCACAACTTAAAGCTACTACCTGTTGTCCCAGGAAAAAATGCCCACCTCCACCTTGCTACAGTCCCCTTTCAGGTAGTTGTGGAGAGCAGTAAGGTCTCTCCTGAAGCTCCTCTTCTCCAGACTAAACAACCCCACTTCCCTCAGCCACTCCTCCTAAGGCTTGTATTCCAAAAGCTTTACCAGCTTCATTTTCTGAGTGGAAGAGTTATTTCAACTTAACTTTCAAATATAAGAAATTCAGTTTCAATTCCACTGGACGGATATCAAAACACAGCATACAGATGTGCTCATCATACGTAAAGAAGCCAATTCCAACCTCCTTAGTGTCAAATAAAAGCCTTTTAGGCACATGTTCAGAGAAAGCATATTCCTAGTCATGGAGCCAATAGGAAACACCTGTCAATGGGACTTGGATTTATTTTCAATTGTTTGAATGCTTTCTGATGATCCTAAAAGGATCCTAATAAATACCTTTGAAAAATGCTGGGGAGAAAACTTTGGGTCTGGATGCTCATTTGCATCACTGTTTTCAGTAACTCCTGAGACTGCACATACTTCTGAGCCTACTTCTGAAGGATTCATACAGTTACTTTTAGAAGAATTACCAGTTCTGGCATTGTAACTTCAGCAAATTAAATTTTCCACTTACAAGAGCCAGCAAGTAATTATAATAGAAGTCTATTTGCAAAGCTGAAGCTGTCTGTACCGAAGGGACAAATTCTGGCTTTGTGGAGCTGCTAATGGAGGAATGAAGTTGTCTATAGTTTAAGTCAGGAGCTTAAGAGAAGCAGTTACTGTTTAGAAGATTATTTCTTTTCTGTTCTGCTTAAGGAAAAAAACTACAATTAATTAGCGTATATAAAAATGAGACAATATACAGTCCATTACCTGGGTAGTTCATTGTCAAAGTTGCTCTACCTTTACACTGAAGATTTGTGGATACCATCTGCAGAGGCAATAATAAAAAATTCTGGACTCAATTAATCTAATCTATTTCCATCTGGAACATAAGTAAACAATGTGGAGAAAGAGAACTTTTATCAAGACACAATTGAAAAATGCACTAATTGTTCTTGGCTACCAATCTCTTCACTCTAATTCTTCCAGAAATTTTTGAAAGTCTGTTTTTACCTCTCTCTTCAGTTGTGTTCTGTGGGTTAGTTACCTGTCTATCAATTTCTGCTGTTAGGGATGAAAGTCATTGTCTTATTAGATTTTCAAAGAGCTTTAGGATGCATGGTTGGTGCATGTGTGTTGGAGGAGAGGCTGTGTGCAGCAGAACCTGTTTAACACTGCTGGTTTTCTGACTGTAGCTCCTGAGAAGATCAGATACACGAGCCAAGGATAGAGCCAGCTCAATTTCATGATTCTGCAGTGTTGTTGAAAAGCTGCTTGCTGTTCCACCTTTGTGCTGAAGTGTCCATGTGATTATGCCCTGAACTAGAACAAGGGACCTGATCTACCCTGAGAACCAAACATTTTCACTTGTTATGTTTTCAGTTATGTTCCACTGCATGTTACAGTAGCATGGTCAACAGTGTCAGCCCAAGATAGGAGAAAATAATTAGAAAAAGAGGGTAAAACCACACTTTACATGGTAGCTTGTAGTGACGTTGGATTAAGATGATTTTATAAGTAAGTTGCTAATGATAACTTTTAAACTTGTGTTACAAACAAATCATGTTGGTGAGTCTTGTAAGATGTCATTTTGTTTGTATCTCTTGAAAGCCTTTAGCCTCCATTCTGTTAATGTGCATTTAATTGAAGTACTGATGATGTAGATAGTTGCTGTGCAGGTTCCTAATGAGGGTGGGTATATGATCCATTTCACTGGAGTCAAACTTCTGCCCATACTTCTCACATACTGATAAGATTGATTGCTTCTGTTGCTTAAATCCTCAGATTCTAAAAGGTCTATTGCTATTTTTTTTTTTATTATTCCATTGATGTGGTTTTTTTTTTTTTTCATCAGAGTTCAGAGTTAATAGCCAAAATGACAAATTTTTTCCTCTTGGAGTTCCAGAGCTCCATTGCAAGTCCCTGAAAGGAAGCAAGGATGAGCTGTGTCTATTTGGAACGTATTGCTTGGTTTTTAATACATGTTTCCCTGAGTGTGTTCCCTCTGATTCCACATGAAAATGCTCCAGCATTAGGCTAAAAAGCAATTTCATATTTCCTTCAATTTCCATCAGCTTTACTTTTGAGACTAACTAATGCTAGCCAGCGTAATTATCTGTGACATTTTACATGTTACTCCTATGCTTCCCATTCCATTAAATCCACAGAATGATGTTCTCCAATCCACAGCAATTATGAAAGCTTGGAGCCAGATGAAAAATAAATAAAAGAGGATGATAAACTAAAGAAACACTGCTAAATCAGGACATAGCCAGTTTGAATTTAGTCCCTTTACAACTCTCATTAAAATCTGTGAGCATTCTTCTTCTGTGCTTGCATGACCAATGCTTTGATCTTTGCTATTTATCCCTACTACATCGAGGCCTGGGGGCTCCAACACAAAAAGAATATCGAGTGGGTCCAGAGGAAGGCCATGAAGATGCTCAGAGGGCTGGAGCACTTTACTTATGAAGAAAGGCTCAGGGAGATGGGCTTCTTTAGCTTGGAGAAGGGAAGGCTCCAGGGAGACCTCATTGCAGCTTTCCAGTACTTGAAGAGAGCTTGCAGATAGGAGGGGGACCAACTTTTTACACAGTCTGATAGTAACAGGACAAAGGGGAATGTCTTTTAACTAAAAGAGGAGAGATTTAGATTATATGTTAGGAATAAACTCTTTACTCAGAGGGTGGTGTGGCAGTGGCACAGGCTGCCCAGAGAAGCTGTGGGTGTCCTGTCCATGGAGGTGTTCAAGGCCAGGCTGGATGGGATCCTGGGCAGCTTGAGCTGGTGGGTGGCAACCAGCCCACAGCAGGGGATTGGAACTGGATGGCCTTTAAGATCCCTTCTATCCTAAGCCATTTTAATTCTTTGCTTCAATGATAGTATCTATGACCTTATCTCAACCTTTTAGGTATGTAAGATGAACTTCTGCATGTGAGGGAGAAGACCAGCCTGATTTATTCAAACAGATGAAAACCAAGTCCATTTTTTTAAAGGATGTGTAGAGAACCATGTGAAGATTCTCTAAAACCATGTGAATATGCTCTATAATAGCAACATCCACCTTACGTAATGTTCATACTGATAAAAGGAATATGAGATAGAAGGGATTGTGGGATTCTGCAACAGCGTTTTGGACTTCTGGAACACAGAGTCAAAATTCAGGCAGGTGGAAGAGTCTCATAATACTGGGTTTACCTGACCTGAAAGGTACTGCTAAGCATCTCCTGCAGGTCCCCCTTGGCTGCATCTATTTCCAGCTTGTGATGCAGAGATCTCAATAGGATGTACCATGCCAGTTTCTTGCTTTCATATGTGCTGAACTTTAAGATTTTTGTATGTATTTAATAGAAATAGATATGAGATATTTTTCAGTGCGTCTGTTTCTGTTGTTTGCCTCTGACCTTTGGTCATGTGAAGTCTGTGTGGCTTCTCACAGTGAGGAATCCACAGCCACACAGCAATATAACTCAGGCAGACATGTTTTCCAAAATGAATATGTGCATACTGTGTGTACAAAAATGCTGTGTTATAGAATTTGATGGTTTTATGAAAATGTTGGAAATATGATTATAAGGTACGTAGACTGAAAGAATAGCAGCAATCTGCAAAGAAAACAAGTTGCACAAAATACACTGTCTATTGAAATAAGTATCATCTGCAATATTCTTCAGTAGGAAACAAAGAAAAATGGTAAAAAAAAAAATAATTCTGGGCTCAAGGCTAATGTGCTTTTTTTGTGTGGGTATTGAATAGATAGGTGTGTGGATTACTCTTTCATTTCTCATGCAGAACTTACAATTTTTATCTTACTGCTTAGTTCTTTTACTGTCCTTTTTGCTATGTTATAAAAGGTATAGATACAGATATTTTATTTTTAGTAATTCCTTAATAAAGCAGTTTTATCTTGAATGTAGCTACCTGTCTTACTGATCCAGGAGTGCAAGTGTGTCCCAGAAAAATGATACATATATATTCCTATATTCCCTATATATTTTTTTTCCTGTTAAAGTAAGTGCTTTTTAGGTATGATCTGTCCTTGTCGTAAAAACAAACAAACAAAAAACCCCCTTAAAATTAAATTTTAAAGATTAAACCCACAAAACCCTCATTGTTAAAGTTTGTATCCTAAACATGAAATAAATCCTAAAGTATATCCTAGAATGGTTTGTGGACAGAGCTGTATCTGGTTGAAACATTCCAACTACATTTGAGTGATGTATCTTATGTTTCATTTTTGCTACTTAAATAGAAAAATTAAATGGCATCTAGTTTCACTAACATTATTTTCTGTAATGTTCCAATTAGTATGATAACTTACTTGAGAAAATTCTTTTTGCATTTCTATTCTCAGTTCCATTTAAAAAGCAGAATAATAAATACTATTAAACTTCCTGCAGAAGCTACAGAATCTACAGTAGATTTTCCTGCAAAAAAAGAGGTTCAATTTATTGACTATTTTCATTTTGAATTTTATTCTCCACCCTTAATTTGCAAGCAATATCTGCTACTGGAGTGCTTGCGAGCTTGGGTTACCTTCTGAAGTCTGCTGCAAGAGGATCAGGTTGTTGGGAAACAGTTGTAAATAGTGATGTGTGGTTTTCATGTGCACGTTTCAGCTCTAACGTAGAAAATGTACTGCAGTCACAGTGGATGAAGGTGTTACATAGAATGAATCATAGAATGGCCTGGGTTGATAAGGACCACAATGCTCATCTAGTTTCAACCCCCCTTCTATGTGCAGGGTCGCCAACCACCAGACCAGGCTGCCCAGAGCCACATCCAGCCTGGCCTTGAATGCCTCCAGGGATGGCGCATCCACAACCTCCTTGGGCAACCTGCTCCAGTGCGTCACCACCCTCTGATTGAAAAACTTCCTCCTAATATCTAGCCTAAACTTCCCCTGTCTCAGTTACATGAGAGCTTGTGAAGCACTGTACACAAATGATGTGCTGAACAAGGCTCTGCAGTCAGCGGGTGCCTGCTCGCAGTTTTCCAGGAGGCTATTGGGTGTGGTTGCCTCGTAAGCCAAGAAAACTGCACAATGTTTGATCATCTTCTGAAAAATGTTATGCAAATGTTTAGCCTAGGAACTGAAATTCTGCTGCTCAATTGGTAATGTAGGAAGTAAGCATTAGAGCACTGCTAAAAAAATATCTGCAATTGATTATTGGCTTATGGAGCTCAGAGACAGCCTTGGAATGTAGCAGAAATAAAATAAAATGCTTTCTTTAATAGTTTAGGGCAGACAAAGGAACTACTGTGTTACAGTCCTATTTTAAACCTACACCTCAGTTCCAGTTTTAGGACATTGCACGTGAGAGTAGTGCTGTCAGTTCTGTTGAAGCTGGAAGTAGCAGAGGGTTCCTAAAAATTGTGGCTTTTACACTGCAAGTTAAAAGAGTACACAAATGCAGAGTGTACGAAATTCTACTGTTTATTTTACTCCATGAGGAAATAGGATTTGTGGTGAAATTTAAATAAAAAAAATAATGTTACAACACCTTACTTAGTTGTCCCCAATTTTTTGTGGGGAGAAAAAACAATGAAACAGTTTTATGCTGATTATCCACCAATTAACCTTTGCTTTTTTCCTATTTTTTTTTTTCGGAATTCCATTTACTTTGTCTTCCTCTGATTTTGTTATCTGGTCTATGTATTTCTTTATTTGAGGCTGGAAAGATTATCCTGTTGCACTGTAAACAAACACTGAACCTTCTGAAGAGATTTCTCATCTGCACTGTTTTGCTGGTGAGTTGCTTGAAGCCTGATGCTATAAAGATAATAGAATTAGCAGACCTAGCAGACCTCATTATTTTTAATTACTATTACTGCTGCTCACACACTACATGTAATTTGGTAAAGCTGCAGTGGGGTGAGGGGAGGAAACCAAGATTTCTGTATTTCAGAATGGTCCGTCATGGGAGTGGTTGCTGTCAAATCCTTCTGTGAATTATATGTTTTTTTCTTTAGGTTTATCTTTCTAATAATATTCAGAACAAATCTCAGAAACTGAACATAACAAAGAAGGAAAGGGGATGTGAGCCATAAATAGGTCAAAATCTAAGTACCTTCAGCTCACAGTTTGGTTCATTTATCAAAGCAAAATCAATTGTTATTATTAGCCTATTATCATCATCCTTCCAGTGAGCTGGCTTCATTTTAATCAATATTTCTAATTAGGCTACATCAAATACAGTTTTTAACTGTAGCATCCCAGTTCAGTGTAGGGTAATTATACATGTGTTATTTGTGACCATTCTTTCTGTTCTATCTTGATTAATAGGATGTTTCTTAACAAATGAGTAAGAAGTAACCATACGTTAATGGTTCAATCAAACAGATTTGTAGTAGTTAAGCATCAGAGTTGATAATGGATCACCTACTGTGTTGAGATACTGTTTGTCTTTTAATTGTGTGAGCTATACATCTTAAATAGCATGTAATGAAATAAGTCCCTCATTTTTTGATAAATTTAAACACCTGTCACTGAAGTTTCGAGTACCATCACGGACTGAGAACCAAAGCTCTCTGCCATGGTTTCTCCTGGCTCCTTTTCACTCTTGTAAACTAAGTGTTAATGCAAATGGATGCAATTCACCAGTTTCCCATTCCCTAGTAGTTTCTTTTCATCCCATAAGTATCTTTGTTCCTCCAGGGTTTGTCTGATAGCTGCCTAGCTGTATATATATATTTCTATACGTATAAATAAGAAGTGAGCTGCGCTTTTGCAGAAGATTTCAGTGAATTTCCCTGTGGAATTCCATTAGGCTCCATTACAAATCCCATCTCAATAATAAGCCAATGATCACAGCATAGTTAATAGAGGAGCTGGAAGGAGAAACAGAAGTTTTTGCACCCAGAAATCTTAATCTGAGACATAATTATTTGATGAGTTCATCTGAGGACATAACAAGCTTGACAAAATTTGAAGTCTGGCAGACTGAAAGTAGACACAGTCAAGTGTGTAAATACTTTTTGGAATATGTTAAGTGTATCTGATTCTGTGCCTCTCCCTTATCTCTTAGACCCTCCCTCCCCACCCTCCCTTTTTTTTTTTATTTCTACTCTTTCTAAAAGAGTTTGTAAAGTTCTCAAATAAGAATACCTCTTTATGTGATATAAAACATTCCTTGCAGTAACAGCTTCTACGCTCTGGCGCTCGTATTTCCTATTGTAAGCGCTGCCAATGTTCATTAAGGAGGCCTGTGATAACAAGTGTAGTGGCATGTGTATTTTAGAGAATTTTCTTCATTTGTAGACATGCAATGTGAATGGGTATGAGCATACTCTAGCCTTGACCTTTTAATTCTGATTTCAATATTGTTGCAAACAATTGGAACCATTTTACTCTGCTGATATGATGCCAGATGAATTTAACAATAGAGGAGAGCTATGAGATTTCTGATTTATATAACAACAAGCATTTTTCTCTGTACTGATGTTGAGGTGATTTTAAGAGCATCTTTATTTAGGAAGAAAGCAACTTTAAGATTTACATGTTCATTTTTGTCTCAGGTTAATTAAAGATCAATATAAGGGGGAGGAGAACATTATGGAGTATGTGTAGTTTCAATGGGATGAACCTCAAAAAGATGCCAGTGATTTATCCATTCATGTGCTTTTGTGTGTGCATACAGCGTACGGTACTTAAACATCTATTACAGAAAACAGCACACAGGGGATTTGGGTAATAGATCATTTTAATGTATGAATAGGTTACATTCCTAACTGCTGGTTGGATAAGGGTTAGTTCATATGGGAAGGGGAATAAAGTAAATGGCTGAGAAAATTTATAATATTGCAGTTCAACAAAAATATTGATTAGAAGATGAAGAACTCAATTTTTATAAACTTAATCAGCGCTGATTGTTTGGTACCCAGCTAATACTCTGTCTAAGACAAATAAAAGCTGCAGGCATGAAGAAGGGAGAGACCAAACTGGCAATAATCCAGGGAGAAAACATTTAAAAACAAAACAAAAACTACCAGAAACACAAATATAATTTTCCAGATTATTGGATGGCTAATTTTTTTCGTGTTCTTATTTTGTTTGTATTGCTATGCAATCGGTGACTGGAAATATTTCCACAAGCAACTGTTGTATTTAGGAAAATCTGGCTTGTGCTTTAATATGTTATAATTCTGCTAGTGTTGTGTATTTCCATAGTAATCATCAAATAATCAGTTCCACAAAATAGGAGGATGCTGAGATCCATCTAGAGCTGTGAGTGCCTTGGTCAAAGCTCAGCACCAGGGGAGTTCTGCACCATGGTGTGCAGGTGCCGCTTGTGTCCCGGCCATTAAACATGAAACTAAAATCAATCTTGCTACTGCTTTGTAAGCTGGCAAATGTTGTCACATCAGCAGAAAAAAGGACAAAATTTGCACACATGGTGTGCTTTTATAAGTAACTGTGCAGGTTCTGAAGGAAGTTTTAAAGAGCTTGTAACTCTGGTTGTATCTCCCAAAACAGAAAGAAGCTGTAACTTTCCCTAGAGATGGCTCTCCCTTGGAATAGAAGGAAAGTGTTCCATGCCTTGGAGGAGACGTGAGGAGTTGCTCCTGCAGTTTTGGTCAAGATGGTTACTACCAAACGCTCTTAATTTGGCATTTTCTTCAGAAACTATAAATATCCCTGCAATAAACATCCGTCCGTCGTGGAGCTGGGTGTTGGGTGCCTGCCCATACATAGCATAACAAGACTGGGGGGCACAATTTGCTACAACAAACAGGACAATTTCTGAGCCATTGACCCACAAGCTCACATAACGTGTGAAATTGAAAATGCAGCCTGTCAGTGGAACCTAGACAAGTATTTTAAATGATCTTCCGAAAAGTACCCTGAACTATTGATCAATAGAAAAGCTTCATATGTGTTTTTGGAGAGGAGACTATTTTGCTTTTTAAAATCATTTGCTAATGGTGAAGATTGTGTTTACTCTTCTTAAACCATTTCACTAGACCAGCTTCTCTTCCATGTTGCGTAGCTTTATGTGTGAGAACGTATTCATATGTAGTGTTTTACATAAATGCTTTTCAGCCAGTGCTAAGAGATATTTTGTGTTATAATTGTATCTGGTAAAAATAAGCAGTTGGCAGACAAAAAAGTGTGCCAAGACCTATTTAATATGCACTGTCACCAAGAGAAATAAACATGGAACTAAAACCTGCAGAGAAGTCTAGTGCTCTTCCCGTTTACTTTTATGTTATGCTTACAAACATCAGCTTACTTTAATGGAATTACTTCTGATAAGCAAATATGTGAAATAGCCCCAGACACTACTGTAAATTTCTCTTAAGTAATTTTTCGCTCTTGTGAAAGGGTTATTATTTCACTGAGAGCTATGTTTCCTACCAGAGACTTATAGCACCTCCAAAAAGCCTGCAGCTTTCCTGCTTGAATTAGTTTCTCGCCCTCTAAAAGGATTTTTTCTGTCTCATTTGCAGAAGAATATATGATCAGAAATAAGGTAGCTGGGCATAAACTTTCAGGCACAACCACCTTCTTATTTAGTCCCTCCACCCCTACTGAGCAGTAGCAATTACCTTTCACATGAGCCTTTTTGACTCATTGACAATGGAAGTGAACATTAGCTATTCAGAGACTGTAATATTGCAGTCTCTTCTACTGATGGAGGAGGAAGTGATACCTGGTCCAACACTGGCTGCATTTTTGAGTTTTAAATTGCTTTACAGTTTGGGAGATTACAGTTTGTACTATATCATCTACCCAAGACAACAGTATACAACTTTAAGCATTTTTCATGGAATCATAGAATGGCCTGGGTTGAAACATCTAGTTTCAACCCCCCTGCTATGTGCAGGGTCGCCAACCACCAGACCAGGCTGCCCAGAGCCACATCCAGCCTGGCCTTGAATGCCTCCGGGAATGGGACATCCACAACCTCCTTGGGCAACCTGTTCCAGTGCGTCACCACCCTCTGATTGAAAAACTTCCTCCTAATATCTAACCTTAACCTCCCCTGTCTCAGTTTAAAACCATCCCCCCTTGTCCTATCACTATCCACCCTTGTAAACAGCTGTTCCCCTTCCTGTTTATATGCTCCCTAATTTTTGTTATTTTTCAGAGCAGTAATGAATTAATTAAGCTTAACTGCTATTTAGAGATGTCTATGTCTCAAGGAAAATAAAATAGCTTTACTATATTTTTAGTGTTTAAAACAAAATGATGCACATTTAAAAGGAAAGATTTTCTGTGAACTGATAACAAGACAGCAGATCAGATGGATAGGGCCAGTAAACTTTTACACAGGTTTGAGAATTAAGTACTTTCAAAGAACTTATGGTCTTGATAAACTATGTAGTTTTGGTTCTTGCAGTGTCATATAGATAAGTAAATTTGTCTGGAATTCATATAGCAATATGAGTTTTGAATGAGAAAATAAGAAATCATAGTAATTTTTATTGCTTCTTTGTTTCCCAAGAATTTGTCAGACATTCTGCAGATGTAAAGCAAAACTGATTCTTGCCTGAAAGGTCTTACAACTAAAATAACTTCATTTTCAGATGTAAGCTTCTCAGAAAGTGTTTAAATTGTTGCTCCAAAATATAGCATTTTTAAATGGTGTTGCAGTTTCAGCTAAGGGCTTTCTCAGAGCTAACTTATTTCTGATAGAAGGATTATTTCTAGTGTGAGTTCAAAAACTGAGAAGGCGTATGTGTGGTTTTTGTTGCCTTTGTTAGGTTTTATCATATTATACATGTGGGTAGCACATCTATCACTCTGGTGATCAACAGAGCCCGCTGAGTCCTTGCTGATGGTTTAATATATGTACTTATTGTACCGTTCTTATATCTCCTGGGATTCTTCTTGAAGGGTGGAGAGAGTCAGTACATGTGAGAAGTCAGATAGAGGAGAGAGACTTGTGGACCCTCACTAAGTTACTCATTTTCTGTTGTTACAATGATTCATGTATTTGCCACCATTGTCTGATCTCGCCCTTTTAGAGTACATGTCATTAGTGAACATTGTCATGACACAAAATCAAAACTAATTTCATTTTGTAAGGGACACCCACAGCTGTGACTCTTGCTGTAAATATGATCATGTTGTTTTTCTGTCATAATGATGAGTAGATGTATGCAATGTTAATAAGATACTTAACATTTCTAGCAATGGTAGATGAGAAAGTGTTCACTCTGTATTGTGTTAAGCTTGAAGTTTATGTAAGTGGGCTGATAGAGGTATTTCAAACTCTTAATCATTCTAAGATGGTCACAAATCTGGTGCAAAATTCTTTGCTTAATTTGTAACTGGATATTTAAAAATGTGAAATCAATATGAATCAATATGATTATGAAGGAAGTCTACTTATAAAGCTTTTTCAACAGTAGAGTAGAACGTCTCTAGAATTAAAGTCATATATGGGATTTATCAGTTCAGTATTTTTTCAGTACTGTTGTGAAGTAAAGACTGCATGCTCCATGGTCATGTATCACAATGACAGCATAAGCAACTGAAAGGTTGGGAGGGAAAGATCGTATCTTGAATCATCTATGGCTCTTGGATAAAACAATCTTGTGAGCCTGTAAGACACTTCTGACTCACAGCAGTCATATAACAGTAAATACTGCACTTGAACACTGAATTATTTATATTTAACCTATAAAAATACCATTTATTGTGTAGCTTGTGATGTATGTGGTAGCTAATATTAACCTTCTTGTTTTAAGACTCTTGATAAGTAAAGTCATCGTAGGTGAGAGAGATTGATGATCACTAAGCTGGTCGCTTCTGGTTAAGAACCAAATTATATTTCCTATGAAGAACTATCAGCCTTAAGTCAAGTCTCACTTTTCTTGAGAGATGAGATAAAAAGTGCCTTGGCAAATTTTTTCCACTGAGGGCCTGTGATACAGGTGTGATACAAAGATGTTCTCCTGGAGGAACCTTATCTGTGTTGTTTGTTTCTTATGTTACGAACAACTGCTTTGAGCTAAGTCAACTGCTTACCAAGCAGTTTGTGTGAAAAACAAACTCAACTTCTATGGGAAAGCTAGGAACCAGCTAAGGATTACTGAGGGAAAAAAGTTGTCTTCCTCTTGCACTGTACAACAGCTATAACCAATAGCTAAGTAAATTAGAGGTTAATATAACCCAGACAGGCAAGTCCAAATCTTCCTGTTCTTTCACTGGTGCTTTCTGTGGACTAGTCTTAACTCCTACTTAAATTTGCATACTTGAACTCATCTATCACTGAAACAGATCCATTTTTGCTTTTTTTTTTTTTTTACTAGAAATTATGACTATTTTTTAAATTATTACTATTATTATATTTTCTTCTGACTTCACAAACCCATGTTTGGGAACGGCTCAACATTTTTGTCAGCCAGTAACATTGCATTATTTTGATAATTGTGTTCCATGACATTGCAGCTTTTTGAATAAGAGTATCAGTACTGGCTGGGCTATTCCTAACTGTGACTTAATGCAGTCTATACCAGTGGTGTGATCTCAACCTTAAGTTTAGGAGGCTAAGAGACCCCCTTTTGCTTTTTATTATTTTGTTTTTAATCAAACTGTGACCTTCAAACTGAGAGTGTACTGTGCCGAAGACCATATTTAAATAATATGTTTCGGATAAGAAGAAGGACATATTCATAAAATTGTTTTTTCCAAAACAGAAAATAACCCACTTTAGTAGACATTTAAAAATCGATATAGGTTTCATAAATAATAATAAATGATAACTCTTTATTAAATGAGTCACTTTTTAGTCTGTTCTTGTTTTACTTTCTCATTTGCAGATTGCTGGCTGAAATAGAGAAATGTTGGAAACAGTTGTTTCTGTTCATTCTCTAATTACAGAACATCTGTTCTCTTCCCTTTCAGTTGTATCCCATCCCAAAGGTTTGATTTCAAAACCACTGTAGCCATTCTCAAAACATGGAAGAGTAGCATTTCAACAAGCCAGTATCGGCCATTTCAGTTATACCCCCTTCTTATTTTCAGGTTAACGATACAATTAAGAACTTATCTCTGTCCCAAACTCCATAAAAAGAAAAAAAAAAAGATGGAAAAAGAAAAATTTTATTGCATTTTCCTGAAACTGATAAAGTTAGGGATTATGTTGTAGAAGCAGTTGTTAAAGTCTTTTATCTAGACTAGATAACGTATGTTTTGGTAAGCAGTTTAGCTCTTTGAAATGTACTATTACTGTTTGAACCTGATCTTGACAAATAGGCTGTTAACTACCAAGATTAGAGGAATAATATAACTGTTAAGCTTCTAATATAAAATGCTGCAAGTACCTGATATTTGTTTGAGATATGAAAATTAATACAAAAGCAAATGTTCTGGATCTGTGGTTTATAGTTCTGAGATTGTAACGTTAGCATAGATTAATGTTTACTCTTGGTCTTTAAATGCTTATAGATTAGCTTTATAAATATAAGCTTTCAAATATGACTAACTACATAATAGTAAGAAAGAATCATAAGCTAATGAGTGGCAGGTATAATGACATACAGAAGACTTTCAAAATCAAGTTTAAAATCAAGTTTAAAAGGTCGCTAATGATGTGATGTGCAGAGGCATAGTAACATCATGTGAATTCTTCAGGTTTGTCCTGACCCTGCTCTATTAAAATGGTATCTGGGAACCCTTGAAATTTAAAACCAATTCCAATAGTGGTCAATGATGGATGACCTTACAATGAGACCATCCTGGTCTCCCACATTGCTGTGTCTTTACATAAAGAATAAAAGTACAGAACAAGGAAGCTTCTGGCAGTTTCCAGCAGGCTAGAAGCAGCACACAGCTCCACATGCAGTCAATCCACTTATGCAGGCTCCTGGCTGAGGCACTGTTTTCCCTTATTTCTTGTTCACTTTGTATTACATAAAGTTGAGTTAATAACTTCCAGTCCTAGCTAGCCTGCAGCAGGTAGTTTTGTTTGGTGCACCACTCATGATGCCCAAATGCTGATTGCTTGCATTAAAGCTTTAACTTCAGAAGATAAACACTGGTAAGAGAACTACTTAATATGTAGTATGTGAGAAGAGGACAACAGGGATGATCGTCCACTTGTTAGTGGATTACAATTAAAGCCAACTTTTGTCCTCAGTTTCACTGGTGTTGCACAGGCCAGGCTTTCCCTCCTATTAGAGAAAGAAACGTGAAAGGTGCAGTTCTACAGCTGCTTTGTTTTCATGGAAATCTTCCTGACAGTGAAGTATTGTGCAAGGAGCAGCTGCAGAATCAGGCCTTTTGTACACATGCACTTGTAGTAATCTTAAAAGAAATAGAATGGGACCAGCAAAATGGCACTTCAGCTCAGAGCAAAATCCAGCGTCTTCCATCTGCTCCCTGCTCCTGCAGCTGCAGTGAATTATGATGTGCTGTCACATTTATAGGGTGATTTCATCAACTGATTTATTTAATTAATTTAGATTTAACATTGTACAAAGGATATGTGATAAAGTGGTGTAACTCTTTCCTCAGCCACCGCACCAGCCAAGATTTATTTTAAGTACCCTTTGCCTCACTGTGTCCTCCCTTGTTCTTTTCAAGCTGCAGCCATGAGGGAGTTTAAAAGAGCTGACTGGACCTAAATCTGCTGGGTAACAGTGCTGCCACGGGGTAGAACTGGCAACTTCAATCTTGTGTTACAGTGCAAGTGTTAAAACAGCCATATGTTCTCTCCACCAAAAAATTATCTATTACACTGATGAGTCCCTAGTGACTCTTGAATCTGTACATTATTTCTTGTACACATGTGGATTCATCTGTGGTTAGACCATTACTCAGGGTGTTAACACCTTTAGGAATATGATTCCTGAACATCCTTCTTGAATAAAATCTTGAAACAGCATAGCATGCTGTCCACACTTGTCTTCTGAATTGGTGTCCTATTGATTGTAAAATGAGGGACTCTTTCCTAGTGATGGTTTTAATAGTAATAGCAAATTTATATTATTCTATTATACAATCAGATATAGTAAAATTAAGGCCCTTTTTTCACAGCAGCTGTATATAGGCATAGGAAGTAATGATTCCTCTACTGCAGAGCTTAATGTCAGATAGCTAAGAGAACAGAAGCTCCAGCTGAGAGCTTCTGTTTTTGCTTCTTTGTTGAGTACAGCCAATTCTTAAGACCCAGAGGTAGTCATATTTTTTTTCTCTTAATGTTCTCTAGTGGTAGCTTTAACTGGGGGCAGAGGTTGTGCTTGAGTTAACCCCAGAAGAAGATCAAGCACAGTTTGACTAAGACAATCTGAAATATCCACGTCTAACACTTATTTTGCATTATTGATCATGCTTCGTTATGAACCTTAAGACTTAGTGACTGGCATTTATGAGGAAATAAAAACAATTGTTTTCAGTGCAAGAGAGAATGTAAGAAGTCAGAAAAGGGCTAAATTTATTTTTACAATGTGTATGTTAAAGTGGTCTGAGCTTTTCTGGGGGGATGGGGAGGATGGTGATGCTTTATGTTGGTGGAAATACTTCCACTACCATTTTCATTTCTCTTGCTGATTTTAACAGTCCTGAAAAATGTTTAATCTTCTCAACTGTATTTAGTTGTTGCATTTTTATAAAACTGATTATTTACTAAAAACATAGCTTATTTCTGCATAGTGAGGCCACAGAAAAAAAGATGTCTCACTAGTAGCAGAACTGTAAAATAAAACTTCTGTTAAAAGCATATATTCTTCATCTCAAAAACTCAAATATTCTGTATTCACAGCTGCTCTTATTTCACAATATTAGATAAAATCAGTACAAAGGGAAAATATGCAGAAACTAAGCTTGCTTTCACAGTGTTGGAATTATGGTTGTGACTGTAGATTTCCAAGCAGCATTCAAAAAGAAAAATTGAAGAAAATACCAGTAATTTAATATGTTACATTACCACAATCTGGAAAAAAAAAAGACTGAAAAAAAGTTATGGGGACTGTATCTTAACTTCAGAAGTGACCTGGCTAAATTAGAAGTTAGGAACATGATTGGGATACAGACTCATTTAGGCTTTTTGGAAGTTTATTAGTTCCACAGGCAAAAGACAGAGATGAGAGGGAGAAAGTGAATAGGCTGTTCAGCAGAATGGAATCATGAGCTGAAAATCAACTGTGCAAATATTTTTTTATAATAATATGTATTTATAAACCATTTTTACC
The DNA here is from genome assembly GCA_016647715.1 of Pavo muticus. Taxonomy (NCBI): domain Eukaryota; kingdom Metazoa; phylum Chordata; class Aves; order Galliformes; family Phasianidae; genus Pavo; species Pavo muticus. The sequence goes on from JACDJE010000114.1 coordinate 1,344,663, forward strand.
TGATAACCACTGTCAAATATGTATATTTGTACCACAGTAAAATTAGATTTGCTTCATAAATCAGTGTATTTTTTTTTAATCTGGGCTAATAAAATAATAAAAAAAAAGTTTTTTGAATTCTTACATTGCAAAATAACCATATCTAAAATTCAAGTTGTTTCCCTGTCACTGTTGCATAGGTTAACTGCTGTTGTTATTGAGCAATGCACCTTTTGATTATCCAATCAATAACAACATTTGAAGCCTGATATGGTTGCTGATCACTTCCTTCCCTCACTCTTTCTTTTCTGCTATTTCTACACTAGGTGTTGCTTGTCATGGACCCATTTCCTGGTTCTTCTCCCTAAGGCGATTATCTCAGCTACCCTAGCTGACTGCACACAAAGTCAAGGATTCATTCTTGCTGAAATCTCTGGTAAGTGCTTTCAAATCCAAAGACTTTAGTTAGTTTCAAGGCAGTCTAGCTGCATCATGCATGTCTTGATAGTGAGAAATATAGTAGGAAATGTTATGTGTAACCGGAAATTGTTTCTATTAATACTGAATGGAGAGTTGACGTTACCATTCTACCTGCCTAGTCTTACTTTACTGTTTTGTTTTTCTTCCTGCTGTTAATGATAATGTTGAGAATGAGCACTACCCACATCACTTCTAGACCAGTCTTTGGTGTGCCTAGAAAGGGAAAATGAAATGCTTCTGAATCAGAAGTCTGAGGTTCATATGGATTCTCTCAATATTGCAAAAAGATAACAAAAATCATCCTCTCCTGTCAAAGTCAGCATTGGTTTCTGTATCCACATTTCCATATCCACTGGAGGTACACTCAGTCCCCTCATCCAGGTCATCAATAAAGATATTAAACAGGACAGGCCCCAGTACTGACCCCTGGGGAGCACCACTCATGACCAGTTGCCAGCTGGGTTTAGTTCCATTCACCACTACTTTCTGGACATGGCCATCTAGACAGTTTATTACCCAGCAAAGAGTGTACCTGTTCAGGCCATGAGCTGCCAGCTTTTCCAGGTGAATGCCATGGGAGACCGTGTCAAAGGCTTTGCTAAAGCCTAGGTAGACTACATCAACAGCTTCATCCATGAGGCAGGTCACCCAGTCATAGAAGAAGATATGATTGTTCAAGCAGGACCTGCCTTTCGTAAGTCCATCCTGGCTGGGCCCGATCCTGGTTGTCTTGCATATGCCATGTGACAGCACTCAAGATGATCTGTTACATAACCTTCGCTGGCACTGAGGTCAGGCTGATGGCCCTGTAGTTCCCCAGATCCTCCTTATGACCATCCTTTTAGATGGGCATCACATTAGCAAGTCTTCAGTCATCTGGGACCTCATCAATTGATGAGGAGTGCTGGTAGATGAGGAAAGCTGCTTGGCAGTCACCTCTGCCAGCTCACTCAGCACCCTTAGGTGGATCCCATCTGTCTCCATAAACTCGTGATTGTCCAAGTGGAGTAGCAGTAACTGTTCCCACCTGAATAGTTGGGGGTTTATTCTGCTCCCAGAGATAAGTAGCACTATGTCTCTTAGCCTTTTTCTTCAGCATATGACTCTTTATTGTGTGATCACTTCATCTTCTTTCTGCTCAAAAATCTCATCTCCCGTTTCATATATTTTAGTTCCATGGCTGATTATTTATCAGTGGTGAAGGAACAATCATCTTCCCTGAGAAAAATACAGTTTTAATGCTCTGAACCAATAATAATACATAATATCCTTCCACCATAAGCACTCTGCACTTAAGCAAAAGGAGTCTGTTTATAACACTGTTCTCAGAAACATGCAGTGACTACCTTGGTCATTTGAACCTGATGACCAGGAGTGCATGAGCAAAAATGCTGTCTTAACAAAAAGAAGACTGAGTGCTGTGAAAATTGCAAACCACATAGCATTGGTGATTCTTAAGTAAGTATTCCAGTCTTGTGAATCCTTGCAGTTGTTCTTCCAGAAAGGTGAAGTACCATTTTGTTTCCGGAGATTCATGTACTCTTTTGGTTCTTTTTACTCTCTCTGTTCTTTCTTTGAATTTCATGTTTGAACTTTTGCAAATGTACAAAATGAAAGTAATCCAAAATTGCTAAGATTTGCCTCGTTTCACATTAAATGATACGAAACCTCTGAGTTCAGCATCATTTCCACTTGCAGTCATAAATCTACTCACACTCACTCAGCCTAATGTTATGGAGAAAGTTTTTAAAGGGCCCAAATGTAGGTTTCATAAAACCTGTCAGCAAGATTGGATTTCATTACAGTTTGCACCATCCTTTTTTCAAAAGCATGGATGAAACTGAGGAACTATCCACAAGACAAAGCAACTGCAATGAAATTGCGCAGTCACTAGAATAAGGACCTGAATTTTGCCTGCTGATAATGAAAATAACATTAGTACTGTTTACCACTCATCTTCTTGAGACAGAGCAAGTTATCTTGTACTGTTGATTATTATAATTTTGGTTTGTGTTTTACCAACACAAACATTAGCCAACTTTAAAAGCTTTGAGAAAGTTATTGAAAATAGCATGTTTTACAATGCAAAAAGGTGCATAGTGTACCAGAAGGTAATGAATACACTCTAAGATATCAAATCAGTAGTAAGCTTCTGAAAACTGAAAGAAGAGAGTGGGTTAATGTGAATACTGGAGGAATGCTCTCCTATGAAAGTATCAGAATGTATAAAGGCTGGAGTTCATCTGTTTGAATGTTCCTATCTTTTTGATCAGTATTGAGATGAACAGTAAGGAAAAAATAATTCCAAAGATTTCTGTCTGCTAAGAGTCATGCTGGCATTTTTTTTTTTAATTAACTTTTTAATACAGTGACAGGACTCTGAAGGCCAAACTAGCTGATACCTTTTAAAAATGGGGGAATTATTAAACTGACGACTAGAATTTGAAAAATTGCATAAAACTACAAGCATTCCTGCAGACATATCATCCATGCTCAAGATATATGTCAAGACTCTGGACACCTTTGTGTAATATATCTTAAATGGCTTGCTTAGGAATGTCTTTCTAAAAATATTGCTCTCTCTCTTCATAATTGAATAGTTCTAACATGTGTCTTTTTAAATTCTTATGTCCAAAACTTCAAGTAAATACTGTACTGTTAGAAGTTCCTACGTGTTGGGAAAAAAAATCAACTATTTTTATGTGTTATTGATTAGACACTGGCATATTAATTCACAGTGTCCTACTGAATTCTTTTCTTTAATGAACAAAGTGGATTTCATTTAAGACATTGAATTTATTTCATATTCTACATTAAAAACAAGGAAATACAGTTCTCTCAATTGAAAGCTAACTAGTTTTAAGACTTTTTGTCTCAAAATTGTATATTTGTCTATGTACTGTCTTCTTCCTTTACATTTGGTGTTTAAGAAAAATATCCAAAGAAACAATAATGATTTTAAAAATCAATAGGCAGCTACTTTAAGTATTGCATTATGTAGATGAGCAGTTTTGCTAAGTCTAAACTTTGCACTAAAACATCACCGCAACTTGTAGAACAATGAACTTAAATACAAGTGATGTGGAGGGAGAAGAGGAAAATGCTTCTTATAAATGACGCAGTAAAAGGTGTTAATGCATGTTGAGAAGAACTTGCTTGAGTTATTTACCGTGTTCAAATACTTTTCAAAAGAAATCCCAGCACTAACAGTTTCAGGGAACAAGGTATGGAATTAATGTGACATTATAACGTACAAGCTACTATAAGCACAAAAATTCCATAGAGTGTATCAAGAGAACAACAAGATTTAAATAAGTCTGCATACAAGGAGGTAATTTTCCATCCGATAAATAAATAATATCTCTAGACAAAAGATTTTAAGTATTTTGTGCATCTTATCTTAAGTGTATGCTCTTTTGGCACATGTCCTGAATAACTGCACTACACTTATAAGTAGCGAAGGCATGAATAAGTTATTGGTCATCCTAAAGGAAGGATGTGGTAAGGTGTAGAAATTTTAAGTATCTACTTCTTATGCCCCAAGAAAATAATTCATTGCATGCCTAGCTATTTTTTCAGCTTCCTTAAATGGAATAGCAGCAATGATCTAGCCTTCAGACTTCCCAAGTAGAGTGGCACCGAAATTACCAGGTGTATGAGGCAAATGTTTCTGTTGAAGTACTAGCTATGCTTGGAAGACAGAATCCTTTGAAGTTCTTGGGAAATCCTCTTTTCTTTTTTATTTTTAAAGCTGCCCACAAAAAAAGTGAACTGAAGTCCAGGAACTGAACATTCTCTGACTCATTACTAAAATAACCATTTATGTCCTTGTCCCCGAATGTTCCTACTGCTTTATAAAATATGAGTAAACTCTAGTGCTTCATCACTCTTCACTATCAAAATTAGAGAGGTCAGCCATTGCTCCCAGTACCAAAATTTAATTTCAATAACAGGAAATTCTGGAATTAAAAACTAAAAAAATTAAGATGTGGCATTCAGTTAAGACCTAAGCAATCTCAAATTTATTTAAATGCTCAGATTAGTTTAATATCTCTTTTTAGATAACTGTGACTATCTAAAAATTGCAGGATTTTATGGATCAGTCATGTGCAGAGGAAAAAGAAAATCTTTTAAAAAGAAATATGTAGTAAACACTGGGGAAAAGAAGTGTGGCCATTCAGAGTTCTGAAATGATTAGAAAATGCTTACTTTCTAATAAGCATACTTTCATAAAATGGAAGATATAACTTTTTTTTGTTATGGGAAGGTTTTTATAGAAACTTCTAACTGTAGTAGGCAACCTTGTTAAGCACTGCTGTAGTTCTTTTAGTAAAATTTGCTTTTGATTAGACTGAGTGGCAAGAATGGAAGCTGTGTTTTAGGCTGTTCTCATATGAAACTCTTTTTCAAGGTATCCTATTACAAAATGTCATTTTTCTGTAAAAAGCCCAATATGAGATCCAAGGATGCACCTTGACAGATTTATCAGTCATCTAATGCCCCACAACTCAGAGTGCTACAGTCTTTCTGCATTGAAGCACCCTAAATATTGCCTGAAATATGTGCATTGTACAGTGTACCTTTATTACACAATCCTGAACCCCAAATGTTTTGTTATTGCTCCAAACAGTTCAACATAAGATCTTTTAAGACAATATGACATTATTACAAAAAGCCCAGCCAGAATTCCAGATATCTTTTCAGAAATTATTCTAATACTGTGATACTTCTGAATCAAGCCCATCAATCTTGCATAGACATCAGTAAGAATCAAGATGTTCATGTTGCCCCTCTGTCTTTGCTGGATGCATTCAGAACTTTAATCGGTTGAAGTTTCTATTCTGAGTCTATACAATGATGGGCTTGATTAGATCTGAAGGAGTTGATACAGTTGAAATAAATGCCCAAAAGGTAAAACTTATTTGTTTTTTTGTGGTTTTTTTTTTTTTTAAACTTTCATGGAACACATTATATACTTCTCTTTAGGAAATATGAATTCAGTATTTCTTTTTGAGAATATTGAAAGATTTTGAGCATGTCTCCTAAAAAGTTGTGTAAATATTTACATTTATGGTCTCCCTGTTTCCTGTTAGCATGGAATATGTCTAAGTTCCATTGTATTTGCTGACAAGCAACTGCAAATCTGCTGTTTTCAGCTAGCTGCCCAAATTCTGGCACTTAGGCTTACCTCACACATAAGAAAGCTGGACTGTTCTTTGTTAATGAGTCAAGTTAACCCTAAATGCATATCTCCTCTTACATCTAAAGCATTCAGCTTCAGGGACAGCTCCTTAGCAAATAAATGTAAAGACAACACAGCCTTATTTGTTTAACTGTAGTGGTGCTGTAGTACACCCTCTTGAAGATCCCGGTCCTTAAATTTTACTAATCTTGTTAATGCCAAAGTATCAAGATATTGCTAACGTACATCATGGCTGTTTTATACACTTTTTCCTCCAGAAGTGGGATCTAAATGTTCATTCTACATCATGATGGTTTATCAATATTCTCTGCTATCAATCAGACTGTTTTGGCTTGTTTTTTATCTGTCATGTCTCTGCCCTCTGTGACTACAGTGATTTGTTTCTTTTCTATCCTACAGAGACTAATGTTATGTGATGTTGATTTGAAAAACTAGAGCAGCCAGCCTTTCATTTATCTCAAGGAGGATCCTGAAACTAAATCATTACTCTGCTGCTGAAGTAAAGGAATTATGCAGGAGTTACTCAGCAGCGAGGACCCTAAGCTTGTTCCCAGAACAGCTTGGTTTACTGAAAAATGACTGCTGTGCGAATAAAATCCAGTTCCTCATCTGAAATTCTATAGTACTCATTCCAAATAGACTTGAGGATTTTTCAACATATTTTAAGTGCTTATTAACACGAACAACTTAAAAAATAGGGTGCATATTACCAAAGGAAGTCAGGGATAAATCACTCATCATTTTTGCTTAATCCTAAATTTCCTCTACAGCCACTAGGAGAAACTTTGCTTAGTAATATATTTGTTCAGGAATATCATTTTGTATGTAATTTGTGAAGCTGTGATGCCAAATGGAGTGCTTCTGCAGTAGGTCCTAATTCGATGCTCCAAGTACACAGCAGTATACTGTTGATGTTTAGCCCAAAATGAGAGGGCATGCAAAATATTTGAAAGTCTGATTTCCTGAAATAATTTTTGTGAAGACACATTTAAATAATCTATCAGTTTCCACATCCTTTAAAATAAAGGTTGCTTCCCTTCTAATTCTTCTTTTCCTGTATAGGTCTTCTTTTTAGTCAAGTTAACCCTTTCATCTCTTGGCCACAGCAAGAAAAGATACGGGGATTTCTTTGCATGTCACTGCACATCATCCTTTCATGTTGCTATTTCCAGAGTCTTTTTCTTTTCAAATTTTTCATTATATGTCTGTATTTACAGTATTATTTAATTCTTGGGAACACCCAAGGTGCTTGATTGTCATTGTTGTAAGGTACAAAAGTGATTGTTTTGAAAGCTGTCTTTTGACTAGAAAATGAAATTTTCAGTCTGTATGCTCATCTCCTCCTTCCAAAACTACTGGGCGAACCCCTGTCAGATACAATTATATTTTGAACAGCTACTTCTTTCTACAGAGGAGAAAAATCATCAAATTGTAATTGATTTGTTTTACCTAGTAAGCTTCAACATTTGGAAATCTTTCTTATATGGAAGCAGTGACTCAAATAATGAAACAAGAAACGTTAGTGGCTTATGGACAGTATTGAGCTCTTTTTGTCCCATATTAGTAAGAACTCAAATGCCCTCTGAGGCCTTTAACAGACATATAAAGGATATATATAAAGGAAACACTTCATGATTAGCGATCATTCACATTTAGTGTGTGAAGAAAATACTGAAAATAAGTTCAGTATCAGAAGATTTTCTAAGTTCTGCTTTTAATTGTGGAATTCATGTACCCACACTTACCCAGCTGTTTGGAAAATAGAAATGTAAATATCTTAAACTTACTTAACAGGTGAGTTGCAAAAAGTTTTATAGTGAAATATGAGCCTAACACATGGTCTTGGCTCACTGTTATTGTATGTAGGAACAAACTAAAGCAGTTGTGGGAGAGATTTAGGTAATTAATTACTCAACTGAGGTTTTGTGGGTTTATTTAGAGGAGAGTCAGAACATACTACCTCCAAATTCTTTGAAAAAGAGGTTTGAACACTTCAAATTTTATAGGACACGAGACAAATGATTTTCCTGTTCAGGTTGCACCGAAGAGCCTTTTCTTTCATAGTGTATTTGCTAAGCAAAGTCAATTTGTGTTAGAAGTACACAATGTGGAATGGAAAAATTGCTCAGAATTCAAAACTTGTTCTGCAGTAGTTATCCCATAATTATCATTATGTTTTTTCCAGAACTGTCTCTGAAATGGAATTCCCTATACAGAGTCACTTGTATGAATTATCAATGCATAAATTACTTGATTTCTGTGATTTCACTGAGATAGGCAATAAAGGCAGGGACATTGCTGCTTGAATGTTACGAATCAATCAGAACATAAAATGAAGGCTTTATTAACATTCAAACTGCACTTTCACTTCCCACAGAAATGTTTTTTATTACTATGCCTAACTATGTCAGCAGTCAGACTAGACATGGACTCACTGCCAATTAATATAAAAATTCTTTCATTTGATTTACTGGGTGAGATTGAGAGGACAGAATGATTTTTATTTTATTTCATGCATTCCCTTTCTCCAGGCTTCACCTGATTGAGGTATTGGCTCTCTGGGTCAGTGTACTTTAAAGTTATTAATTATTTCACTTCAATCTATAATAGTTAATTAAAGCTTAAAACAAAAATAAATTGCTTGTGTTTGGTGAAAATGTTGCTGGTCAGATGGGATTTTAGCAATATAATAGAGCCAATAGGTTTGTTTTGTTTATAGCAATATTGGATGACCTTGAAATGTTCATCTGGCCAATGTGGACTCTTTAAGATAAGAACCCAATTTCTTTTCTTCTCTTTACCTGGGTTAGGATTAACAGTTCGCATTATCAAAAGGATATTAGCACATGACAAGCCTACAGATACTTCTTAATGTTATTTCACTTGCCGTCCCTCAGAGCCAGCATGAAGGCACTGTCAGCAGAACTCATACGTGTTTGACTGCAACTCTGTCTGTACAGAGAAGAAGGTAGCTTTAATATTCACCCTTCAAGGTTTGCTATTGCATTTCTTAAAGCCTCATTTCATGATTGAGCCGAGGAATGCTGTTGTTCTGTTGCTCTGAGAGGCAGAATTTAGAAATGGAAAAGTTACTAGATTGAAACAGACATTTTCCTGCATCAGTAGAACAGAGAGCATCCAGATAAAGACTCAGATATTAAACTCCCCTGACCCTTCTCTCCTTTGCCAGGATGATTAAAGTCCAAAAGATTTTATATTTGGTATCATTTCAAACCAGCTGGGCAAGAAAAGCCTTTTCACAATGCCACAAAATATCCTGCCCTATTCAAGAAATCTATGATAGCTGCTCTGCTATTTCTGTAATTTTCAGTTGTCAGCAAGGACTGGAAGTCCTTTCCTTAATAAAAACAAAAACCTTTTTGGTAATCAACACTATCAAATTATGTGAACCCTTCCATTTTTATCCCCAGATTCATAAGTATTCAACATACCATGATGCCATAGCTTATACCCAGCTGGTTTGTTGTTGTTGTTGTTGTTGTTTTTAAGACAATTATCTGTGAAGGTAACTAGCCCTTTTTTTATCATTGAGGGATTTTTAAACTTTTTTAAGTAATATAGACACCCTGTTTTCTTTTGAGTTACAACTATGGCCTCACAAGGTCCTTCCTCCTATCTTCTCCTTTGTGTTACAAAGGCACTCCTTTAAAGGCAGCATCTGGGCTGCAGTTTACACTTGTTCCCATAAAACCAAACATTAAAAACGAATTTTAGAAAGGTCATTGTATGGTCTGCAAGTGCCAATCTGATATAGATGTTACTCAAAACTGAATACAGGCAAATGCCCTTTGGCTAAGATAGAGTTTAAAAAAAAAACCTAGTGTGAAATTTTTACTAACCTTTTTTGGGGGGTATTTTATACTTCTAAAGATGTTGGATCCAGTTTTTGAAATGCCTTTAGATGTATGTATTCACTGGAAATGGAACAGGTTGCTTGGGGTTGAGTGGGTGTCCTGTCCATGAAGACATTCAGGGTCAGGTTGGGTGGGCTCTGAACACCTGATTGAGCTGCAGATGCCCCTGTTCATTGCAGAGGAGTTGGACTAGATGAGCTTCGAAGGTCCCTTCCAACTCAGATGGTTCTATGATCAAGTGATATGTTGCCAGCTTTATTTTCCTTGATAATACAAATTTGGGAAATAATGTAAACATCATACACAAGTGAAAGGCAAACAGTTTGCAGCCAGCCCAGGAAAATGAAAGTCCTGACTGTTTTCTTTAAATCAGGATTGATGTGGGGTGATTTAGCCTGTGTAAAATAGATTGCTAAGTTAAGGTGTTGTTTAGAGAAAGATTAATCAGTTCAGGTTTGCACTTACCTTTGGCTTAGTGATAATGTAATTCTGAGTACTTTCTCTTTGTTGTGTCTCCATGCTATTGTTTCCCTTTAGCTTCACCGGGTCTTTTCTTAAAATACTTGATAATAACTTCAGTAGGGTCATCTCGCATTTTATAACCTGATACCAATTCTGCATTTGAAGTGTGGACTTCATGGTATTGCATAACGTTAATAAACCACTTTGAATTTAGAATCTCTTACTGTTGATCATCCGACTTAGATAAAATTGCTGATCTGGTGATTAAATACTGTGTTTTTACGTCTTGTAACCTGAATCATCAGATAACAAGAAAAGGGACACTGAGTTTGCAAAGTATTGGATTTCATTAGGTGTCTTGAACACGAACAGGTTTTTGATTTGATATAATATCTTTCTGACAGCTTACTTCAACAATTCTCATGGTTAAGTTTCCTTGGTTGTATTTTGCTTCCTTGTGTGTCCCAGCAGACAGTGCTTTTACTTTAACATGTGACAAAGGGAAACAGTGATTAGCTCAGGAAGGGGAGTGTTATCCTCAGCACATCTCAGAGATCATGGGCAGAGGGCTTCAGTTATTGTAGTTGGTCTAGAAATAAACTTACTGTGAGAAAGATAATTGTGACAGAGGCTGGATGCCAGCGCAATGGATGAGTGTGGATAAAGGTGTTAGCAGAGCTGCACAGCCAAAAGATTTTGTGCATGCTTAGAACCTACTGGTTGCACTGCCACTGACCAAAGGCTCAGGTGAATGCTCACATTCTGGTTCTTGGTGTTATAAATTATGCTATATTGACAAAGGAGTCAGGGCTCTGAAGGTGCTGTCATATGATGCGAGATGCTGACATTACCAGTGTTCCCTTAACAAAAGGCAATATGTGGGTGCGAAGTGGGCTTAGAGAACATAAGCTTTGTACAAACATTGTGCTCTTTCTGCAGGTTAATCAGGCCTTTAATAAAAGACCATGGAAATGTCAGCAGTCTGAACAAATAAACCAGAACTGTAACTGAATGTTCGTTCAAACAAAGAAATATAAACCCTGTTTTTATTAATGTTCTTCACACAGGTAGGAAACGGATTCGAATTATAATTAGAAATATATATTTTCTAACTATTATCTATAAGCTCCAGTACATGCTTGAATATGCATTATACGTATTAATCTTGCAGATAGGACCGTGCTTTAAGGCTTATAGTCCAAAAACTTTTTAATGAAAACATGTACTTGGTAAATTAATTAAATAAATGGAAGAATTAGCTAATTAAGCCACTCATTGCATTGAATTAATTAAGAGATTATAATGATAGAAGGAAAAAAAAAGACTTTTTTTCAAAGCAGAAAAACAATCATGTCTCTTTTTGATCATTAATAGCAAAACGTTCAGCCAACTTTTTCTTTCAGGTAGTGGTGGAATACAGCTCTCTATGGAAGTATTCTCTGCTCTGAATACTGGATGATGAGACTGATGAGTGCCTAGTAATGACTGACTTAAAATATCTCATTTACTGCATCTTGAATCCTAAATTAGATCTTGCTATTACTTCCTCTCCAGGTCAGTATTGCTCCAATGATATTCTTATAGAGGGTTTTTTGTTGTTGTTGATTTAATACAAAAACTATCCAACAATTTTATTTGCTTGATTGTATTTTTATAAAAGTTATTTCTCTGTTCTTAAAACCCTGTAGTAATATATATATATATATATATATATATATTCTGGATTGCACATCTGCAAAATAACATCAAAATAACAACAGAACTTCTAAGCAGTGAAAGATTGGAGAGAGGGAAACTACACTGTTTTCCCATTGTGGATAGGTGGGAGTACAGTTGCTAAAGCAAAATGGACTTAGATTGCAGCAAGGAAAATTTGGTGTAAGGAAAAACATTTTCTAACATCTTCTGCCTTTTAAAGTTAAGGATACGAAGCACTGGAACAGAAATCCTAGTTGAGCTCTGGAATTTCTGTGGTTGTTTTTAAGGAATAGACAAATATCAGTTAGGAATGACAATTGTGAGTGATCCTTCTCTGGAACAGGGGATAAACCAGGTAAGCTTCGTAGAAGAATGCGTGTGGAAGGAAATGTTATATGGGACATTTCTAAGGAGACCAACAAGAGAAAGTCAGTATGAATCTCATCAAGTTTCACCATATGGAATAGCTTCTGCTTCCCCTTCTCCTTCCCCTTATAGTTTTCAGGTGGAACAGGTTTTCCTTAAAGTGTACCATGGACCATGTCAAATTTGACTGTATGTTCAGAACCATGATCCCTACTACAGGATCCTCCCTGCAAGCTCAGATTTGTCTCTGTTTGCACTGCCCTGCTGGAGATAAGGTTAAAATGAAGATTGATGCTTAGAGATGCAAAGTAAAGTTTAACTGACATTTAATTTTAGTGAGACTTTTCCTTTTTAATGCTGTGCTCTCAGCTCTGATGTTTGGCCAGTTTTTGACAGAGGTGGGGTGTAGTACTATTGTAAGAACATGCGGAGGCAGGAGGGGATAGGCTTAAGAGATAAAGCCAGGTGTGGGGCAGGTGTGTCTCAACAGCCAAAGAGATAAAAGTGTTACTTTAGAGAATCACGTTGTGAGTAGCCAGTCCTCCAATGCAACCTGCAGTGACAGATTAAAAAAAACAGTAATGACCAAACCACTAGATTGGTATTCTGCTGTTGAGTAGCCAAGTCTAGCTTAGTGATTTTCATCAAAGCTTGTTGGAGCAGGGTAAGAAGTTTCCATCATCATTAGTCTTTGCAAAAAGGTACTTGAGAGTCTAACGTAGTTACTGTTGGGTACTGTCCCTGTCACTGAACATACTATCCAGATGTTAGCGGTGATAGCTTTGCCATTGTGTTTATGAGAGAGGCCAAAATGTGGAGAGGCACAGACTAAACTAAATCCTTCCTTCCTTCCTTTCTTCCTCATCAAGGCCTTAACAATGTACGTGAATAGTGAAACTAACACTACCTCTGCAGTGCCTGTCTCGTGGATTAATGGCAGAATTTAGTCTCCCTGCATGTTAACATGTGCTACTCTCTCAGCAGCAATAAATTCACACAAAACTATCAGCAGTTCACCAAAAACATTGAGTCCTGTGCTCTGTCGATTCACCTCAGGTGCACCGTGCCTGAGATTTCATATGAGTAAGTCCCCTTGATGACTAGTGCATGAGAAGAGGCATATTACTGCTTTAATTACTTATAATGAAGGATCACGAGATGGTGATGTCATCATTTTAAGACTTGCTATGTCTAAGTGCACTGCCAGGAAGAGAAAAGATGAATGATGATTTATATACCTTGGATAAAATTCAGGTAAAAACCTCTTCAAAAACGTTAATTATTTGAGGTCACTTTCTATTACATAGAATCTGTTCTTTAGAATTTCTCACAGGTTAATAGAGATGATTCAGGAGGTCTCAGCCTGGATTGGTCTGACAAGAAAAAGCAGCAACTGTGTGGGGGAGGGAAAAGAAGGAGACAAAGGGTGTGATTTATTGATGTGCACTTTCTATTTGTGACTAACAAAGAGATGGTTCACAAATGTCTCAGACTCAAAGCTGTGATCTGTCAGAACTGCTGAGCTGGGGAAATACTACCACTAACTGAAAATAGATTGGTCAGCAGTTAGAGACTTATCTGCAAGCAGGTCATCGCATACTATCTGTACGTGCAGCAGGAAGATCATTTTGCTGGGTTAGGAGTGAGATAACTTTGTTGCAGTGTTGTCTGTTATCAATCAATAGTTTTAATTAGTTACAGGATTAACTAATAAAAATCCTGGCTGATTAATTGATTTTTTTTTAAATCTGGGTAACGCTTGCTTTATTGCGGAGATGGTTTTTCATTTTAACTAAATGCCTTAACCAAAATGCAAAGGGTTTTTATTGTTTCTGAGGGAATGAAAGAATATTGGGGTATGTAGGAGAAGGAACACTGATGTCTGTCAGGAAAAAAAATATCAAGGATACTGGTGATCAGTGTTAGCCTTACAGTTATTTGGAGGTTCTGTGAAATACTTTACACATTTGTTGAAATCTACTGCCATTTGCCATCTTTTTTGTAATGAAAGGGATAGGAATTAATATTATAACATTTTTGTTATTCTCTGTAGTAAAGCTGATTGCATCACCACCTGTAAATACCTAATGTATGTACTAACTAATAAATCTAAGACTTAAATACAGTTTTCTTAGATAACACCTCAGCTCTCACACATGTATACATATGCATCCATTCTCTATTCTTTGAATAGACAAACTGTTACTGGGGGTAGTGGTGTGGATGTGGATTTGCTCATCATAAATCTGAGTCAGGCGTTGCTGCAGCTAGAAGGACCCACCAGGGTAAACGAGTGATGACATAGATTTGGCTCATAATTTCCTGATTGTCTACACATGTATGTAATTATACCTTGTGGTAGTATCTACGCGGTGGCAAATATGTTATATATAACCCAGGAAAGAGTTTGAAGACTGCCTGAAAATAAGTGAAAGAGAAACAGCCCATCTTGCATGAACCAGTTGAGTTGCTATTAATATTAACTATCTAAATGGATACTTAGAAAATAAGCTGTGAAGTCTCAAAGTAAGCCTTCCAGGGAAAATGAACTGATCTGTACTGCACGAAGGGCTGTAGCACATTTGTATGCTAGGTTTTTAAGTGTGAACCTTAAATAAAACAGAGTGTAAGTTAATCAAATAAGCCAAGCAATTCCTCCAGGGTTAGATTTGATTTTTCTTCATCTCAATAGCTTATACTGTTCTAGTGTTGAATGCTTTTTATTTTATGTCCAGTGACTATCAGAGATCATGTCTCTCAATTCAGAAAACATCCAGACTTGCTCGTTTGCTTCCTGAGGCATGCATTTGATTAGACTAGTGACCGAGAACATCAAAACAGTGATGTGATTGAAGTCCCCCTCAGATGATCATCAGTCCATCCACAGACCTAGCAATCTGACTAACCTCTGCAGGATCAAAATCAGTTACGTCTTTATGATTTTCAAGGGACAGAAGCATATGGAGTCAACATCAAACTGATTTAAGATGAAGCAGCCCATCATCCAGTCTTCAACTATGCTGTGGGTGCTTTGTGAGGATGGTAAAACACAGAATGGACAGAGAATGGAGAACGTACACAATAAAGCTTACTTGGGGCTCCACCTCAACTTTGGTGACATTTTGCCTCTTCCTGCCCGCCAAATACAATGAACAGGTCTGTAGATGTGGACTATGAACCATGTTCCCAGCTATGCTACTGGCTCTGGGCAGCTTACTTTATATCGCCATTCACCTTTGTGGTCTCTGATAGTAAATATGTGTTTTTCACTGATTCCGTTTCCAAGTGAACAATATAATTGTGAGAACAGAGAGAGTGTGGTTAATGTTCAGGCAGATACATTCAATGATCTTTTAGGTCCCTTCCAACTGCTATTTTAGTAGAACATTAAATTTGCCATGCTCATGAGTTACTTTCATGAAAAATATTGTATTTGTATTAGATAAATTATGGGCTTTATTGCATAGTAGCAGTATAAACAGAATATATTGTTCTAATGGTTGTAATGTGTTTGCTTTATTCTTGGCATCTAAATAGGAAGAAGTAGTGAAGTTTTTGCAACAGTAACTGTGTAAATGAGAAAGTTTCAATCTTTGTTGAGGCACCGCAGCTCTTTCCTTTGCTACCTGGTGGCTTTGCTGCTACTGTTGGCTGCGGTTTCTTGAGCCATTCAGCTATTTTGGGTAGCTAACGAATGATCTGCTTTCAACAAATGAAGAGTATTACCATAATTACTTTGCGCATGTAATATTTCCAGCTATGAATATTTGCTAAGCTTTAGAGCAGCCTTATGTAAAAGCTGTGAAGTAGATAATATGCAGAAGGGAAAATCATCCATGCCGGATCCATGCTTTAGAGCAGGCATGTCCAGCCTACAGGCAGACAGCTGGTAATGTAAACTTAAAACATTATTATGTGATTTTTAGCGAAATAATGCTTAGGGAATAAACATTTGACCAGGTGAAATATTCTGCTTGGGAAATAAATTTCCTGATTCTATTCCCATTGCCTTTAAACTCCATCATCATTCCTGTCCCAAATGGCACAGGTTTTAACACCTGGGACTAGCTTTAGATTCTGACTATATAGATCGTAGGCTGATGTGAGCCATATGTGAGCTGCCTGTCAATTTGTACTAGGTCAGAGGCAGCAGTAAGTCAGCTTTCCCAGGCTTGCTGAGCAGCTCAGAGTGAAAAGGCCATTCTTGTGGGCTCTGTCAGCAGGCTCTGGGCCACTGCCACCAGAATTTGATGAGACACCAGAAGCCTGAAACCTAGGAGACAGTTTGGCCCTGGGATCTCAACTTCACCAGGAGACTGATCCAGGTGGATTATGTACAGCTAAACCTAAAGTCAGTACTGATGTTTCATTCTACATTGGTACTAAGCTGTTGGGCAGGACTTTGACAAAGACAGAGGTTATCCTGCCTAAGTGTACTGATGGATGGAATCATCACTCCATTATGCAGCTGATGCATATCCCTCAGGTCATCTCATTGTGACTCATGTTAGCCTTGGAAACTTTGTGTCTCTATTACATAGCCTTCAGAGAAGCACTTGAACAGTTAGCAGAAGATGCATACAGCAGAATGAAAAATTATCTAGAAAAGTACAAGAAGAGGTGAACAACCAGAAAGAGTACCTCAATGCTCAAAACTGGAAGTTTGGAGCATAATTTTTTAGTGTGATCACACAGAGGAGATATTTTGAATTCCTGTTCATGCGGAATTTTGTAGCGACATGAAGTCATCTGTCTAAACTCTGAATCATCTTGATGAAGTCACTGCAGTTTTTTATGGCAATAATCAATAAAAACAACTTTGCAGTCTTTTATTTCAAGTATTCCTTGGATAGAAAACTATTCTCTGTTGTTCTGTCTCATGGGCAATCACAGGAAGTTTAAAGGGACAGACACGTTGCTGACCCAGTACAACGGCATTTCAGAATGTATTCAGAAAGGATGGGTCAGATTCACAATGAACACACAGAGCAAAATAACCTTGACTATATAAAGACGTCCAGCAAATAGTCTGATTCATATTCTGGAACAATACTCCTAAGCTAAAACCAACAAATTCAGGATCTGTGGGACACCATCAGGTGATGTCAAAACCTTCAAGTCTAAATTGTCACATATCTAGGGCAGTTAGTCCTCTAAAATATAATTTTGAATGATGTTTTTTGTTGTGCTGCTGTTGTTGTTTGTTTTAAAAGATTCTTACAGAAAAGCTCATCAATAATGTGATTCTCCAACTTCCTGCTCTAATATCGTGGCTCTAGTTTGTTTGTGCTGGTGGCTCTTGTCATTTTCAGTTTATTGTAACTTCTTCAAGTCCCCACTGACTTGAGACTGATTTCTGGCAGAGCAGGCATTCTTGTTCTCAGATTTCTGTTGAACAAAATGTCAGGAGGTGACAATCAGTGTTTCTTTAGAGCAGTTAACACGGTTAAAGAGTCTTATTCTATGGCCCTTTCTTGTGAAAGCTCTGGCACTATTACCCACTGGCCTCGTAGATGGTGTGTATTGAGGGCTGTCAGTTTAGTGTCTAACATTTTTCTTCAATATAAACTGCTTAATCTCCTATCCTGTTATCTGTGGAACCTTGTCAAGAAGTACTGTGTTAAGCATGCAAACTGCGATCTCCCATTTAGCTTCTTAGAGGACTATATCAAGTCAGTCTTAAGTTTACTTACCCCATGCTTTCCCATATTTTCTAGCCAGTAGCATAGAAAGATAATTTGCTTCAGATAATTTTTTGTGTGACTTAAAGATACAGTGCCCCTTGAAAAAAAATACTCTCCCAATAATACTTTCCCAATAAAGCTGACTTTGCAATCAGCAGAGTGCAATTAAAATTCCCTCCAAAATAATACAAAAGTACTTACAAACATTTAGGGAGTCAAACTGTATTAGTCTGGGATTCCTTCTCAGTTCCCATTGTTTCTGTGGCCATACCACAACTTCAAGCAGCCTGCCTGTATAACATGAGGCTGCATTTCCTGTCTGCAGAAGTCAGCACAACCTGTATGCCTGCATCCCCACAACTCTCTGCTCTGGGATTTCACTTCTTACAGAATCTCAACCATCACGAGTTGCAGGGATGACAGCGCTTCTGTACATCAGACAACCTTTTCATTCAGCAATGCCTGATGTAAAGCATTTGCTGAAGTACCAACATGCACACACACAAAAATTAAAATAATAACTGCCTTCCCCATGGGAGCACTTCCTAGGCATTTGTTCCTGAAATATGTCAAGACTCTCTAAATTGACTTCTTAGGTTCACTGCACGGTTTCTCTTTCAATCACAATCTTTGGTCCTCTCTCTGTCTTAGTTGTGTATATTTTGTTACTCCTTCAACATTTGATTTATTGGTGCAGAGACCAGCTGTGCCTGCTTAACATGAGATGTATAGTAGGAGAGCTGAAAAGGTCTGGTTTAACTAAAAATATTGGAGCTGAAAAATGCTGATTATAAGTTGATAGATCACTTGATTTACCTGCTTTCTGTTTACCTGGATCAGTCAAACCAGTCTCTCCCAGGTGCTAACTGAATAATGTTCCAGTGTAGTAAGTGTAATGGAAAAAACATTATTTCAGATCATATCTCATGAATTCTATTTGCCAGATTCTAAGAGACAAAAGCCAGCAGTCTAAAATTATGTCTTCCAATTAATGAGTACAGTGTCTGCTCCACAACCGTTGCCTTTCATCAAATATAGCCTGCTTGTTTGTATTTACTGAGCTCTTAGTTATAGTTAAATGTTGCCGTACCTGCTAACAACACTGAAACAGCTGTCTTGAATTACTGTGAGCTACCACATGGTCGTGAACTGGAAACAAGAAACTGTCTCCTTCATGTGTGCTTCTTCAGAGAAATTCCAAGGAAGACAAATTTCTCCGAATTAAAATACAGGATGCTCTACAACAAACAGGTAGCGCAGTCAGTTCAGCTACTTAAAGTCTGTTTCTAACTTAAAAGAGAAGCTGCCCAGCTATCGATAATAGAAGGCATACATTAAAAATAGGACAGTAACCTACTTCTGGTTATCTGCTTTAGGCATTTAAACTTCCTCTTTACTTTCTCCCCTGGGTTCTGATTCCTTCTCTTTAAGTTCAGGGAAGTCAGGACACAAAGGAATACTGCAATGAACTTACAAGTTTTTACATTATTTCTGTAAGTACATGAAGATAGGTGTAATTTCACTTAAACAGAAATATTTTCTTCTATCTGAAAACAGAAAAACTTAGTAAGTAAAGTGTTTTGGCTTGTCACCCTGGAAAAAAATAATGTGTTTTCTGTTTTACAGAGCCTCAAGGCTCTGTAGGCTGGTAGTGGTCAGGAACCTCACAACTTGGGGTGAATCTCTATTGGACTGGCCATGACTTAACATCCATTTCTCATTTATTGGCCATAATCATTTTGATAACTTTCTAGCTCCTTTTAAGCTCAAACTATGATCAAATTCCATAGGGAAAGCATTAATCATGGCTTTCTTTGTGTGCGTGTGGGGGGAAGTTGATTGTTTGTTTTAAGGATAAACAAATCATACTAGTATGCTTGGCATCTTGTATAATTATAATATACTGTATCTACGTAGGCTGCAATTTTCCCTTGGAATGGTTGGTTTCAAACTTTTGTGGTAACTTAAGCAGCACTCATTGTGGCTCCATATGGTGCAATTCTTAAGTTTTGTTTTTAAAAAATGTTTTCAGGGAATGATGTACTGGAAAAGCTTGTATTCATGGAGAATAGAATCATAGGAGAATAGAATCATAGAATCACTCAGCTTGGAAAAGGCCTCAAAGATAATCATCAGGCACTCAAAATTTACCTTTTCAGTCTGAGCTCACTCCCTTTGTGCAGAGTATATGTCAGATAATATGCAGTTATGTATTCTTGCATTTACAGGACTCTGTACTCCGTGCACATGAAGAACAAAGTGGAGTATTATATTAGCCAAATGATGGAGGTTAAATCTTTGGGTTGGATGCCAGAAAGTTACCAGTTCCACCACTACTCCTGACACTGACTTCTGGGTCCTGAATTAAGACTTAAAATGCATATTGCTGACCAAATGAAAAATATATGGGCAATCTTCATTTTCATATTTCCTCGCAGGAAAGCTCTTGATTTCATTTTTAACCTAATGTTATTTAAATGTAGAAACTGTGTGCATGTGTAATAGGAAAATACATTCTGTTAGATTGATAGGACATAGGGGCAAATGTGCCTCTATAAACTATGGCATGAATGAAGATGTGACCTGAGTGCTTTCTTTTATGGCCATGATACCGTATACTTAAAGACTTAAAGACACACTTAGTATGTATGCAGATCTCTTGAATTAGCTTTGGATCATATTTCTTGGTTTCTAATGATTACAGTTTTGTAACGTATGGTTTAGAAAGTAAATCAGATTATGTGGATCATTTAACCCAATACAGGTTAACTTAGAGGTGAAGTCCCTTGTAAGTCCTGAATCTGATATTTTTATACTAATTCCTATAGTGATGAAATTAATTGTTATTCCATTGAATGTGATCTTCTCTTCATTAACTTTAGCATGCCTTCATGCTTACATTCCTAACTGAATAATGGTCACGATTTTGTCGAGTCTTCCCCAGCAGAATTTGATTTGATGATTTAGCAGATTGAAAACTACCCGATTGCTGCTTCCCACAAAACAAGGGCTAATCTCCCAAAACACAGGTCGTCATAGCTCCATTCTGAACCTATGAAAGTTAATATCAACTGGGGCCCTTGCCTGCTGTTACCATAAAGTTGAGCTACAAAGAAATAGATACAGAAGAAGGACTTTTTCTTCTGGAGATAGATCACGCATAAAGGTAGCAGGGTCTGACACTTCTGCTGCAAATGCTTTCTTTCGTGGAAGACAGAATGATTTGAGAGTTCATGCCTGATTTGTGTATGCGGTGTAGTGGACAAGTGCCCTATGCTGCAAGAAGTTGCAGCTACTTTACACAAAGGATAGGTCAAATAGTAGTTTGTAGGACAGGTTACTGCAGTTCAGTTCCTCAGCTCTGTCAGATGGTAAACAGGACAACAGAGAAGCTTGACTTGGGATGACAATGGAGGCATTGCTCCAATGAGAACATCAGCACCCTTAGCCCTGGGCTCTGCATAAGCTCTGTTGTGGATTTTGTTTGGACGCAACCTGTATGGGAGCCAATGCAGGATGGTAAGCCAGCTGCTTTTCCAACCTCCTGGATCCCCCCATGGTACTCCACTAGGACTGAAGGACTCTGGCAGAAACTCTTCTGTGACTGCAGGTGGGCACTGCAGGTGTAGTGAACCTACTCTGAGCTGCAGAATTTGATGGAAGAGCAGTGCAGCTGGCAAGTCTCCTCTAGTAACTGCATGCAGCAATGTCTGTGCAAGGAGATTGAAACCTTTTCCCAGTAGAATTGTGGCAAAAGTAAAGCTGAAAAGATTTCGGGGCTTTGTTGCTTAACCTAGAGCAATTCAGATTTTGTACTGCTCAAGATATGTGTTTAGTTTTTTTTTTCCTACTCTAATTTAATTACATTTCATATTGAACTTCAAACGTGTATATTTTGAGTAGGTTTCTCTACATTATTGGTTATTTTAAAAATTATTATGATTGAAACTCCTTTTATTTGCTTTCCAGGTTTGAATCCACTAGAGTATGCTGTGGCCATCTTTTCAAATTCACTGTGTATTATTCAAGGAAGAAACAAAACAGAAGCTGAGATTAACAAATATTTACTGGGCATTTAGGAAGTATCACGGCTTGATCTGGCTGTTACTATTTTTGCTAGGATTGGTAATGGAGTGTCTGATAGGGTCATACACATACTTCAGGCTGAGTTGTAAAATGTGATCTGTGAATCTGTTGCCTCACTAGGGTTACATTTGCTAGGCAGTTAGAACAAGCTTGCCTTGACCATTGCCTGGGCTGTATTTCTTTATGAATACGCAGGCAACAGAAGTTTCACATTCTCAGGTGGCACCAAATTCTAAGAAACAGGGATGAAAAAACCCCACTTTTTATCATTATGATTACAGCAGTTTGTTGTTTTCTGGAAATGGACATGGAGAAGAGTACAAGTTATTTTATGTTTTGTTAGCTGGTTTTAATTTATCAGCCACCAGTTGCACTATATTTTTCTAACTAGTTGCACTGTAACTTCTGGAAAAACATCTACCCCCTACTATTTCAATTCTGATGTGTATGTTCTTGTGCGTGTTCATAATGTTTCCAGACAGATTCAAAATGTTTGTTTAAAAGCTAGAAAAATCTGGTCTTCAAAGTTCAGAAGAACTCTGCGGCTCCTACTGGTGTGTAGAGATTTATCATACCAATGTCTGTTAATACCTCAGGGAAATTAATGCCTCTTGAGTAATGCAATGAATGTTGAGCCTCAATGCCAAGGTGCTTGTGGGTTACGACTATTGGGATGATGTTATAGTGTGGTTCCAAGCAAAAAGAGCTGTTGCAAATGAGATAATCATGAGTCATCAGCCACGTTGCTCTTCCAGATAGTAGCTGGGGGGGTATTCCTGTGGCAACAGAATGGCAGCTGTGGCACAGCCATGCTGGCTGTCCTGCAGTGCACACATCAACCGTGCAATGTTGCGGGCTGTCTTGCATGGGGCAATGTGCATTGTCACTGCCAGAGGTTGACAGCCAGTTGTAATCTCTATTCTATAATCCTGTTGGTCTGCAGTAGTAGGGAGCCTATAAATAGGAGGGGGAGGCAACTCTTCGAAAGGGTAGATAACAGCAGGACAAGGGGAAATGGTTTTAAGTTGAAGAAGGGGAGATTTAGGTTGGATGTCAGGGGGAAGTTCTCTACTATGAGAGTGGTGAGGTGCTGGAACAGGCTGCCCAGAGAGGCTGTGGATGCCCCGTCCTTGGAGGTGTTCCAGGCCAGGTTGGATGGGGCCCTGGGCAGCCTGGTCTAGTATTAAATGTGAAGGTTGGTGGCCCTGCCTGTGGTGAGGGGGTTGGAGATTCCTGAGGTCCCTTCCAACCCGGGCCATTCTGTGATTCTGTGAGTATAAAAAAATCAGATTGGGATTTGAATTGTGTTTTGTAACTTGTGCAGTAAGTACAGCCATTAAGCGTTAGTTTGTATTAGGGTGAACAAATTTGTGTGTTTCTTAGTTGATAAAACAACGGCACAAAAACTGAAAAACTGTCCATTCTGTCCATTTTCAGGGCTAAAGTAACAAGGCAGGTGCAAGAGAACATCAGCTTCTTGACGGAAATGATATATGAAAACACCTGCTGTTGTATGGGAAGAATTTGTTTGTCGTGACGGAGAATCTGTCAGCTTGGGTTTGCTCCTTTCTCCTCGTGGTGATGCTTTCTGACCATTTCATAGCACTTCTGAGTGAGCACTGCAGGAAAACATTCTGCTTTTAGCTCTTTCAGCGACCTCAGATAGACAAAAATCAAGTAGGTAGCATGGATTGCTGGGCAGTTGAAATGTCAGCTTTATGTATTAAGGTGGGGAAGAAAGGAGTAGACAGAGTGATAAGAAAATGAAGCCCACGAGTTGTGGAAAAACATGTAAAGAACTTGAATTAAGTATGTCATACAGATAACTCTTTTGTGATTGCCAGGATCTCTCTGTTTACCATTAGATCTGCCTCAGGAAGAATATCTGTCCAGTGCCATCTTATATATAGCTTGACAATTTGGACACTAAGTAGAGCTGTTAACAACAGCAGTTCCAACTCTGAGACTCCACGACAACCGACTTCAGACTGTGGGGAAAATAGTGTTTAAGTTTTGAAATGATCAGATGCCAGTCACAATGTTCCAGGAGGAGCTTCATCTAAGAAAATATTTTGGTGTTCATTTGTCACTGTATGAAAAGCATGGAAAGGTGAAACCACCCTCAAGTGTCCTGTCTTGGCGCTAACTGAGCATGACCCCAGGCTTCTGATGAAACTAAGAAACAGTTATCAATTAGCATCAGTTTCAGGAAGCATTATCATATCAAGACATCTCAGGGTGCCTTTATAGAAGAAAAAATACAATAATTTAATAGCTTGGTCTGCTGTGCCAAATGAATGACTCAAAGCAAAGCAGAAATAAATGACTATGAGCTATAGTTTTACAATTGCACTGGCCTACAGGAAAGTGTCAATTTATTTCCAGTGTATTTTTGCTGGGAGTGATAGGAGATACCATTACAGAGCTTAAGCTTGTCTGGAGAGTTAAGGACACCTAGCTTTTTACTCCCCATTTACGAATGCTGATTTTGATTTCAGTTTTCAGAAGGCCTTTAGGCAACAAAACAGGTGAATGACACGAATGTGCATTTTATGTATATCTGAGCAGAAGCTCACTGCTGGAAGAAGTTGTTGGCATGGGCTTGTGCTCCTCTACTAAACTCAAGGACAGATGCTTCACAATCCATGTTGGGCCTCTTTATGGCTGTGGAAACAGGGCTGGCCAGAAAGTGTTTCATGGGTATTCAAATTTTGGGTGAAAAATTCCTCCATTTTTGTTGCATGGTTTCACAAGACTCTACAGTTCGATTCTTTTGTATTTTCAGGCCAAACTGCACTTCCTCAATGCACTGTCACTTTTCCTTGGTGAAAGCTTGTGGCGTATGGAAGACCATAAAGCAGAACAGCTCAGTCCAGGACAGTGACTACTTTAGTGCTGGAGCGATGGCCATGCTGGCTGGGATGCTGAAGACATGAATATCTAATCCCTTTCTCATCCAAGTTGGCAAATTTTTCCCATGTGTGCTCTGCATAAGCTAAGATCCCTTGAAAACGTATAAATCTGCTTAACTTAAAAGCCTGGAAATCAAATGAAAAAATGATTCCGGTGACCTTACTTCTGCTCCTTGTATGACGAACACGATGGCATCTCAAACCGGTTTTAATGCACTGGAGCAGAGCCTGAAGTTGGCACAGGAGTACAGTTTTGGCTTCAGTTGCTGAGATGCCAGAAGAGATTGGAAGTCCTTGAAATTCTTCCAAGAAGTCACTTTGTCCTGGCTGGAAACTGGCATTTATCAGTGCAGATGATAGCGGTGTATTTTAGATGGCATCAATATTGATTTGTATACAGTGCGAGCTTTTAAATATGATTTAAGATAAAGCTCAACTAAACGTAAGACATTTCTCCATGAAGCATTGATTTAATGTTAATGTTTTATATATTGCTTTCTTTGCGATAGCCTTTCCCTGGGATTATGGAGACATCCCAAAAATGTTTCCTGGATCCCCCTATCAGACGGCTGTGAAAGCCCCACAAACACTTCTGCACGTGAGTAAGTGTGAAAAAGCTACATTCATGCTGTCCATCAGGCAGCTCCAAATGCAATGAATGTATGGCACTCACTGGTACTCATCTCGAAGTCATTCTTTCCCTGCCGTGTGCTTGCACTTGAGTTACTCTTTTCCCAAAGAGGAACACGGGGATGCTTGATGGAGGTGCAGGAAAGTGAAAATAGGTTTCTTTCTTTTACCAGATCTATAGGGCAGTTTCTTACATTTTGCCTGTTAGAGTGTTGTGCATTTTAACTGAAGTCTTAACTAGGCTACGAAGAATTTCCCGTTTGAATTGTAGTCAAAGTAATCTATAGCAGTTCTTGACGGGGGAAATTACAGTTTACGTTGAGTGTCATTCGCCGTGTGCGTCCTTGCTCGTTCTAGGGCGTTTCAAAGTGTGAGGGCTGGGAACGAGCAGAGCGGTAGCTGCCGCTCGGTGCCTGAATGCTGCCGTCCGGATCTCCCAGCAGCGCGGCCGTGGCGAGGCATCAGCTTGGGGCGAGGGCGAAGAAAACATCTTCCCGGCAGGTTGGAGCGCCCGGAGAGGAGAGATGATGCGTGGGGCCGGCTTTAGCCCAGGGGCTTTGGGAGCTGCTCCAGGCGGGGCCCTGCGGTAGGCGGGGGCCGTGTGCGCCCGTCCCGGGTCTGTGCCGCGTCCAGGCGCGGTACACCAAGCGCTCCAAGCGCTCCGCCCGGCGTCGGCGAGCAGCGGCTTTCCGGCCGCGTTTCTCATCAAGCCGACCTGTTGTTGAAGGGTGGTTTTGTTTTGCCTTTGATTTTTTTTTTTTTTTTTCTTCCCGCTTGCGGTTTAAAAGCGGCGTTTGGCCGCTAAGCGGGATGCTTGCATTCTGGGTTACTTTGGTTGCCTGCCAGGTGGAGCTCATCTCGCTCAGCATCCTCCTAACGGCAAGCAAAAATTGCCTTCTCTCCCAAGGATTAATTATTCAAGGCGTTTAATGTGTTTGGGGAGGGGGGGGAGGCGGCCACTCGTATCCATCCTGGTGCCGCAGCGCCTGTCCCCGCTTTGTCTCGCACCTGGTGTGTTTGCACGGCTCGCGGGTCTTCCTCCTTCGCAGCCGCTTCCTCCTCCCTCCGGGGGGCGGCCGGGGGAAGCGGGCCCGGCTCTCCGCCGCGATGGCCCCGTCCCGCCCCGCACCTCGCTGCCGCCCGCGGGGATGCTCGGGGTGGGGTCCCTCCGCGGGGGCTCCTCGGGCGGGC
>JACDJE010000114.1:1371328-1441218 GCA_016647715.1 Pavo muticus
CCGGGCGGTGCCGGGCCGGGCAGCGCGGGGGGCTCGGCGGCGGGCGCGGCGCGGCTTCCCCTCTCACTTCGGCTTCTCCTTGCAGAGCCCTGGTGCGCCGCTGAGGGGACGGGGAGTTTCCTCCCGCCTGCGGGGTCGGGTCCGGGAGGAGCGAGGGAAGGAGCCGGCTCGCGGCATCCCGGGGAGGCATCCCGGCGCGGTCTGCATCCCGACTCGGCGCGTCCCGTCTCGGGCATGGGCCGGCCCGCCTGAAAGCCCGCTGCTGCCCGGAGCGCCGGTGGCCCAGGAAGATGCGCTCGGTGCGGGGGGCGGCCGGCCTCCTGCTGCTGTGCGGGGGTGAGTACCGGGCGGGATGCCCGCCCTCGGGAGCGGTGAGCGGCTGTGGAGCGGTGCCCCCGGCTGCTCGGGCCGGCTCCGGAAACCTCTCCCCAAATATAAACGAGATAGGAATAACCCTATCGCTTTTTCTTTGCTTTTTAAGACCGATAGCTAAGTTAGAACACATGTGAGTTTCTTTGTTCTTTAAATTTATGATGTGAAGGGGAAGAATATTCAAGTATGTTCCTATGTAAGTTTTTCAAAGATGATTCTTTCTCTGTTGTCCTTCTCCCGGAGCTTTATGCACCATCAAATGAAATGGGGTTTGGATTGGTAAGTGACAATGACCAGAAGATGAAAAGTGATTGGCTTGTAACTTAGATGATGCTATCCACAGATGTGAACTTTCTAAAGCAAACAGAAAATGCATTATATCTGTTTCCTCCATATGGCGATGTTTGCTGATGCATTTGTGATGTTTACATACATAAATCCAAGTTGTTGTTTGCTAAAGAGAATGCAGTGCAGCCCTGCGCACCACAAATGTGGTTCTGAAAAGGGAATGTGTGAACGAGCCAAGCAGTCGTTCTAACAGTCAGGTGCAATACAAATTCTGTACTTGGGATTCTCTCTAAAATGTGTAATGATGTGCTCCTTCTCGTTATTGGTTCTAATTAATTATAGTAGTTCACAGCAGTTTAAACCGCTTTATGCGTGTTAAAGAGATTGCAAAGCCTCGATACCTTTTTTTTTACTGTGATGAAATACTTCAGGTTGCCCTTAGTCTTTTTCCACGTTGTTCCATTATTCTTATGGCCTTCTGATCTTCATAAATACTCACTGGGATTCAAACCTAGGTTGCCTGCAAATAAAATAGGTAGAAAATGCAAAGTCTAAATACTCATTAAAAATAAATAAGTAAATAGAGTGGATTGTGTTCCCAGTCATTTCACTGTCAGGAAGAATCAGCCAGACTTGGATTGCTATTGGATCATCTATCATACTGCTTTACTTTTATTTTTGTATTTATGGCAAATCCATTTTCTTTAATGTTTGTGGTAGAATTAAGAGAAATCTAGTTTACCTCAGATCTTTAGTCTGAGGGGTTTGGTTTCTTTAATCAGAATAGCGCACATGCATTTGCTTGGAAAAGATTTCTAGTGATTTCATTGTAAGCTGGACAGATGAATTTATTCCTATTCATGCTGTGGTGCCCTGTAACACTGTATGTACTGAACATAACAGACGCTTAGACCTCCCTTCTGAGCTGGATTCTCCTATGTCATCTTTTTTTTTTCCTTTATTTCTTCAGTGTATCCCTTTAATTGGATTGCAGTTTGATTTTACATGTAGTAAGCTATGGATGGGGAGGGGAGTTGTCTATGTGTCTTCTCTGTCCCCCAGATAGATAACTAATCTGTTCTTTAAGTGTCAGAACTAAGCAGATGGATATTGGTTCAGCCAGAAACCTGTTGTTGTTAAATATAACCATAAATTGTTAACTCTTGAATTTGTCCATACCTTGGAGGAGTATTATAGGAGTTAATTTGAGTTGGATAGACTGCCAAGTTGATTTTCTTAAAATACCATTTGTTTATGCTTGCAATCACAAATATGTTTACTCTCTCAGCTTTGACTGGTGGAGCTTCATACCTGATTCTCCTTAATTTTTACTAAAAACACAGGAAAAAAAGTTATATGTGTTTAGGATCGCTCTTTAGCATAATGGCATTCATAGTTATTTCAAGGAGTCTAGCATATTAGCAAGTCTGGGTGTCTGTTGCTGGTGAACGACTGTTTTAAGTTTAGATGTGTGCTATTAATTCGAATTTATGGAATAAAAGCTGAGTCCATAGCAGGGTGAGTAAGGTGAGTTGTTATGTCTTGGGAGTATTAGCAAAATTCCCAGGTACAAAGAGTGCCAGTTTAGAAACAGAGCTTGTGTATGATGCCGCAGTGCTCCAGCGGGGCGAGGAATGCATCAGTGAAACTTTAGTGGGCTCTGTCCTAGGGGAAGTCCAGAGAGTCTGCAGTGATATCTATCGATCTCATACTCTGTCTGGACATTGTGAAGAAGTATGTCTCTCAGCTGCGTTAGATCTCGTCATACATGCATGGGTGTCCAACCTTGTCAGGCTTGCCTGAGCTGTGGAGGTTGGCGGCCCTGACTGTGGCGGGGGGGTTGGAGATGAATGATGCTTGAGGTCCTGGGCCATTCTGTGATTCTGTGAGTTGTTTTGGGCCGCATATAATATATATGATAGAGTTAATTTGTGTAAGTAACAAAGCTTCTATTTTTTAATATGCTTTATTCCCATGTTAAAAACAAAAAAGAGGGCAATAAAACCATAAAAGTAGTGGGCTGGACACATATGTGAGGATTCCCACTCAATATAAGGTGATGCTCGTGCACTTAGTCCCCCTTAGTACATCTTTGGTTTATCTAACCTGTCACATTTTGGAAAACCTAAAACTGCAATAGTCCTTAAGACGTATGCTCATAGATGACCCAAAGACTTCTCAAATGTGGGCGAGATAGTATTTTAACAGGTGAGCTGGATTAATCTGGTGAACATGCTGTTGGTTGAATGGATGGGATCTGGTTCTTTGGCAGACCAAAAAGTGCACAGGAACATTTGTTTTGAGGCAGAAAGGATGCAGCCTTGCTGCTCCTGCACCAGAAGCCATGTGGGAGTCTCCTGAAGGCACTGATAATAAAGTGAGGCAGCCAAGAAATAGGGGAAATAAAATGAATGTCTCTTCTCAAGTTAAGACTACTGTTGTTTCATCGTTATCAATTAAAAGAAATGCAGATTTGCATTACAGAATAAGCAAATGGATTTTTCAGAAGTGGCCTGTGGGAAAGACATAGAATTGTCTCATCTGGGAAGTAATTTTTGTTATTAAAGGAAATACTTTCTAGGAGGTGCTCTGTTTTCAGTAAATAAGGTTTGTAAGCATTACGCTATGCTGTTTTTTTAGTTTGGAACAGAAACGTTTCTGGAAATAACAGAGATGCTACTTGAACAATAGTGCTCTTAAATATAGGCTATTGAAAAGTTTTATTGTCTGTGATATGGAACTACTGACAAATGTATTTGTTCTGGTATTCATTTAAGCAAAGTGTGGAATCAACTCTTACAGTGCAGCTCCATGCTGCTAGGGTTACTGTTAATGTTTTATTTTGGCTGGTTACGATTTACTACAAGTCCTGGCTCAACTCATGTGTTAAGATCAAGGACAGGCTTTAGAAACCAACTGTGCAAATATTGAAGTTCTTCTCCCCTAACTCTGGATATTTTGTGTAATATTTGTATTTCATGATAGAGAAAGGATGTTTTCCCTAGTAAAAAAACACCGATGTGATCAAATCTGCACCTCTCTTCAGACCAAAGCAGTGCTAATCAGACCACGTAGTGGAGCACAGGCCACTGAGTTAAGGACCAGGCTAAAGACAGACGTACATTTATTTGTATGGTTGTTATTTTGACTGTGATCTGGTTGGGCAATGTGTGATATTAATTTTATTTTCTTTAGATTGTAATCCTGCCCATAGGGAAATATGGAAAGGAATCCATTTGGAGGGTTGTTAGGGTAGTATGGTTAGGTTGTGGTTGGACTTGATGATCTTTAAGGTCTTTTCCAACCTGAGCGATTCTATGATTCTATCTGAGGAGAAAAGCAAGAGGAACTTTGTTAGATCTTAATTGTCTTGTTTGGAGAGGGCATAGGAGTTAAAAGGAAACGTCAACTCTCGCTATTCTCCTTGATAGGAATAACAATGCTGAGAGGACAGTGGTTCTTTCCTGCCTTATTATTTTCCTCTGTCCCCAGATTTAGCAACTCATGCTGGGCTCTTGCCCAGGCATATAGGTAGGAGTGGGATGTTGGTGCCAGTGCTTCCCCTCATGGGCCACAGGTGCTCATATAGCAGTGACGCTGCTGTTTGCTCGCATGGAGCTGATGGCTGCTTAGTCCCAGCGCTCCAGCAAACTTGAGGGGAAGGTACCTGGGCCCTCCGGCTCTCTCCAGGCTGAGTCTCTCTCCCCTCAATATATTGTTATGCTCAGGTCCTTCCTTTCCTGTACTTCTACAAAACAGCTTTCTCACTGAACTCCATAACCTGCAGCCTTTCCCATTTCCTAAATCACAGAATTGAACTGCTCAGGTTGGAAAAGACCTTAAAAATCATCAAGTCCAACCACAACCTAACCATATTATCTTAACTCTAACAACCCTCTGCTAAGTCATGTCCCTGAGCACCACATCCAAACAGATTTTAAACACACTCAGGGATTGTGACTCAACCACCTCCCTGGGGAGCAGATTCCAGTGCTTAACAACCCTTTCTATAAAGAAGTTTTTCCTGATATGCAGCCTAAACCTTCCCTGGTGCAACTTGAGGCTGTTTCCCCTCGTCCTGTCACCTGTCATCAGTGAGAAGAGAAATAGTAATGTGCTGCATTTTGTTTGTTTGTTTGTTGTGGGGTACGTGTGTTAAAATCATGATAATGGGACTTCGTCATACAAGCTGACAGCATTTATTTCCCTACCTCCCATTGCTGTTTTTGCTCTATCTCCTGTCCCTCAAGCACATGACTTTGCCCGTCTTCTCACTGTGTGTGTAGGGCAACTTTCAACATCAGCTTGATCAGTTCTGCCAGTCATTCTGTTTCAATCTTGGTCTTTTGCTTATTCGTGGGTTTTGTTACTAACATAAAGACAGCATAAAGGAAATTAATATGAAGATTATAGCGGGCTAGAATTGTAATGCTAAAACGCACATTCGTTGAGCTTTGATTAACAGAGAAGATTTCTTGCAGTATTACCATAAGCAGTCAGCTTGTATGACAGTGCTGCTTCAGCACCTGAATACTAGATGTACATTCAGTAGTATGCCAACATTCTGCTTTCCATCTGTGTTGTGTTACAGCCTGCTAATTTTTTTTTCTTCTTTTTACTGAAACAGCAGACGGGACTGGTGAGAAAACATGTATTTTGTTCACTCTCTGTTTCCTCCTCTCTCCCCTGCTTTGGGCCCTGGCAGGAGGGAGTGGATTTGTTTATTTGTTGATGTACTTGCATTGCTGGCACTGCTGCTTAGGCTGGTGTGAAGGCGAGCACAAATTCTGGTCCTTTCAGTACTGGAATGGATGTAACTCATTTTGGAGAAACCAAATGGTTAGTAGCTCTCTGCCCTGTACCTCACCTGTCAACTTTACAGTTTGATGCATAAAGCGTATTTAAAGGGTATATACTGACAGATGAAAGAAATCAATTCGAAGGAATTCATAATTCCCACTCCTCCTGGGCTGCTGTCTCCTTCACCATGTGAACTGGCAAAGAGCAGCGTGCAGTGGTTTGGGAAAAATCCATTTCATGAGAGCTCGGTGTTTTCCAGTGAGCTCTTTTGTGTGAAGGCTGGATGGAGTCTGTCTGCCGAGAAGAGCAGGTCTGCTTGTTTGTACATTGGCACCCTTCAGTCTTATGGCAGAAATGAGTGTTGTTACCAGCTGATGATTGACTGGAATTGTCTCACGTTTTTGAAATGTGACAAATTGCCCAATGCTGCTTACTGGGTCCGTACACTTGTATTTGTAATGCTGCAAAAGTAACCTAGATAGTGATTCCCTGAAGCGAACAAAGGTGTGTGTTGAGAGCAGGTTGCTTCAGCATTGGTATGTTCACAGGGCAGTCAAGAGCTGCTCTTAGTTCCTGCTTCATACTTTGGTTTGGCAGGAGAGCATTAAAATTCACCACATCATTCAAAAAAGCTTTGGATTTGTTTATTCTCCAGATGAACTTTGTTATTTAAAACTCTCTATTATATTTTGGAAAGTAAACAACTGAAGCAATGCTAGGATAAATAAAGCAATTAGCATAGGAGTAGGATAGATTTGAGGTTTGCATATTAGCTGCCTTAGATCAGAGCTCCAGTTCAGTTAACAGCTGTGATACAGATTTGTTCTCTGTCTCACTTTCTTAGTTTTCTCTTTTGTAGAATGCTACCATCAATAAGAAGCTTTTTGCATGTCATATGTACGGTTGATCACATGTAATGTAACCTCATGACATAATGGGGCTGGCACAAAGTGGAAGAAATACACTGGAAAACTTTACAGAATTGCTTGAGTGATGGCACATACATTAGGGAAAAACAGTACCAGAGTAGCTGTAGGAAACTTTTGTTAATAGAAGGTAAAATAGTAAGTGAACTGAGGTGTGAATAACCAGAGGGACATTGCTTCTTTTTGAGCTCAGATGTTGTAAAAGGACCATTAAAAGATATCTACAGCCATCTTCTTCTTCAGATGTTTTGCCTTTTCCCCTCACATATGGAGAACTCAAAACTGGTTCTTATAGAACACTTCAAAAAATAGATGGATAGTGTCAGATTTCTGGAATAAACAATTATCAGACACTTTATTTTAGCCAAAAAGATGTAAATCTGCTGAACTGAAAATGATCATCAGTGCTTCAAAGCGTAAGGGAAAATTGTAATGATTGCAATCAAAAAAGGGAATTAAAAGCTTTACTGAGATAATATTGCCAAAACCGTAGTGTGACTGAATTACTTCAGAAATCTGGCTAACTAAATCAGGTGATTGTAAAAAGAAAATGGATATATTACTCCTTATGGTTGTCTAATGGCTTTTCAGTATGTGCATTTAGAAAACTAATTAAACATTATATTTAACTGACATAGCGAAATTGCTTGTGTTGCTGTAGTGGGTGTTTTTTTAGTGTCCATTATGACTTTCTTCTTAGTGAGACAAATTTCGCTCTTAGATAATAGGATTAAAGCTAGTTTTTCTCCTAATTCAGAGACACTAAGTTTTCTTATAAAGGCAATTCGATTATCTGTTCTCTTTATGTGCAAAATGGCAGAACTCATATTGACATCAGTAGTCCAGAATTACAAATAGCTTTGGAGCCCCTTGAGGACTATTTTTCCCACTAAACAAGAGCACGAGTCCATTAGTCCTGTCAGTGCCATCCTAAAGCTGTTTTGGAGATGTGACTTACATTTCAGTGTCTTAGAGACACAAAGAATTTTCTTTGTTTTTCTGGAGTAGGTGAATAATTGCAGGTGCCACCCCTAGATGAAGAGCCAAGAATTTGGTGGCTAACAAGAATGTTGTAGAGCAGTTCTCTTTGACTCTCTTAAAAGCATACCTCTATACTGATTGGTTTGGGTATTTTTAAAAAGTTTTTGTTGTTGTTGTAAGGTGGTCTTCCATAGGCTGTTATCTAAAAGTGAGCACTGAGAAGTATTTCTGTGCAAAGAGAAATGAAGATGTAAGAGTGGTTGGGTCTAGTGGTTGGTGACCCTGCACATAGCAGGGGGGTTGAAACTAGATGATCATTGTGGTCCTTTTCAACCTAGGCCATTCTATAATTATATGATTCTAAGAGTATGAGTGGTTTACAAAATGTAGGTGAGAAAGGACTTAATTCTGTACATTATCATCCCTGTCCTTCATCATTGCGTTCTTCAAAAGTTAACTCTGAGACTGAAAGTAGCTCAGCTATTTTCTGTACCGTTGCTGTGCGTTTGGGAGGAAGATGCTGCTTACCTGTTCCTGCTGCTTGGCACAGAAGTGAGTGGGGGGAACATTCAGTTTAATACAAATAAAATGAAACATAAAGAAAATCTAGATTCATACAAATTCAGCCTATAACATTCATGTATAGCTTTAAATAGCTGAATTTGTGTGAAATGAATGATGTATTTTTGTATGGGAATACCTAGCATAGAATGATTAATACATGACAACCATCTCAAAGCAGGAGAAGGCTTGAAACGTATACATACTCGAGCATTGTAATCAAGCTTTCTTTTACAAAGAATAAAAACAGATACTGTAATTTCTAAATTACATTGCCATAGCTTTGTGGTCTGCAAGGATGTAAGACAGAAGGCTGCTGTTCATGAAATCTAAATACCAGGGATGGGGGAAGGAGGGAATACAAAAACTTCCATCAGGAAAAGGTTTAAACTTGTGATTGATTTGACTTGGAAAAGTATTTGTTGTTCTTGTTCAGAGAACAACAAAACAACAACAACAAATAGGGAGTTAGGGGAGTATGCGCAGATTTGTGCAGAGGACATTGCCTGTTTCGATTCTGTCATGTGAAATTGTACTGTGCTACCTGAGAAGATCTGACAGGGCTTTGGAGGAAATATTCAATGCTTGTTACTAATGAAAGCCACAAAGTCCTTCTTTGGTACCTTGTGGTATTAGGGATGTTGTTTTGTAAAGCCCTCTAACTTAGCCTTCTCACATCTCTGATGTATTAGGACCAGTTTTAGCAAGGTGCTTAGGCATATGCTTAGGCTTCCCCTACATGAGCAAAGCATTTTAGAATGGGTTTGTATATTCTGAACTGAATTGCACAGATATGAACATTAAAAACGTAGCAGTGTGTTTATGTGCCAGACTTCTTTTTTACCTTCTCACAGTGTGTGCCTAGACTAACAACTTCCATGATCCAAAACGGAGGTTTTACTGCTGTATTAGTAATATACTGTAATTAAATGTAACCTCTCAAACCTCCTTTGCTGAACACTATACAAAGGATCCCACTAGTTGGATGCACTATCTTTGGAAAGAAATACAAAAACAAATAGAGAGACGTTAAGATTTCCTTTTGCTGCTTTTGAGCAATTCAGGGTAAAGGCTTCCTTAGTTGAGTCTGTGGATGTTGTTGATGATTTCTGTACAATGATTCATCCCAATTAAGAAAAAAAAGCATTATGAGTGTTTAAATTTTGGCTTTAAGCATAGATTTTAAAGTGATGAGGGGGAACAATATAGCTCTAATATAAATTTTATAGCACATTTCAATTTAGCATTGCTGACACGCTCTGAATGAGAAAGCAATATAAACAGTTTTATTGCTTTGCTAAACTTTTGCCTTAGCGAACAGCAGAGGAATTGTCCTGAATTGCTTTGCTCAGGACTTTTTTGGATAGTAGAAGTGTTTATACTATACATTTTCCAGATTCTTTCGTATTGAATAAATTATCTTTTAAAAAAGTCATTTAAAACTTGGTTTCTGCCAATTCAACAAGTAGGATGATCTTAAAGGGATAAAGTAGATCACTGTTAAAACCTCTTAAAACAACAACAGCAACAAAACTTACAAAAAAGCATTTTTTTCATTTTATAGTGTTGAAGAATTTGCTCCAGCCTGTTATTGTTGTCTTATTTTAGATTCCCTGCCCCTTCCCTGCCCCTTCCCTGCCCCTTCCCTGCCCCACTGCCATGGGCTCCATTTCAGTAGGTATTTTGACAGTTTTTCACCAAATTTGTTAAATCTTGTCTCCTTGGATCCTGCAGCTAGGTGGGAATTTTATTTAACTCTACTGAAAAATTCCATCCTTTGTCTCTGCACAGGACATCTTTGTATCATGACATAGACATTCAAACTACCTGACAGTTAGAAAGCAGATTATAAGCTATACAAGTCTGTACCTTAGTCTTTGAGAATGTATTTGTCCATTATATGACTTTTAAGAGACTATAATGGAAATGTATGTAAAGTATTTACATTGGTAGTCCTAAACTCAGTTTAGCCTGAATATAGTAATTACATTCATCAACATAATGAAGAGACTGGTAACAAGGACTTTTCCTTATATTATAACATGTTCTATTGCAAAAAATTGCAATGAGATGTAATTTTTTTCTTCCCCTATTAATCCTCGGTGATGTTAATGGTAATGTAAGAATTACCATAGGTAGGTTGCACTAAAACTCCATCTAGAACAGTGACATAATTGCCTGATGATGACTGGCAGTATCCAGTTCTGAACGGTACATTTTGGCTTTCATGCTTCTTTGAATGCAAAAAAAAAAAAAAAAAAAAAAAAAAAAAAAAAAAAAAAAAAAAAAAAAAAAAAAAAAAAAAAAAAAAAAAAAAAAAAAAAAAAAAAAAAAAAAAAACCCAAGAAATTCAGGAAATAAGAATTTTGCTAAAAGGTAGAAATGACTGGCAATATTTACTCACAAAGGCTGCCATCACTGTCTAATTTCTGTCACTGGGAGCATCTTAAGAACAAGTAAGACAGCAATCCATTGAGGTCAGTTGTGTATATTTGACTTGGCTTGGGTGGGTTAGATGACCTCTGAAGGAAAGTTCTGACTCGTTATGGTTTTATGCTTAGGATATAAGAAACAGGACAGTTATAGTCTTTTTATGTCTGAAGTTAATGCCTGGTGTTTGATCAGTCAGGGCTCTTCAAGAGATTGTGATAACTTGAGTCTGTGTACGGTGCAATTGGAGAGTCAATATCAAAATATTTAATATTGTTAATCACCAACAGCTGAATAGACAGGAGCTAGATGCCTTTGATGTCAAGCTGAGCTTCTGGAGTTTCTGGTTTCCAGGATCTTCAAGAATATCCCTGGGGATATAATTGATATGTAGTGTCTTTGTCTTTTTAAAAATCAAATTATAATACCATGTTCAGCATACTCCAGTCCCAGGCAGCGAGTGGAGGATTGCACACTGGCATTGAGCATTTCCAGTTAGGGCCTTGAAAAAATTCTGTATACACATGGCCTAGCCTTGTCACCCAGAAAAACAGGGGCAGTGCTTTTTTCTTCTGCAAGAGAAATGCTTTGCAAGGGTAAAACCTGTTGCAATAGGCATGGGAATTGAGGATCTATTTTCTCAAGAGTTAAACGGGATTTATGGTTTGGTAAGCAGTTTTTATGATTAAATGAGAATATAAGGATTGCACAACAACTATGGAAAATCAGTGCTTAGATTTTAACTCTACCATCAATATTTTCCTTCCTAATTCCTAATTTGCAATTTCCAGGACTATTGATTTGTCTTTGACTTCAGAGAATTCTTCTGCAATTTTCCTTTTTATCAGTACAGGTAAAATCTTTGCCAGATTTTCATCTTTGAATAACTGCATGTTGTATTTCTTTTGCTGTTGATTATGTTTCACAGTTAGTATCTTTCATTGTAACAATACAGTCATTGTAATTACATAGAATTTTCAAATTAAGTTGTTTAAATGTATGTAATTTAAAATGGAGTTTGGGGCATGAGCTACTTAGCTGCTGTTGGTTGGCAGCGCTGGTCTCATGGAAGGCTCTGATATGCTGTTTTACATAATAAAACCATGGGAAGAAATGGTGCGATCCTATAATCCTATAATCCCATTCTGAGGAGATTTTCATTTACCCTCTCGGTGCCAGCACAGCATAACAATATGTTGTATCCTATTCTAAACACAATATAGAGGCAGGAAATCACTGTGAAGAAGAAATAGTCTATTATTCTTCCTTTCCAAAGACTGAATTCAATCCTAGTTTGTCTTCATTTAAAGCAGAAAAGTTACCTTGTCAGCTTTTCCTGCATTTGGACAGAATCCCACAAATATGTGGAACTGCTATTGAAAGTGAAATCGCACTGGACAATGTGATTATCCTCCAAACATTCTGATAAAGAGACACAGCATCTTTGACTTTTAGATGTGTGATTTTTGTCTGGGAAAGTTGTTGGTTGGAGTTTGTACTTTTATTTTTTTCCTTCACATTCAGCTTTTAAATGCTGTGTGAGCACCCCCTGCAATAGAATGAAAACCTTTAGCTTCAACTCTTTTTCAGTAACTAAGAAGATAGGAAGGAGTATTCTCACAGGATTGACTTGAAGTCACAGAACATCTCATCTTTTCCTTCTCCTGACAGACATATCCCTTTGGCAACTTTAATTATGACTTTCCTTAGCTATTGGTAGCTAATGGATACAGATACATCCATTTATCACTGAACAGATAGTCTGAACCACTAACAACTCTCAAGTTTTTTGTGCCTGGAACTATTGTTTGTTAGAAGTTTAAATGTAGTTTAGATTTGCCAACATCCCAAATGATGATTTAGAAAGAAGGGAAAAAAAGTTATCAGTGACAGAATAAATTGAAAATACTATTAAAAATAAAATAAAATTACTTCAGGTTTTTCAATTATGCTTCTGCATGTAAGTTTTGCATCTGAAGAAATTCTAACAAAGTTCATGTTAAAATGTTTGCTACTCTTCTGTTGTTGATATCAGATCTACTTAACTGAGAAAACAGATTTCTGTGAAAGTGAAATCAGGAAATTGTCAGTGCACAAAGTACTGTAAAAAGCTGAATGGGCAAAATTTTCACACAATGGTTCACCAGTGGATTTAATGAGTCTTTTCTAGCGTCAATCAACGAAGATGTTTTTCCTCTCTAGACCTTTCAGTTGGCCTGCAAATGTTAAAATACTTGAGAGTGAAATTGCTGCTATTGATGATAATAAAGATTTGTTTTTGTTTTCAAGATGTGGTGTTTGCTTCCGGAGAACATGTACATTGAAACTAATATCCGTTCCTTCCATTATGGTAACTTTTTCTGACATCCGTTAATCAAAACTAAATTTGGTGACAACTTCAAGAGCTTGCAAATTACTTTTGAATAAAAACTGTGAAAGGGTGGATTTTCCTATTTATCTCAATGAGAATTTAGTTTTAAATAGTGAGTTAAATACGGACCTTGGTAACTCTCTCATTGCTGATTACTTTAGTGGAGCTTCTTCGGTAAAGAATTCATCCATTTTGTTTTTATGGCAAACAAATGGACAATGATGGGCATCACAATTGCTACCAGACTTAGGTGAATATTTAAAAGGTTCTTTGAGCCCTAGACAAATTGTCACCAGCAGTCCAAACAGTGGAGTAAGATGCAGAAATTTTGCAGTGGCTCTTTATTCAAAATGTATTTCGTTGTTTTTTAATAACAAGGTGTCATATGATAATATGTGAAATGGAAGTTTTCAGCCTGATGTGAGTCTACTAGAAATTAAATTCACCTCAGAGAATCTTTTTCAGATTCTCTCTCACTAAATGAGCATTCCTGTTATTTTGAAGATGCTATAGGAGAATCAGATAGAATCATAGAATCACTCGGGTTGGAAAAGATCTTAAAGATCATCGAGTCCAACCACGACCTAGCCATACTACCCTAACTCTGACAACCCATACGTTTCAAGTACTTTGCATTTTCAAATAATAAAATTAAGGGTCAACTTGTTGTCATCTACACAACCAAATGTGTGTAAGTTCTGTTTGGTTTTACTGTCTGTGGAGTGGCTCAGTCCAGTTCATACAGTCTTTACCTTGATATTGGTGTTTCTGTGTTGTGCCTCTAGCACCTGAATGTTCAGGGAAAATGTGTCATATTTTGCTCACTTGCTCTTGAAATATGTTCCTCACATAGTGGGTGATCTGTCAACCATAGTAAAAAATCCATGAGGTCATTTTAAACAACTATTTCAGTGGTGTTTACAATTAAATATGAATGATAAACATGCATGTTGTTCTAAAAGAAAGGGTGAGGATTATGGGAAGTATAGTCATAAAAAATGCTGAGAATCTCTGTTGTAGGTGATGATATCCCATAATAAAATTTTGGCTAACCAGTTTTACATACTATAGATTGTTGGACTGTTAAGTGTATAAGAATAACAAACCATTCAGGAAGAAAAAAGTCAAAGCATGTTTAAGTAGGTTTAAGATGATGTTCAAATTTAGAATCAAGCATTCTTCAGAATACTAAAGGTTTGTCTGGTCTCTCTGCAGCTGTCAGGTTACTTTGTTTGTTTAGATTAGAAATCTGTAAAGTAAGGCTTAGTCTGATTAATCTGTAAGGTAAGGATTTCCTCTTTGTATATTTGGGCTGCCCAGATCTGGTCCAGGACAGTTCTGGGCACTGATGTCATACTTTAAGTATCATATTTTAGCAACTGCTGATTAATGCCTATTTCTGTCAGCAAAGCTGGATACATTTGTCTAGTGAGAAAGTGGTGGGAAAAGAAACTACCGTTTCTTGTCATGCTGTCACATCTCCCAAACAGTTGTGGTATTAAGCTCTGCTTTCCTCGCACTCAAAATGTAGAATGAATGAGGCTGTTTTAGACTTCTGTTTTTATAGTTAACTGAGCTTTGAAATTGTCTCTTAAATCATCCTTGCCAGTAGCATTAACTACCCTTTTGCTGGTAGTCAGAGATTATTCTACAGTAAGTTAAAGGGTAACTCATCTTCTTTTGTGATGACAGGAAACATGGAAGGATGTAAAAGATAATGGCTAATTCAAAGCAGATCACTCCACTCTGCTTCTGGAAATCCATCAACTCCATTCAAACACAGATTTGAAATTTTGCAACAAACTTTGAAAGCTCTTTCCTTTTTGCTGCCTCAGTAAATTGTTATCTGGGCAAGGATGATGCAGATGCCCTTGAATTATGATGCCTTTCATTACAAGGGGGTGAATTGCACATTAGCCTGGCATTCAGAAGCCTGAAGGATTCAGCCACTGTGCGTTTTTGTGCTTCAAAAAAAGGTAAAAGGGGGATGCAAAATAGGCAAGTGATGTGATATTAAGGGAAGTTTTTTTATCCTTCCTTCTCCTTTTGCACAGACAAGCACCTGAAAATGCATGATTGAAAAATGTACTCATGCAAAGATGAGTCATCTCGGCTGTGAGGCTGGGCTGGGTAGAGAGGTGACAGGAGCAGGTGGAGCGGCACAACAGCAGGTGAATTGATCCTTAGGTAAACACCTGTGTTTGCTTTTTGTTTTATTTTCTTATCAAAGACAGCTGAAGCAAAAGAAAAAGGAAAATCTCATGTACTAATAAGCCATAGAAGATATTTCAGAGGGGAAATTTTTCTTAGAAAGAAGCTGCATCTAGCTCTCTTCACATGACAGTTCCATCTATACTTCCTTGTTCATCACTCGTGGTTGGTTCTGATACGCAAAAGCTGGTTGTTTTGCCTGACAGCTAGATTGTTGCTGTTGTCATTATTTGCTTCAGAAAAAACAGCTGGCTGACAGGTCGGGCTTGAGAGATGCAGTAAATGGGACTGCATCAGGATGGTGGCCAGCCACTGGTGGGGTTCCCCAAGGCTTCATCTTAGGACCAGTTCTCTTCAATGATCTTATTAAAAAAAAAAAAAAAATCTGAATACAAGACTCAAATGCATACTAAGTGAGTTTGCAGATGATACTAAATTAGGAGGAGCTGTTGACTCTGTGGGGGGCAGAGAGGCCTTACAGAGAGATCTTGACAAATTAGGGGGCTGGGCAGTCACCAGCTGTAGGAAGTTTTATAAGAAAAGGTGCCAGACTCTGTACCTAGAATGAGGCAACCCTGTACGCATACAGACTGGAGGATTAGAAGCTGGAGAACAGCCTTGCAGAAAAGGACCTGGGGGTTCTGACTGACTGCAAGTTAAGTGATTTAGTGGCATGCCTTGGCAGCCAGAAGCGGGCTGTACCCTGGAATGCCCCAGGCCCAGCACTGCCAAGGGGTGAGAAAAGGGACTGTCCTGCTCTGCTGTGAACTGTGAGGCCTCACCTCGAGCACAGGGTGTGGGTTTGGGCACCACAATATAAGAAGGATATAAGGTTGTCAGGGAGCGTCTAAATGAGGGATACTAAGATGATGAAGGGTCTGGAGGACAAGGTATATGAGGAGCGGCTGAGTCCCTGGGTGTGCTCAGCCTGGAGCAGAGCAGGATGAGGGAAGGCCTCATGGCAGTCTGCAGATCCTCACTGGGAATAGAAGGGACAGGGCTGAGCTCTGCTCTCTGGGGTTTGGATTGACATTTCTAATGAGTATAGACTTGGTCTCGATCAAGAGCGTTAGCCCTTGATTTCCTGAGTTCTTGTGGTGTAATGCATCCTGCAAGGCTGAAAGTGAAGCACATGACATTGCAGTCTGAGCAATTCAGGCTCAGACTTCATGCTCATGGCAGTGAAGAGACTGGAGCAAACAGTGCTCTAGACTCAGTAAGAAACAAAACAAGAAAAACCTTGTAAAACACTGTCCAAGACAACATTTAAGGAGAGCTACCTGTTCTGAGAAGCTGTGTTTGAAGGTAGGTGCAGAGTCCAGGTTCTTCTTTTACATCCACTCTTAAATCTTCGAGTACAGAAGTAATTTACTTAGGCAGCATTTAGACATGACAGTCACGAACACCATAAAAAATTATGAAGTAGATTGCTTTTGCTAGGCAATGATTATAATTACTCACAACTCTTGATATGTATCATGTAGCATGAATCATTTTTAATTTCCTGAGAACAATGCAATTTAAGATACCTTTCTTCAGCAGGCTGTTTGATTTATTAGAAAACTACTGCATCCATGTATCAAAAGCTCTGTTAATCATTGTTTTGCATCATTTTTACTGTGAAAAAGTGGGAAACATAGTAACTTGTGCGTGTTAGAATGCCAACATGCATTTTAACATACTGTACATCTACCACCTCTGTCAAAAAAAAAAGCAAATATTCAACACCATCCCTCCACAGTCATTGTAAAACAGAATACAAGCTGCCTTATTAAAGTGGTCTTTCTCCTATGCTACCACATGCAAAAGTGATTTGCTGAAGATGCAATTAAAGAAAAAAACCTAAAGATATAAGCAGATTTATAACGAAAATGATTATATGAAAATAATGATCATGGTACAGCTATACTGTTCAACAAATGCCTTGCAGAAAACAGTATGATATGCCAATAAGTCTGGTTTTATTTTTTTATTACTTCTTGCAAGCTAATCCACAGAGTGCTTGATAAAATTAATCTTATGATGAATGTACAGAACAAGTAAGTTTTACTAAATTAATTTGTTTTACTTTCAAATTCAAAATTTTACTTGAGAGTCAAGCAGTTCTCTTCACTTCCAGAGTATTAAATGATTATGGAGGAAAAAAAAAACACAAAAAACATTTTTTTTCTTTTAAAAAATGTGGTAGGAAGTAAGATAACCATACCCCAAAAAAGTTCAAGTTATGTCCAAACATTATGACAAACTGCTGCCTTCAGAGGGTTGGACCAATCTTTATGACTCACCCTCTTTAATGAATAAGTAAAGAGAAATTAAGTTCCCAAATATGCGCATTTACAAAATTTCATCCATTTTAGGATAAATAAAGGAAGGATACTTCTTACAAAGTAAGCTATTGTCTGAAAAGTTCATAGCTTTTTAATAAAACAAGTGATAGGAATATTTTTGTGGCAAAGATGTACAGTTCCTCTTTTTCCAGATAATATGCTTACATCCTTCTGACTTGTATGGTTCAGGCATTTTTTAGTGGCAGCTTTCATGATTTATGGCTTGCTGAGTGATATTTATTTCTTATTCAAGGTAGTAAGAACTCAGATTCTTCAGTTAATCACTTTATAAGTAAACCTGGTTCACTGGATTTTTATACAGTAATTTTCAGACCAGGATCTTTGAGATATTGTAATTACCAAGAAAACCATGTGGACAACATGTCCTTGTGCATGCAGATATGTATGAGTCAGAGAAGATTAAAGGAGGCTGTAGCTGTAATGTCTAGACTAGTGTTTGTGACTTCTAAAACACTGCTAATATGGTTCTGTTATTTTCAAACAAGGGTGTTCAAAGGGAGCTTAAGATCTATTATGAATTTTCCCCTTGTGTTAGAAGTGAAATAACTTTGGGTAGGATCAAGCTTTGTAGATTTCAGCTGCAAAATTCTCATTAAATTCAGTCTCACCTTTCGTGTTGGTTTTTGAGACCTTGTCAGATTTTCATTTGGCACATAGAGCACAGTAAATTTATTGAGGAAATACAGAGTTTCAGAAACCATGATTTCTTTTGTAGTCACATGTTAAGCAAGCTGGCAGGACAGGTGCCTGTGCCCAAAGACACGGTAGTTCGTATTCCTCATGATCATGATTAGATGTAATTTCTCAATGAAAAAAAAATTAAGTTTGGTTTAGGGAAAACACTGATGTGTCAGATGATGAGTGGTGGAATGAAAATACGTGCTTTTACTGGAAATCAAGTGCTTTCTCCTGATTTTAAGCATACAGAGAAAAATACGATTCTTGGGTATCTGAGGGTAGATGAGGAGACTCCTTCATGCAGTGAAAAATAACAAGAACTTAAAAGAATAGACTGTTGGCAAA
Source organism: Pavo muticus (assembly GCA_016647715.1). Taxonomy (NCBI): domain Eukaryota; kingdom Metazoa; phylum Chordata; class Aves; order Galliformes; family Phasianidae; genus Pavo; species Pavo muticus. The sequence goes on from JACDJE010000114.1 coordinate 1,389,640, forward strand.
GTAATGTGTTAGGAGATTTTGCATCGGGATTCCTTACGTGTAAATCAATAACATATGTGACCTCTCAGGGTCCTGGCTGCTGAGATGGCATCATACTGGCTAGTCAAGAAGTGCTTACAGTGGAGCAAATATTAGATGAGGAGTTAGGAATCATGCTTTCATCTCAGTTGGCCAAATCGCTTCCATTTCACTCTTAGTTTCTTCCTCTGTTGTATGGAGATAGAGATCCAGTACTGTAAAAGCTCTTTGTGATCTGTGAATGGAAAAGTACCGAACATAATGATGACTGTCAGTTCTAGTAAATAAATATTGCAGTTTTCTTGTTGGCTATTTTCAAGCATTGTTGTAAATGTTTAACCATTTCAGTTTAAAGCTCAGTGAAAAATCATGTCTTTGTTTCTTTTTAATGATGCTTCTTATCACTTTTATTATGTGAGACTGTGAAACATTGTGGGAATGGTGGAAAAAGATAAATAAATGTTGTCAATTTGCTCTTTCATGGTTTTAAGTAGGACTCTCTTGGGTATTACTTCCATTTGGAAGAATTAGGCTATACTTGTGTCTGTTGTAACATAGTGTTTGTTTAAAGGCGGAATTCCAAATACATTTGTTGGCTTTTCTCCTGAAACATGACTATAACGGGGACATGGGTACCTTAGAGAGCTAAATATCCTGTGGTCTGGTTTGCTACTGATGTGCATACATAATTTCCACTGACAGTAATGGGAGTTACATGTGTACAGAAAGCAAAACAGACCCTTAAAAAATGTTGATCGAGTAATAAAAGCTAACCTTACAGCAGTGTGGAAGTAGAGAGTGGATGAGCCTCTTTTTTTCTTTTTCCTTCTTCTTTTTTTTTGTTTTATAACTTACTTGCTCTTTAACTTATCTTCACTAGTGTTGGCTTAACATTTTATTTATGGATTCGCACCAGATTTATTATGACATGAGAGGTAAAACAAGATCCATGTGGAATAGGTAAGCAAAAGATGGCTTTTAATTATACTTATTCTAAAGAGAACAGACAACTAAAGAGTCTGGAAAGGGTTTTCTCTTTCCTTCTCTCATAATAATTAGGAAAAAAGAATTTGTTTTTTAATTTAGTGTTTGTATGGTACACTGCCTGTGATGCCAATGTGATGATGCTAAGTATCTTTTGCACAGTAGCAAATAGCACTGGGTCTGTATTGCTAAGGCTGTGTGCACAGCTGCACTCATCGCAGTGCCCGCAGGGGTGCACAGGGCCCATGTGCAGCTGCAGTACTGGCACTGCAGTACAGCGCGCTGACTGCGGGGAAAGAGCTTGATATTTCCAGCCTTGGCAAGGCATGAAGATGGGGCTTCATGCCTTGCACCAGACCACGGAGCTGCTCTGCCTACATAGGTTGCAAAAGGAGACTTGAACTGCTCAGCAAAACAAACAGGCAGTTCTGTATCCCAGTAGCGTCCAACGTCCAAAACGTAGAACAGTCTAAGCCGCTGTGTACCTTGGGAACTTTATTGTGCTTTGCACACCATATGTTATTGTGAGCACTGAAAACAAGAAACATAATTGCTTTGGATGCTGTCAGGATTTTCAATGTTTTATTCGAGTTTCAAATGAGAAGGGAGAAGCAAATTCCTGGATAGTTAGAGCTGGCAATCTGTAGTCTATTCCCTAATTAAATTCTCTGCAACCAGTGTGTTTTCATTGTTAATCAGTGGACATTTGTCCTCAGAAGTAACTAACTCTGCAGAGTAAGAAAGGATAAGAATGTTGAGAAATGTCAATGTTACACAAAAGACGTACCAAATCAAATTGTCCTATTTCAAAATAGTTGAATATCATGGCATCTTAATAAAGGGTGTGCTAGAATATGTTCTCCTAATAAACCTCAGTAAAACCTCTAAAAATAACTGCACAGATATATTCTAAGTTGATTAGCAGTAATTGAACTGACTTAATGTAGTTGGATGATGTCATGTATAATATTCCTCTAAAGTAATTTCTGTAGACAAGCCATTTGAAGTCCTCTTGCAGCCAGCATAAACATCTTCATGTTGCTAAACTGAGTGCTCAGACTGAAGCACTCAGTGGGAGAGCTCTGACATCTGCCTGGTTTATCTTGTTTCTGTGAGCTGCTATGGCTTGCCTGTTCGAAGCAGCTTTGCGGTGACAAATATCCCATCCGTGTTTTAGTGGAAATGTGGAGCCTAAATAATTGCATAACGCTTTTGACCTGCTAGTTGTTGAATAATATTAGAATAATAAATGTTAAAGATGGAAAGGACCTTTGAAAGCATCTGATTTCAAAGTTTCCCTGCAGCACGCATTTCCAGCGTTCTCTCCAACTTGGTTCACCCTGTCAAAAGCAGTGAGGATGTTCCATGGTCTAATTTGTTTCACTAGAAGAAAGCTTGGAAAAATGATTTTTATATGTTTCAGTCTCGCTTTTGCATCTGCTCATACGTTTTCTTGCATCTCTGCCCTCATGTTTTTACAACCTTTTAAAGCTTGTAGTTGGTTAAGGTAGGTGCTGTCTTTCAATATTTCCATTGCTTATTTGGAAATTTGAAGGGTTGTGCGTGTTTTTGTTTTGTTTTCTGAGGCTTGAGACCTCCACAACTGATTTTACTATTCAGAGCGTGGCACAGAGCTCTGTGTCCTTGTTTTGAGAACCTTCTTTTTACTGACTTAGCTTGTTTTAGTAGAGGCGCCTCTGAGTTTCTCTTCATCAACTCTCTGGTTGTTGGCAGTTGCTGTCTTTGTGAGAGGGGTGCTGGGGTATTGATCTTTCTTGGGCAGTTTTTGACCGGCCACCGGTGTATCTAGGGCTGAATATTCATTTTGCTGATGCAGTGGAGAAATTTGACTGTCAGAAGCAGTACTAAGGTCAGAAGCAATACCTTGTGAGCAAATTTCATAATTTTGCTGATATATGTCTAAAACCATAGGATTTATTTTTTTTATATCCAGAATGGTTGGTTAGTGATTCAGTGGAACACTGACATGCATATCCTGTCAGAAATTTGCACTAACCTCCTGAAATTGTCAAAGTGCCAAAGGCACTGTTGGTTACAGTGCTGCCCTTAATCAAGAGGCCTGGCAAGGCCAGGGCTGTAGCTTCTGTTCCTGCATTATTAAATATCAACAGCTAATAGCATGCTTAGTTAGTACTAGTTGATTCTTCAAATGATAGCTTATGGGGGGAGAACACATCCTGTAGATGAGGGAAAGAGTCATTAACTTCCCCTTCAATAATGACATTTTAGGAGCAGGCTCCAGCACGCTCACATTTTGTCCCTTTGCCTTTTAGCCTTTGAGGAGATTTCCTCTTTCACTCATATGCTGTTTCGCCAACTGTCCTGGATTGCCTGCCCGGAGCACTTAGCTCAATTTTCCCAGAGGGCCTGAGACATGTTTTTCTGGCTTCTGGTGGAGCAAGGACCTAGTTGGCTGAACAGACACTCTTTTTAAAACCTCTGTTCTCTGTGCACTTCAGTGACCTGTCAGTTGTGACCTTCTGCACAGTCAGATGCATGTCTTATAGGTTTGAAGAGCTGCTGGTGAACACCATCGCTTTCCTAGGCGTGGAATGCCAGTGGGAGAAGATTGACAGGTTTTGGAGTCATTCTGTCTCAAAGACAAGTCTTAGTCATCCAAATCAAGATTGAACCTATAGCTTTTTCGGAGAGGCTCACAATGCCATTTTTATGTGCAACAGTGTGCTCTATTCATCAAGGAAATGACCGCAGAAATGTGTACCCAGCTGTCTCCGTATCAGTACCATCTATGCTCAGCAGCTGCTGATGTTTGTGGTGATCATTTCCTATCAGACCCTTCTTATTTTGGTGGAAAAGTACAAAAAAAAACTTGGAACTCAGGAACACCTGAGAGCCTGACTCAAAACTATTTCATTAATACTGCTGTTGCACTGCCTTAATCCATGGAATTTAAGCCAGCAGCTGATGGTACCCCACGCAGCAGGGAGCTGTGCAGTTTGCCCTCTAGTCCTTGTCCTTGGCACCCGCTCCTGCAGCCCTGGTCTCCCATCAGTTAACCCAGAGGAGCCATGGGCCCCACAGCACCCTGCAGAGCCCAGACAATGCCTACGCTGTGTAGGAGCTTTCCACTCGGGATGCTCACAGTGCTCCCCGTGGAGCACACCCTGACCATTAGCAGCCACCATACAAGCAGAATCCTGCTCCAGTGTCTTGTTTTTTTTCTTTGAAAAATCTTTTTATCTGCTTTTATAAGGAGATGTTGGGGTTTTTTTTGGTTTTTTTTTTTTGGCAAAAAAAAATCTTTTTGTACAATTTTATAAGAGTCTCAGCAAGAGAAGAGATGATATTACTGTCATGGCTTTAATCTATTATTTATTAGACCTCAGTTAAATGAGGTGCTTGTGACAAATCAGGGTGTGTGGTTTTGGTTAAGTCCCCTAGGCCCTCTGGTACGCAAAGCATTAGGACTGTCAATGCAAAGCACTCTTAGGGAGGAACTTCGTTATTTGGATCATAACCACCTTACTGCTTCCAGCTCCTCTTTGCAAAGGAAATTATTCTTAAAGGCATGGTTTGTTGATGGATTAGGTCTGTACTGCAGACACATCTGTGTTAGAGATTTTACCTGCTGAACGTATTTTTTCTAAGAGAACCCATTTAGATATGGTCCTCGGCCTTTCTGTGCCCCAGTTCTCCAGTTACACACTGGGGATAAGATTCTTGAAAATTCAAGGTGGAAGTGGGACTAAATACAGTAGAACATGGTGAGACTATTTAGTGCTACAAGGAAGGGATTCTGTAATGAGGAGATTCTGCTTCATGTTTTATTTTTAAAAACTTGGGAGAGTAATCTGTGTGGAAACCACGCCATGTAATTTGTAGTCATTATTAAATTAAAGCCTTTTGCAAGGAAGAAACCTACTTCATTTTTGAACAGATCGTAGCTGTTGTAGAACTGTACATTCACTGTTCTATGCTTGTCTGATTGGACAAGTAAATATTTATCATCCACATCTTCAAAATGCTTTTTCTTCTTCTGATGTTAAAAATTGAGCATAAATTCTGTGAAAGGGACTGAAAAAATATGCTGGGGATTTTACAACTCTGCTTATGGTACCAAACAAATATGACTGCATAAACAAACAAAACTACTTATTTTTGTGTTGTTCATCTGCTGTTAAACCATAGGAGAAGTCAGCCAATTGGCATGAAAATGATTTGATCGCAGAATGGTTCTGGGGTTTGAGGAGGAGGAAATGTGGACTGGGAGACTTGGGAGAGGACTGTGAGAGGGTATCTTGGTCATCAAAAATGGCAGTACCCCAATGGATGTGTGCCAGACCCAGAGGAGAAACATATTTTTCAGAAGCCTTACAGCTATCTTTAAATGAATGTTCCCTCTTTGAGAGAAGTGGTGTACTGGATGTATACAGGGAGTTCTTGGGTGAAGGCGTTTAAGCTCAGATTTGCCTTTTTTCAACTAGCTGGCAGTGTTTGTCACAATAGGGAAGCTGACATGATCTAGCCAGCAGTGCTGAGAGATCCAGGAGGTCACTGCAAGTGGGTGTTTTTCCAAGCCTTTGTTAGAGGTCCCAATTCAGGCTGTGCTTCCCAAGCTATTGAAGTCGCCTCTTAGATCAATGGCTTGGAACAGCGATCAGTGCCTTGGACTTCCCTTTTGCATGGCTTCCTGACAGGAGGCAGACATTGATGAAATCAGGGCTCCATTCTTAGGCTCCCAGCTTACATCCATGTGCTAGCAGGATATAATCATTTCCTAAGGTGCTTAGTTTGATACTAGAATGTCTCCAGTGCACCTCCTCTATCTTCATTGAGTGGCACGGAGGACATGGTGCTTGCCCTCTCAATCTGTTGTTGCAGTATCAATGAAGACTGATTTAATGGCATTTTCCTCATAAGAAACGTTCAGGAAAGTGATTTCCCATATTTTCCTAGTACCTCGTCCAGGAAAGCAGAATTGGAACAAGCTCTGTTAAAGTTATTGGAAAAATCATGGCTGCTCTCCTCCTGGAAAGAATAATGGCAAATTTCATTGGGACATCTGTTTGGTTATTTGAAAAAAACTTGGCATGAAGTTAACTTGATTTTTTTTTCTTTTTTTTCCGAGTGGTTATTTAAAATATTACTTGATTGAAAGTAAACATTTTGGATTTTAATTAAAATTATATCCAGTGCTTTTCTGGGTGCACGTGCTTATACATATGCAGGGCAATAAAATGTTATTGTTGTCTCACTTAGCTGCTCCTTGGTGACACAGGTTTTATTCCGTTCATGGGAGAATAAATAGAGAAAATGTAATAATAAATCAAACTTTATTGTGGTTAATGCCTTAAGCATTGGAAATTATCTGGAATCTGTGATCAAATTACCAACTCACTGTTATCATTATTTTAAGTACCCATTTGGTGTTTCCATGTAAATAATGATGAGCGATATGGAACCAGTGTGTTACTGAGCATGTTTGTTAGCAATTTTTCCTTTTAGAAGAAGGAGGGAAGAGGAGTTGAGTGCCTGGAGGTAAAGCTGACTTGGATTATGTTGATACTGCTGTTTCCATTTGGAATATTCCAAGGAGTAAAGTACAGACCCAAATTAAATGGTGTGTAAATTCAGCCCTTTTTATTTTGTGTATATATATATATATATATATATATATATATATATATATATATATCTGAAGCAAAACAGGGGTTAAGGTTTTGTCATGTTTCTCTCTTGAATTGCAGTAATGTCATGAAATTGCTCTGCAGCTGATCTGGGCAGGAAACCAAACCTCTCTGTCTGATTTCTGACCCAGATCTGTTACTCTCAGGGCAAATTTGTGTTTATGGAACTCCGCATCGCCTCTCTGCTTTCTCGAAAGAAACCCCAAAAAACAGCTTGAGAAGTGTATTCCCACTACTTGCTAACCTGCCTGTGTCTCTCACCTTTACCAGTTTTATTCAGCAAATCATGTTTAATGTAAAACTGCATTAAAACATTTGAAGTAGTATAAATTTCCTGTGGTGTGACCAGCCAGAATATTTTTTTTAGATGCTTAGAACCTGTTTTTGTAAACTACTTCACAAAAATAACTGGAGAATTTTCAGCCTCGCGACAGCTTGGAAGAAGTGGTCTCCACGTTTTTGCAGAGTAAGTGTAATCAGATTGACATCTCCTAGAAACTCCTGCAATGCAGATAAAGCACTGGAAGTTATGAATGCAGTCAAACTGCTAAAATATTCTCTGAATTCTTCCTTAGGTTCTTGCTGAGCGCTCCTCCTTTTAGGTCAGAAGACAGGTGGTAGCTCTGTAGCCTGACTTCTGAACTGCCTGTGGCTCCAGGTTCCGTGGCTGAATTTGTTTCTCAAGGTCTGTTGTTGTGGTGATGATGATTTTAGAACAACCAGTGTAGATCATTAAAACTTCTCACGATGGATTATCTGCGTTATATGTAGGATAGGGCTTTCAGTTTTTATCTTTGTGCGAAAACTTTTAATCCTGTTCCTCTAGCTGTGTGCACCCAGTTGTTAGATTTGTTCAGTTTTACTGGCTTCCAGTGTTGTTCTGTCTTGGAGTTTCTAATGGTTTCTGTTGAGTTATCCATTAATGTACCTTTGACATAAAAGACATTCATAGTTTTACATTGTAACTGTCTGATTAAATGCTGTCTTTTCTCTATGTGCTGTTTTGTAGGTATCCAAACAGCCTATAGAGCATTTGGGGGTTTTGCCTATTGTTTGAAGTACAAGAGCCATAGTTTGCTTATTAGGAGCATAAGGCTTGGGGTTGCAGATTAACCAGCTGCACTGCGTGCATTCATGTGGTCACAGCCTTCCAAATTTACCCCATCATGAGAGGAAGAATTAATTACTGTCCTAATTGACTGTTTCCTTGGATATAAGCAGGAAGGAACTGCTAGGAGGCAAAGTGATTAGTCAAGTTAAGCTAGTTTCATCAATCAAATGTGTGAGAAAGTTTATCATCCCAAACCCAGAGTAAAGTCAAGTCAAAATGCAAGAGCCATTAGCTCTTTCATAGGGGTTTTGCTGTGTTTCTTTCTTCAGTTTTCTGGGGAACCTTAAAAACATAAAAAATACATGCTATTGATCCAAACTGTGCTTGAAAAACTGTTGGCATTATCTTGGAAGAGGGAATACAGTAATACGTTGTCTTATCAGACATTGCATGTAGTCCTTACTGAAAGACCTTGGCATATATTCTTTGTGTGGATGAGCAAGTCACACACGTCTCAAACAAAATTCAGCAGCTCTCTCGTAAATCCTGCCAGCTCTGCCAGTGAGATGATGCCCCTTGGTTGCTGTTTTGGTGAAGCCTTATTCAGAGAGCTGGATTTAGCAAGGCCTCTAGGCTTTATCTCACCATGCCTCCTCTGGCTGCAGTCCTTCCTCTCCCATGGGATGTGTGGTACTGGGGTTAGGTGAACAATGCCCACAAAAACCATTTAAACCATGGCCATTTTCAGCTCACGATATTTTGGTTTATCATAATAGACTGAGTGGAAGCAGTAGGCTTGAAAGAACAATTAATTTTTCCTAACCTTGGCTGGCAAATTCTGTCAGAGAGAGAGAGGGTGAGCAGCCACTCCCACCACAGGGGTTTCATCTGCTGCAGTACTCAGATGGGTCACTGGATCCACTGCTTGTCAAATTCACCTAAGCTCGCCATCTCTGTTCCTGTGGCAGCTCCTTGCGCTAGATTGCCTTGTTCAGGGCTGGCCTTCTCTGCAACCTTTCCTCTGGGCAGAGGTGATTCAAACCCAGCTGACTCCTTCCGCATGAGTGTGATCCTGCAGCACAGTGGCACAGCTCAAGTGGTGGGGAGATGAACTCTGGGTGACAACAGCTTCAGCTGATATTGCCAGTAAAGGCAAAGGTGTGGGGCACTGAGGTCCCAGAGCCCTGAGGCACAAGCTTAACACAGGGCATAGGAGCAACTTTCTTCACTTCAGGGCATCCTCACTTGCTTGTATTTAGCCACAAGAATCACGTTTCTAGGACTGGACAATTCATTGTGGTGCATCATTTTAGGAAAAAGTCCAGTTTCACTCACTTTTTTCTGCTGATAATTGGAAGCCCTTGTGACAATTCAAAGAAAACTTAGGAAATAAAACTGCATAGGAGTTTAGAAGAGGAGTGAAACTACCAGGAAAAAAAAGAAGGCTTTCATAAAGTTAACACTGGAAAAACAAAATAAGGTTTTGTTAAGTCCACTGGTTGCAGTAATGTATTTGTGCCTAAAACCTGTACACATGAAATGAATATCCTGCCTACACAACAGCATCTCATCAGTTGTGCTAAATGCTTCCTAGCTGCAGCTAAAAGATCAGGGTTCAAAGTCTGTTTGTATTTCTGCTACTTTAGTTTGATTTGCCAGATGTGAATTCATGTGATCGTGGATAAGCACGTTCACACATGCTACACACTCTAATCTGTGGGTAACCAATGTGAAATTTGTGTTGAGATGTAAATTGTTTAAATCAGAACAGAAATATGAGCATTATTAATCTCGCCCTTGCTTTGTTTCCATTGGTCGATTGATGTGCTGAGGAGTGTTAGTTAGTTACTTATTAACTTTCCAGGGGAAATTAATTGTTTTTGAAAACAGGGTATTCTGCATACTCGAAGAGACAAATTTAATCCAAATTGCTCCAGAAGACACAACTGCAGTTTAAAGAAGCAATTCAAAAAATGTTTCTGACTACAATTAAGAACTATGTAGTTCTGTTTGTATTGCATGCTTAAGTATGGGTTTTATTTATATGCTTGCATGTATCTATAGCAAATCCATAGCTGCATGAAAAAGTTGCTAGTTTTAATCTTTCAGCACAGGGCTGTATCTTTGGCAGACAGTTCTCATTTCATAAAGCAACACATTCCTGGTAAGGTTCTCATTCACCAGAATGTAACTTTTTAAACTTTCTTTAATCAAAAGTAACATGTAGGAAATGATATTATGACTGTAAATGTCTCTGTGTGAGTAAAATGTCTTTTGGCTAGCATTCTTTTTGGGCTTAACATAAAAGAGATTATCTTAAGTAACAGAGACTGTTTTTTGAAAAATCTATCACATAAGAGAACATTTTCTGAGTTAGTGGCATCTGGGCATCTGTTCGTGCCTTCTCAGTTTTCTTCTAAAGCAAATATATGTATATAGATAGATAACTAGGTAGGCTTGAAAAATGGACAAGATGGCTCAAAAATAATCTAATCTGCCAAAGCTGAGGCAGTGATGAAGAAACAGAGAAATAGTCTGCAGGTGAGCCAGCCATTTCATTCTGGATCTGAGCTGTATAGCCATGGAAGTCGTCCATGCTATTCTGGACCATGGCCTTATGACCACAGAGGTCTGCTGTACTCTCTACTCTCTCTCTCTTGCTCCAGAAGAGAGTTATATTTTGCTCACACGGCTGTATAAGTTGATTTACTTTGGCTTTATTCGGAGAAAAGTGAATTAAACCCATAATGAATAAATCTAATTTTAAAATTACGTTGTTGATCATCACTGCAGCAACATACGAGATCCTTTCTGAGGTTTGCCAATCAAATACATAAAGTATAGTACAAAATAATATATAGCATATATACTAGACATTCTCATTTTGAGAGTCAGAGCATTGTGGTCTTTGTTAAAAGTGGTATTTTAGCAAAATCAGGTCAGCTGAAGACGGTTGAGTAGGCCCAGAAAGTCCTTATGGTATTTTTAATGATATGTAGACTGAGTGACTCCTCTGGGCTTTTTGGTAGTGTTCATTCAAATGGACAGGGATCACTGAAGAATGATAATCAATTTGCTACATTAATTTTGGTTTAAGAGGGAATATTGTCTAACCTTAAAAACAAAACATTACTGGTTTACAGCTTCAGAGATTCACATGAAATGTGTTAAACTCTTAGAATAGTGCTAATAGTTCAAATACTGATTTGAACCTAAGTTCTGGTCAAATAAGTTTAAAACAACATATTTCATTACCCAAGGAGTAGGTACTCTTTAGCGTAAATGTCACACTTTCTCGTTCTTTTTGACTGAACAGTTTAATGCAACAATCCCCAGCCATTCGTCCTTTTCTCCTCAGACATTATCCACGCTCCCAAACACATATTTTGCAGACATGTCAAAATTTATTGTTATCCTGTCTGTGAGTATTTGCATGGTGTTGCTTTGAATCTCAAACCCGCTGAAGTCAATAGGGTTCTTTGACCTCAGCAGCTTTGAACGAGGACAGTAACTGTATTAAAATCTGTAAGGCATGCCTGCAATGTCAGTTGATCCAAGTCTATGCTCAGGTCTGGACTCAGTGCTATTTACGCAGATGAACTCAAGCATGCACATTTAACATGTGGTCTCTAAGGAGGAGAGCAGAAGCACCCTATGCCCGGATGCTCCTTAGTGAAACTTGGACACGTCAGGCACAGCAGTGCCAACTGTGTTATCGCCCAGTCAGTTAGCGTGTGCTTTCCGCCCAGCACTATTTCCAATCTAAGAGCCAAGACTACTGATAAAAAACACATGCTTCTTAAAGCTTGAATTATTTAAGGCAACTTTTGAGTGCTCCATGCACCCTTAAATGAGACGTAGTTGTCAGTCTGTGGTTTTTCAAGGTGCCCTTCTTCCAGAAAGATGAATGATATAGTGAGCTTGAAAATTAGTCAAAAGTGTTGGCTCCTGTGCTTACGCTTATGTACTGTTACCCAGATTTTCATCCTCAGTTCACTGCTGACTATAACCCATGTAACCAAGCATCTGATGGCCACTATTTTTTTTTCTTTCTGAAGCACCCAGTTCCTTAAGAAAGCATGAAATGCATATGGAAGGCCACACAGTCACTAAATGTATTTTGTTTGTGTGTATATTTGTGTTTGCACGATAGGAGATGGTGCTGCAGGCAGAGGAGTGCTTCCAGTGCTGTTCATATTTTACATTTCTGATTATGTAAACATGTTGTATGTGTGATGTTTTCACTCAAAATGATAGTTGTTAGAGGAGAGGATGCCTCTGCAGCAGATTAGGTAGCCTTCATTTAAATTGCTTCCCACAGTGATCTTGTCTCGCAATGGACTACTCTACTAGCAAAATTAAATGGAACCGATGTGCTGAAATACTTGCAGAGTATTGCACTACTATCTATCTATTGCTATCTATTGCTATCTATCTATCTATCTACTATCTATTGCAGATAGACCTGCACAGAGTAAATCAAGAGGATATGAACCAAAATGTCATGAGGGCACCAGGCTTCACAGACAGTTCCTTTGTAGCAGAAACCAAGTGGATTTGCATTGAGTTGTATTCCAAAGGCACACATTTCAGTAAGGCCTGGGTTACTTTTTTTTCCTTCCCATAAGAATCATCTCTGGAATTCAGCTCAAGTTTTGAATACAAAATTACAGGTAACATTTCACTATTTACATTGCAGAGACCATACTGCATTTCCTTCTTCCCCTCATCTTTTTTTTTTTTTTAATTGAATCTTCAAATAGAAATTTTCATCTGAAATTTCCTACTACTGTATTTTTTTTAACCCCGTGTAGCATAAGAATCCCAGGAGTTGTATTTTTCCCATTTTGTTTCTTTCTGTCACACTGATGTCACAAACTCAACAAAAGTTTAACTTCAGTGTTGAGTCCTGAACCTGTCAGCAAAGAACATTCATGAAAGGAAGACTATGCCCTAATGCAAAGATTTTATTGGTAGCTGTAGTATAGACAGGAATCCCAGAGTTATAAATGTTATGATCTCTTATTGAAATGTAATAGCTACCAGTAATGAGAAAGTGTACTCTTACTTATTCACACTTAGACTCTGTTAAGCTTCTACAACTTATGCATGCTTATTTGGAAGAAAAGCATCAAGCCAGCCAGCTATTCATTTTTGCTGCAGGGAAACTATTTCATGGAAAGCATTCCTGGAAAAGTCAATTCACTTGAGTTTTAGCCATGATGTGAAACTGTTTGCTTTGTTCATACCCAGGTGTTTGTGCCCTTTCTTTTAAGGCACAGGTAACATTTCTGAGCAGAGAGACCAAACCTGCACTTCTGATTTTATATTTCTGTAGTATTCATTTGAAATCTGAATTTCTATTTTCATTATGCATTATAGCCTTTTATCCTGTGAACATTATTGCTTTGACAGGGAAAGAGGGGAAGAAGAGGAAATGAGGTCTTGTGCTGACACTTAAATTAAAAATGTGAGCTCTGGATGAAATGGTGCAGCAAGTGCCTTTGCAAAGGAGTTGAAAAATCAAAATGTCTTGATAAAATGTGTATGGGGATACTGTGCTGAAACGAGATTTGAGTATTTCTTTGTGACTTGAGATGCCACACGACATGTTTTCAGCTCGTAAAAAGAGCAGGAAAAAAAAAAGAAGCATTGATTTCAGCAGCTGAGAGAAAAAAATCTGTATTTTTAAACTTTGTGCTAAAAGGTTCTTTTTGTGTGGGATTGCCCAGAGGCTGGTCACTGAACTACTATAGTACTTTCTTCAGCTCTGGGACTGTCACTTACACTTTGCTTATGCATGGAAAATGTGTGATCAGAATGACTATTCTGGTAGTCTTACATGTAGTTCAGAATAAATGTCAACATCAAGGGCTATCTGTGTGCCTCTGTGCAACCTTGGCCTCAGTTCAGACCTATATATAGTAGACATTGCTAATGATTAAAGATGGTAGATATTAGGAGGAAGTTTTTCACTCAGAGAGTGGTGACGCACTGGAACCCTCCTGGGTTGCCCAAGGAGGTTGTGGATGCCCCATCCCTGGAGGCATTCAAGGCCAGGCTGGATGTGGCTCTGGGCAGTCTGGTCTGGTGGCTGGCGACCCTGCACATAGCAGAGGGGCTGAAACTAGATGATCATTGTGGTCCTTTTCAACCCAGGCCATTCTTGTGATCAGAAGTTTACCAATAGAAATGATGCTTCTTTCTTGGTAGTAAACTTATATCAAAGGTGACTGTATGTATTCTCTTGCTTCGGCAGTGGAGGATATAAGCATGGAGCAAGAGTTCTGCTTTATAGTAAAAACTTGCTGTGGAAAAAGGCATTGAGATACATATGAGGTAAGCAAAATCAATTCTTGGTAACCAAGGGAAGAAGTTTTTATCTCTGGTTGTTTGGCAACCTGTGGTTGTTTGCAACACCCAGCAGAAAAGGACCCAAAAGTTTCCTTAAAGGAAAAGAATGCTTTTGTAAACTCTAGTTAAGACCCCTGATGCTCCAGGTTTACTACTCTATAAAGAGTGAGCTGAATACCAGGACATGCGAATGTACTTCAGATTTGAAAATCAGAGGCAGTTCCTTCTACAGCTGAATATCATTCTTTTAGACTTCTCTTTAGTTCATTCCTGTAACTTGTCAGAAATGCAATGTAATTCATTTCTATCTTGAAGCTAGTTGAAATGTGCTGTCCTAAAAACCCATCAGTGTCAAGTGTATATCACTAGTGTTATGTCAGGCTGTTTCCAAGCCTTGTCAATACAATTTTTTTGCCATTTTGCTGACAGCATTTATGCTTTAAGACAAGAGCATAATAGCTACTGTATGCTCATGATTAAAAATCCTTGAAGGAAAACTGTTTTATTAAGCAGTGATGTTCACATCTGGGATAGGGTTTTTGTTGTTGTTTTTTTTAATGATGGCGGGTGTAATACGTTTTTTTATGAAGCTACTTTAAAAGCAGGTCTGTAATGCACTTAGAAAACATCAACAGTCAAGTGCAGATGTGTTGTAACATCATTTTAGATCTTCTTGTGTCCTTTAATTTGAAGCATGTATGTGTGAAAAGGAAAAGTACCCAACAGTCATCTTACCTCCCACGTTTTGTTTTATAGAACACCTAAAACATGGTAATATAAATCAAAATGGTCTCTTAATTCATCTCTTAATTCATGTTGTATCTCCTAATTCATGAAAAAACTTCAAATAAATAAATAAAGGTAACAATTGCAACAATATTTCACTTCCTGGATTGAAAAATTGAATTGCAGGCTCATAGCTCCCTTGAGTGTTTGGGAAGAGAATAGCAGCTCTAAATAATAGAGCACTTTCCTGTGAGAGAGGCACGTTTGTGTCATTAGCGTTTTCCTGGCAAATTTTCAACCACCAGCAGCAAAAGTTTTCATTGATTGCCTCCCACTCTAAGGAGGTAATGATACTGCTGTCACTTTCTTTCATGAACTGCATGAATTGGAGAAAATTAGGGAAGATAGTGATATAAGATATGGATAAAACACAATTCAGGCTGAGCTACTTCCCTTGTCGCTGCAAAATGAGTAGTAGAATAGTTTTTAAACATCTGAGCTAAATATAGAAAATGGATTTTCCAGTACAACAGTGGAGAAACGAAAGTTAAAATCGATCAAGACACGGTCAAGTCATCTACCTTTCAGAAAATAAGAAAGGGACACATGCACCTGTTCTCTGAAATTCAGACCCCTTTCACCATGGCTCAGGTAGAGAAGCCACTACTGCTCATCCCCTTTGGAAGAATTAGACCCTGTGTACTTATTCAAAGGTCATACCGATAACATTTGGTCAGCGGTTACCATTTGGTTAATTGCCACTGTGGAGTGACGATGAGTGGAAAAAGCTGTGAGAAACCTTGTTACATATTTCACTTGACTGTACTTGCCCTATGAAGATGCTTAGGAATAGGAAATAGATGAAGGTGTTTGTGGTCATTAGCATCCAGATTGCACTGAAATGTCAGAAAATGATCCCTGATGCCTTGGCTCCATCTATTTATAATTGACTAGAAGGCTCACGTTCATTTTGATGATGCAAAATCGAGTGCAGCTGGAGAAAAGGAGATGGGGAAACTTGAGATAAAGTGGTAATGCAGCTCAGGAGTTTGTGCATGTAGAAATCCTTGTAGTAAATCAATGGCTATTTTTTTTTGTTCATTCATTTTTGTGACTTGGGATTGTGAAAATGTAGTACTTCAGTATTAAGGATGGAGCACAGTGATCTAAATCTTTATCTTAATGCAGGAAATGCATCGTGATACTGAAGCTATTCTGACTGGGATAATTAATTTAAGCTTATTTGTTCTTACCTTCGAGGATCTTTTCATCTCATCAAGTATGCTGAGCAATTTCTGTGGATAAGATTGTCTTGTGGTTTATTTTAATTCTTTTTGCAGGTTTTAAATGTATTTTGTTTTCAGCACCTTGTTCTCCAACTGAATGCTATAATGTTGACCCTGTGTATGAGCTCAGCATTTCTGGAGTAAATATATGAGAAAGCTAATTGAAATATAACAAGAGTTTAGAGCACTTGTATGTCACGACATTATTAATTGAGAATTTTATGGATTGAGATTTACAACTTGTGTACCAGCTTCAGCACAGAGCAGCAATATGTGCTGGTCTTCTCTAGCTTCTCATGCATCACAACTTCTGCACACGTCATATATGAACACATTTTGGAACTCACAGAGTACACGTGGAGGGCGAATAGGAAATTGGTTGCTGTTTTGACAATTGAAAATAAAACAGCAGACAGTCCACGTTTTTGTCTTGGCATTTCTTGTTATGCGATGTGGAATAATTCCACTTGCAAGGAACATGAGCACTGTGAACAAACATGGAATATGTTGAGTTGTCAGGGTGCACTGAAACTAGTGAAAGCAAAAGGAAAACCAAAGCTAGAAAAAACGGTGGACCAGTGCTTGTAGAGTCTGTCTGCAGTGGAACTGAAAGTGCTATAAAAATAGCATTGTAACACTTAGATTCTCAGTTCTGCCTTTCTTCTTGATAACCACGGCTCCTTTCTATAAATCTATGTAGTACAGAACAGAAATGACCACATACATTGCAAAATGAAGAACTTGTTATTACTTCTCAGATCTCTTATTTGTAGGTCATCAGTGGGGCTTGCTTGGCCCCTAGCCCTAACTGCTTCCTGCTTTGGAGAGAATATGTTACGAACTGTTCCAGTGCATAGTGAGTACATAGCATTGTACAAGGTGTTCCCAGTGATAAGGAGGTACTTCTAACAAGCTCAGTAGAGAAATATACAAATATACAAACATTTAGGATCTTATTTTCATTTGATACATACATATCTATATGCATGTGCGTGTATACTCTACTTTCATGGGTATTTAAGTGAAGATTTTTACCTGTCACCTGCTGTAAGCAAACTAAAAGCCTCAAATTTTGCAGCATTTGACATGGGATATCTTTGAGATATTTTTTTCAACATTCTTGAACTCAGGACTAGTTGCCAAAACAAAATACAGATCACTGGGTATTCACTTATATGTAAACAACATATATTGGGCCCATACAGAAGTGAAGCGCAGTGCTATGGAAATGAAACATCATCATCTTTTTTATTTTATTGCCTTGTAAACACCTGAAATTTGACCTCAATGGAAATAAATTCTATCAACCATTTATTAATGTAACATGCTGCCAGTCAGATTTTCCATCTTATGTTTCAGCTCTGTACACATACTGAGTTAAATTATATCCAGTTACTCTCAAGCAATTAAGCCATGCTTCAAAAAGAATTATTATTTAATCAAATAAAGAATGAGGAATGTCAGAATCAGGATTTAAAGAATTTGCAGAAACCCGTGCCATTTCTCAAAGAGGCTTTCCATAATCATTAATTCCTATGAAGAATGGTGTATGTTTCAATGACACTGGTGTTTAGATCAGTGAACCATCAAGATCTTGCTATCTTGACAACAAGTAACAAAACTATAAGAAAGCAAGAGAAAGGAAGCTTGTAGCATTTTTGGTGCTTGTAGAAGTTCAAAAGTGAGTATGTAAAATTTACCTAGAAGTATGGGCTCTGAGGAGAAAATGTAGGCACAGGTTTGACCTCAGCCTGAAGTAGACATCAGGAAACTTGTAGAGCATTGGAGGTTATTGTCCCATTTTCCGGAAGATGTGTATTTGCCAATTGTGACTTGAGGCCAAAATCAAAACCTTGACAATTCTCACAAATGCAATTGAAATACTTTATTTTTTACACATTCAAGGATCTGTCTTTGGACTTGAGCTTTTAAAATTTATGTTCAAAATGCCTGACACCTTAAGAAAACATTATTTTAATCTAATACATCTCTTGGCTTTGGCAGCTCCATCTTACTAATGTCTTGTGGAACTCTCATTTTCGAGATTGGCATGTTAATCCAGGTGGTCAACTGAGCTTTTCTATCGCATATTTGTATCTACAAAATTTGTATGTTTCCAATCAAAATCCAGGCTTGTTTTCAATATGAGCATGAGAATGTGGTGATGAAAATCACAAGAGAGGCAATTAACTTAAAGCAGACCAGTTTATCAGGTCTGGAATTTTTCTAGCCATTGTTTCTGCTTGCCAACACTTCGCAAGGACGTGTTCCCTCTGGAAATATCATATTCTATAAAACACGTGTATTCCTCTGGTGCTGCTGCCATTGAAATTCATTCTGTCATCCTCTAGCTGTGGTGCTACAAGTAAATGCACACATCAGGTGAAACAGAAATTACCAGGCTCCATAAAACTTGAGTGTACTTTCAGAATATTGGGCGTGAAGCTCTGCAGTGATCAGTCCACTCTAACCTAGGATCCAGAGGAGCAGCTTTACAAAACAGGAATTCATTACATTTTTGGTTTAAAACAGTTTCTTATGTTTGCTGTTTCACATCACATCTGTTAGAATTCCTTTAATTATCAGCTTAAAATAACATACCTAAAAATAAATAACATCATGCTGCTGAACTGCAGTAATGGCTTGCTAGTTAATTTGCTGTTTGTCAGCTCTTCTGTTGTGGCTCTGGTGACTCTCAGAAGTGCTGTGATTTATACCAAGTACAGTGATGCTGCTGCCCAAGCTCTGTGCAGTGAGGACAGAATTTAACTGGGCTTCTCTGCATGAAGCCAGGTGAATCTTCTAATAATTTGTGCAAAAACCAGTCTGCCTTGAGAGGTGGCTGCTCACTCAGCAGGGCAGGAGGCTCACTCTGTGCCTGGCTGCCAAGATGCACAGAGGGGACTGCGGCAGCCTGGGTTTCTGCCACAGGTGCCGTGTCCCTGCTGGCCCCGGGGACTGCCAGCAAGCAGTGATAAATGCAGCAGCCTCTTCCCCACCCTCTTCAGTTTCTGGCACTGAGGCTTACCCCAGCTAACAAAGCAGGCTGTTAGCTTAGGCTCCAGCATAAGCTGCAGATGTTAGTGGGGCTCCCCAGCAGCTCCTTGTTGGCTGCTCCTTTTCAGAGGTGTTCAAACAGCTATGCAGGCTGCTTTGCTTTGTGTTATGTTTTGCCTTGGTGAATATTAGTTCTTTGAGCAGTTATCTCTGGAGATGTGCAGCTCACTCTATTGGAAATAGTTCTTCTCCTGTGATTACCTTTTAAATGAGTCCCAGTGCAATGATGGATAGTGCAGTCCTGAATTTAAAATCTTGCTGCTGAACCGAAGGAAAGGTTGGAGTGATTCCCTACATGAGGTGGAGGTTGTTCTCTATGTCAAACTATCTCTGTCTGAAGAGCCACTCATCTAAATGCTGGCAGAAGCACATCTATTCTTGTGGGATGGAGCAGCCTGTGTTAAGTGGCAGACATAGTCTTGAATACCTCGAAGGATATTCAGCCCCCAGCATTGTTTCTAGCTGTGCTGTTTCATGCTACCCTTCCATTAAGTGTCAGCATTTTTTCTAAATGACTGACTTTTGGGTTAATAAGGGTGAGTTTACTACTTAGTTCTGTAGAGGCTAGAAGGACATTAAGTGGATGAAGCCTTTAATTTGAAATACACAGGTGCATTGCTGCTCTTGTTCTCTGATGAATCGAACGTTGGGTATATTAATACTAGTAATGGAACATAATGGCTACTCATCAAAAGTAAAGATAATTATTTCAGGAACACAAAACTAACCTTGCCAGATAATTGCTTGTTGAAATCTGATGCTGTGCAACAAATGGAGGATTATTAGCAGCTGAGTCCCGTGTTCATCTGTTATATCATTATCTCCTATATGCTAGAGTGATAGGGCTATCACTGCATTGAAAACATGTACCTTTTCTTTGCATGTCAATTTTTGATGTGGGATTTTGAGAGGTCTGCTCCGTTTTTAAGAAGTTACCATGTTAACCTCCAAAGTGCTGGGGGGAGCTCAACAAACTTGGCCACATATGGATTGTACAGGTGTCTGTTACATGCTGAATGAAAAACAACCATCATTCCATTTCCAGTTTGCTGATTTTTTTTTCTTATGTTCTTTTTTTCTTTTTTTTTAAATGCAAACTAGTGTTTGTGTTTTAAATGCTTGCTAATCCAGCAGACATCGTGAGATTGTGGAGGTTCTCTTCCAGTGGAAAAGAAGTGCAGCATATAACACGAATGGTGAAAGGGATGCGGAATGTAGCAGTCAGGCAGAGAGGCATTTTTCTGATGACATGACTAATTAAACCCAGAGCAACTTTGAAGAGAGATGCTACATTTCAGTCATTTGAACTTTTTAAATCAAGACTGGGACTTTTGATCAGTTGTATGGTGTAACTTTAACCAAATAGCAGCCATTTACGCTCTGAAGTTTCACTATAAGCTATGTAAAACACCTGCTTGTTTAGCCAAACCCTCTGCCTCAAATTCAGGCTTTGAATTTGAGCAGTGTGCTGCTTTCACTCTCCCTGTGACTTTAGCTGTGAGGTTGGAGCATTACCATACAGCATCAGCATCTCTTTGATTAGGATGCTGTGGGCTGAGACTCTGCAGGTGATCCATGTGGACTTGGGATGCTTTTTCAGTTGTCTAAGCATATTCTTTCCCAGAGCAATGCTTGTGCCTAGGATAATTCACTTCAACTTATGTTATTCAAAGTCTTACCCTGAAAGCTGCAGACATCCTGGGAGATAGATTTTTCGTGCTGAACTTAGAATCATAGAATGGCCTAGGTTGGAAAGGACCATAATGATCATCTAGTTTCAACCCCCCTGCTATGTGCAGGGTCGCCAACCACTAGACTAGGCTGCCCAGAGCCACATCCAGCCTGGCCTTGAATGCCTCCGGGAATGGGGCATCCACAACCTCCTTGGGCAACCTGTTCCAGTGCCTCACCACCCTCTGTGTGAAAAACTTCCTCCTAATATCTAACCTAAACCTCCCCTGTCTCAGTTTAAAACCATTCCCCCTTGTCCTGTCACTACCCACCCTCATAAACAGCCGTTCCCCCTCCTGTTTATACGCTCCCTTCATGTATTGGAAGGCCACAATGAGGTCTCCCCAGAGCCTTCTCTTCCCCAGGCTAAACAAGCCCAGTTCCCTCTGATTATCTTAGTGGCCCGTCCTCTGGACCCGCTCTAAGAGCTCCACATCCTTCTCCAATTTAGGAATAAAAAAGTTTAATGCCACTTCACTTTGTGACTGAAAAGTTGAATTATGTTTTTCTGCCTCATAGTTGATAATAAGAACATAGGTAACATTACTATACTCAGTTTTCATTGTTTCCATCAAGAGTAGTCCACGTATGCTACTCAAGTGTTCAGTGGCAAGCATGAAAAATAAAAAACATGCAAACTTTCTACAACAAGTTTAGTTCAAAAAATAAATTTGTTTCCAAAAATGCATCATTCACCTAATAATTCACGTTTGAAAAAAGAAATGTGAAAAATTGCCTTCTTTCAAAAGCTGTTTACATCAAGGCTTCAAAGTATGTATAATCTCATTTCTCCACTCTCATTTTTATCTGCTTTCTCTCCTTGAACTGGAAAAACGCTGTCCTAACTCTATTTCCTGTAGGAGCTATTAGTCAGTAGCATTACATCCGCTTCAACGTGATCGCTTTTCCAATCTGTATGTTACTGATACGCTATTATCATGTTATATTGCTCATCCATCAGAGTGTGCAGTGTTTTCTGTGCTGACTGCAGAATCGAGGCGAGATGAAGCATTCTCTTTAATAATAATAAAAAACTTCAGAGATGCCAAAATATTCCAATAATTCCCTCTCTCTTGGCCTCTTCATCTTTCCTATACACAGTAATGTACTCAAGTATGCTACAGAGCAAAAGGTTCTGAGGGTGTATTTCAAGGTTATGATGTGAAATGTTTCTCTGCTTTTAACTCCTAAGCAAAAGCACTTTAACCATCAGTTTTGCCTGTAGCTCCCCCTTATTTAAGTGGTATATTCAATAAAAGCTCCATCTGGTTTCCATAGGAATCTTGCAAAAATTCTTGGAAATCGATTTTTGTCAGGACATACGGCACTTTGACCAGGATTAGAATCTCTTCCTCCTGCAGTGTACCTGCCAGATGGCAAGTTTATTGAATCTGGTTTTAACTTACTAGGGCTTAAAGGATTGAACACGATTCAGACGAGTGGGTGCTACATTTCTACTTCAAAGGTCTCCTTCAGAAACACACTCCAAAGACTGACATGCAGAGTGTGGTTTCTACTTGGGCAGTCTGTTGCATACCTCTCATCTCTTCCAGTGCTTGAAATGGGATTAAAGTGTGGCACAAAGCACTTTACAAAATCCCAGTAATTTCAACATCAGCAGCATGGGATGAATCTTGTTACAGTAACATGGCTAAGTCGAATTTATCATCTTTCTACTTTTTTAAAACCATCTAACCTTCTACATTGCTGTAAAGAGTTTTGATTTGAAATACTTGTTTTCTGAGTGAAACATGAAAATATTTAATATCCATTTAGCCACATTAGGATGTGTCCCCTTCGTCCTTCCTCCTAGTCTTAGAAATAAATAAATATTCCTCCATCCTGTTGCTAATGTTGTATAAGCCTCACTTGTACACATCAGTGAGTTCAATCTATTTATTTATTTATTCATTTATTTTCATTAAGCACTGAATATCCAGTGTTGAATTTCTTGCGAAGAAGTTTTTACAATTCTAGAATTGCATTCTTATAAAAAATACCTGAAGGAAATCTATCCATTTGCATTGGGACTGGGCCTTCTCTTTGGATATCACCTTATTCCTTTCATTAATGGACTTGTTTGTTAGGAATCCTGGTAGTGCGGATTCCCCATCCTTTCCTGCACTTCCAAAAAGAGGCAGGCAGCAGGGCTGGAAAAAGATTTGAGATGCATTAAGAATGCTCTAGTAATGGGGCCAGAGTCAGAAGTAATTGTTTTCTTCTCAATAAGGGGCTTCAGGAGCCACTGGTTAAATTGCTTTTCTAAAACTCCAGGAAAGGATTTTGTTGGTTTGCTTTTGAATTAATTACTCTGGAGCAAATTCGCCTATTGCATCGCTTTACTACTTTATTCACATATTGCAAAGCATTTGTAGAACAAGTAATGGGGTCCTGTAAATCACATGGATGTAATTGCATCCAGGGATACTAATGATGTCATGAAGCATTGCAAGGTAGAGTGGTTTCTGTGGTGTTTCCAAAGGAAATGAGAGGTCTCTCATTTACAGTTTGTTATCCTCTCTATTCAGTAAAATAGTGTATGAGTCTAAGAATAATATAAAATAAATGATACATCCTGGTGGTATTTTGAAGATGTTTTGGCTTTATATCCAAACTGTTACTGCTGTGCTACCATCATTTCCATTTCTATCTGGCTTGCTTTTAGCTAAAATAGTCCCGTGTTCATACCATATGGAAATTATTTTCATTTGTTCAGCAGATGTATGAGCCTTTTATATGTCTTACTCCTTATCAAATCAGATTATATGATAAAAAAAATCTGCAAAATGTTTTGCAAGTGTTCTGTTGTATGGGAGCAACCACAGGCTGTCAGTGCAGATGGAGGACATGTGTGACAGTTCCAGTACTGCAATGCATGCAAGTATCACTGTTTACATACGTTACAGGTGGGATGTCTTTGCAGTTCATTCTAACATCAGTTTGCCTGCGCACCCAAACAAGATGTTAGTGTCATTCAGCCAGCTGCAGTGGATACAGATGTTGGCTTGTCTCTTGTGATTCTGAAAATCCCACCCAAACCTTACTTATCTTCAAATGAAAAACTCTTCTTAAATTTTGAAGGCGTCATTCTGTTTAATGAACATATTGCAATCCAGAACTCTGTCAGGCTACTCAGTATTTCTGATAACTCAGTCAATCTGTTTACACCGTGATTTTCATGCTTATTTTTTAATGACTGTTATCTCCACGTATATCAACCTTTCTACTGTGATCAACTTCGCAAGAAGTAGAGTTGGAAGGGAGTCATAGGAAAGGGGCAGAGAGGTCACTGCAAAGCAATGAGTGAAATGAGATTGTCTGAAAAAAATGGACGTCAGGGTTCATCTGAGACCTACTAAATGCACATGCCTATAACGTGATAGAGGAAAAAAACTGGAGAAGAACCAGTCTGTCCTACTCATTGTTTTAAAAATAAATGTATATTTCCTTCACCTGTTCAGATAAGTCAGTTCTGAGCTTTTTGCTGTGATATTTACAGCACTTACATGACTTTCATGTAAGTTTCCTTTAAATAACTCCCGTTTTCTGTTCAAAAAGTATCATGTTGGCCTGCTCAGAAAGGGAGAGAGCTGCAGAAGGTCTTCTGTGTAAGGAAGGTTTTATGACCCGAGGATAAGTTTGAGAGAACTCCGATAAATTTCTGTTTTTCTCTCAGCAGAAAACATATTTAAATTTCTAAACTGTGTGATTTCATCAAAAACTTTTCCCCTTTCTGAATATTATCTGTGAAATAAAGGAAGAAGACCTGAGAGCTACAGGTATGGACTTAGGTAAAACCTGGCAAGCAGAGGTTTGTTAAGTGTTCAGCTTGAACTGGGCCATGCTTATAGCAGAGCAGTTTCACTTTCAAGAAATAGGTGACTGTGCAACTTCAGCATAAACTATGGGCCAGGTCTTTGGTGGCCATGTCCCTGGCTTGAGTGCAGCAAAACTATACTGATTTATGCCAGATGAGGATCTGGATTTTTCTCATCACTTCTAATGCTTCCTTAATCCTCACAAAATGAAGCCTTCAATTCTTTGGAAGTGCATCTTTTAAGAAAATGCCAATACAAAAATCTTTTAACTGGGATGAACTCTCCTGCTATGTGCCTTCCTTTGCAGCTTCCTTTGGTCTGTACTTCCCCAGAAAGGAGTACTCAGAGAACGTCTACATTGACCAACCAGCAGGTACGCCGCTCCTGCGCATCCACGCCTTGAGGGATTCACATGGGGAAACAGCCCACTTCCATCTGTGCCAGAATCTCATCATTTCTCGAGCAAGATCCCATGAAAATCACTGGTTTCAAATCAGAGAAAAAATGGGACTTCTCTACCTCAGCAAGAGCGTAGATAGAGAAGACTTTAACATGCTGTGTAAGTACAAGAAAACTAGCTTTTCTAGTGGAAATTTCTGTTGTTAAAGTACCTTCAGATCATGAGACTTATCCATCAGCAGTAAGCACTGAATTAGGAAAAAAAAAAACACCAAACACCTACTATTTTAAAATGAAGAAGCAGACCCAACAAAACCTGCAGCAAATACAAGGAGATGCGTGCTGAAGCAAATGTTAATCTGAGACAGATTCGGTTACTCTCACTATGATACTGAGATTTGCAGTTTATTCATCTACTGATGCAAACTGAGCCAATTCCGCTGTGTCAATGTGGGGTGCTTAGTGACTACACAGATGCAATTAGATGACTTTAAACTCTCACGTAAACAGCCCTCAAACTCTGGCAACATGGTTTCACATGTGGATTTGCAAGTAACACCAGTGGTTCTTGGAAGAAGTGGTTGTGTACCTCTCTTTCCCTCTAGAGATTTGGCTTTGTTAAGAAAGCTTACTGTTCAGCTACAGAAATGAATTATCTCAGGTTTTCCCCCTTCTTTTGTGCTCTATCAGTAAATCGGCCTTGGTGATTTTGATCCATGAGGAAATTATCGCTCGATGATGGAGAAGGAAATGGATGAGATGCTAATGGCAGACTGCTGTGATCAGCTGCAGAAATTCTGATGTTGGAGGGCCTGTAGTAAGTGATGAGTTGAAGGGCCATATATCACCACTACTCTTTGACTGAGATGCCTTGATGTTTAAATGTTCAACTTCAGGCACTTACTGTTTCATTTGTTTAGTGCTTAGCATCTCATCCTTTTTCTCTGCATTTTTGATACTCATAAATATCAGATACCCATTTGTAAATGGGCAAGGGAAGAACAGCTGTCCATGACTTGAAAGTCTTGGGGCTTCTTGTTTTGTTCTTATCACAGTGACCTATAGAGCCTTTCCAAGTGAATTAGACCTGTCACAGAGATGCTATCATTCTGTCTGTAGTGAAATGCTGTTTATCAAAATAATTGAGTCTTGAGGGTGTATTAGTAGATGCCACAAGTTGACTTAAATGTCTGTGTTATCTTTTGGCCAGCTCTTTATATTTCAGAATGATGAAGCAGATTGTGCTCTAAACAATTTAGCCCATACCTTCAACTGATGTAAATTGTCACAACGCTGTGATTTTAATGACAAAAGTTTTGGGTATATTTGTGACCATTTTGCACTCTTTTTCCCCACTGCAACCCTACTATGCTCTAGTCCCTTAAAACAACAACAAAAAAAAACAGTCAAAAAGCTGATTACTAGCAGTGACTTGTTATATGTTAGTGTCTTACATGTAAATCATTGGTAACATTTAGTGAGGTTCTATAACTTAAAACTTGTGGTATGACACCTATCAGTTTTTAGCTTTCTGGGGTTACTAGGATTAAGATTTAAGGTCTTCCAACCAGCAAATGATATATTCGAGAATTGTTGTTATATAGCAGAACTATACAGTTGTCTGTGAAATAATGGACTAGAGCACAAAAAGCGTATAAGAAATGGGTTGTCTTCCATAAAACATTTTGTCTGGTGTGTTCTTTCTGAAGCTGTAGGAAACTGGATGCCATTATCAAAGGTGATGCTGTATGTCTTCCTCTCATCTCACCCTTTCCAAGAGAAGGAGTGCGACTCTGCTACTCGTACCACAGTTGTCCTCTCCTTGATCAATGCTACTGCGCCAGCTTGCAGTTCACTGACAGCAAGGCAGCTTTGCTTCACAGAAATGGATCTCTCCTTTCACATCAAGGAGAATAAACCCCCTGGTACATTTCATCAGCTCCAGTTACCCTCAGTTCATCATCTGTGTCAGAATCTCAGCATTACCTACAATCTGTTGGCAGGTAAAACTGGAACTGAATCACTTGGGACCCAGAAATAGATGTAAACAGCTGCACTGTTAAGATCTCTCTTGTAGTAGATCCTCTAGATTGATTCTCTGAAGGAAATTCCCTTTCAAATGTGATCTGAGCCTGAATATTTTGCCTTTGAATTATACAGAAAGGATAGGAAGGAGGACTGTCTCCTTCCTAAGGGAAAGATGGGCTTTAGAAGTTTGTACCTGGCAAGAGAAGACTGGGGATATTCTGAGCTTTAAATTGTGCTTCATCTAGACTGCAGGAACTTCCACATTTTCTGCCTACCCTAAAACAGCTCCACAATTTTATTTCACTTCCTAGTCTGCCTTTTGTTATGCAGTCATGATGTGTAAATGGATTTACTGCAAAAGAATATTAAAGAAGAAAACTATGAGAATTATGTAGTGGGAAGTGATTGTCCCTATTTACATTGTGACCATGTTTTCCAGCTGAAGGCCTGCCTTTTCGGTACAATGAGAACACCACTGGTGTGAGTGTAACACAGCGCCTAGATCGAGAGGAGAGAGAGAGATACGAGCTGATCGCTAAATGCACCGTGAGAGAAGGCTTCAGGGAAATTGAGGTTGAGGTGCCCTTCCTTGTCAATGTGTTAGATGAAGATGACTCTCCTCCCTTCCTTCCCAACGGCACTGACACTGCAGATGCTGTTGTGGAGTTCAATAGAAAAGAGGTAATGTTCTCCTTTATTTGGTCCCTGAAATTAGGAGCACAGTGATTGTAGGGAGGGTCACTAACATCAAGGATCTTGCTTTAATGCCTTCCTCCTGTTTATCCTTAACTGTGCCAAAGTGATCATTCATGAGGTCTGAACCCCTGAATGTCTCTGCGTGTGCCTCCTGTACATGTACACCCATTGCTTCAGTACAGAAGTGTACAAGTGGGCTCTTTGGCTCCTCCTACCTACCTTGTGGTATACACAAGAAACTTCTTTATGGACCTAAATTATGCATATTTCATGAGAGGATTTCTAATCCATAACAGCAGCCTTGTTTTGCAGTCAACTTTCCATTCAGAGTATGTTTTGCTCATAGTTGAGTCTGAAGGAGAAAATAATGATTTTAGGAGTTTGCTGCCACCTCCAGACTAGAACAAGCATTTACAAGATGCCCATGAACGTACCACGTTTGTCTGGTCATAAAGCAATTCCTGTTTCCTTTTGAGAACTTTAGGATTTGGGAGTTTCACTTTTCTCTGGATGAGAAAAAGGGAAATTATCATTAAACTATTTCATAAGTAGTATAATATCTCTGAAATTATGTGCCTGAAAAGTGTTCAGAATATACTGTTTCACTGTTAATTTGTAGTGGGAAAAAAAACATTATATTCAGAAGCTTTAAATGTTTTCTATTAACTAAATAAGCCCCGTACTACAGAATTGCTAATAAAAGTATTAAAAGCTGTGTGAATTTGATGTCCAGGTAGAAAATGCAATCTAGTAGATTAAACAGAAGACAGACAACTCAGGCTGTTTCTGTCATTTCAGGTAGTAAGTTTGATGGGTGTGACTATATTTCCTTGTCTTTTAAGTGCACATATTATTTGCCTGCTCTGTAAGTAGTACTGTAGAATGACATTGTTTCAATATTAAATCAAAAATATGATATACATCTATATTTATAAATAAATTTCAAGAACAGTATATGTGGACTGCCTACATCAAACGTTTGGCACTGTATTTTAGATGCAGACTGAAATAATTATATGGCAGTGTATTTTTCACCACTACCTTGGTGACTGTTGTCTTTCTTTTGAGCCATCTAACACTTTCTCACCTCTACATAAAGAGTTAAGGATTCTCTGGGACTGATGTCTGTAGCATGTGTACTTGTCAATTTTATTGCAACATGCTTGTAAGACTGGGAGCTCTGAAGTTCTGGAGTTGATGCCACACACAAACCAGAGCCCTTGCATTACCTGATAGTCTCTCCTTAGCTGTGATGACCGAAGCAAAATCTAGTTGAAAAGAAGATTGCCAACGTGTCATTTACAGTTATTTGTTTGTTGATGGTTGGTTGGTTGGTTGGGTTTTTTTTTTCTTAACAGAAAGGTTGCCATTCTCTGCATCATGAAATATTTGTATGGAAAGGTATTTCATTAGTTAATAAAAATGAAAAAAAAAAAAAAAAAGAGTACGTGGATTGAGTACTCCTAGTTGCACAAGCTGGGAACAGTGCATTTTGAAGCTTGCATGTGGCTCCTCACTAATTCACCCAAGTGCCAATCTTTGAACTGGATTAAGTGGAGATTGCTGTATCCAAAAAACTAACACTGAGACCAGATAAGGTGTCCCTCCTTGAGCTCTGGAAGTGGCTATGAATACTAACCTGCTGTAATAATATGTTCCTACGTATTTCCTGGAAGAAGAACAACAAAAAAGTTAGAAATAGTATCCTGAAGCTTAAAATGGATTTGAATGTAAGAGTGAACCTGAGTGAAAGTTGTAAGGTTTTATATAACCAATCTTTTAATCTCCTAAATGTATATCAAAGGAAGAAAACTTCAAGGTCATTCAGCAATGTCATTTCTGATTTCCTTCCAGGGAACTGTCCTTGCAACGCTAACTGTGTATGATGCAGACACCACACCTATTTATCCCCTTGAAAGCAGCAGAAAGAAATACACAGGGACAATAATTACTGATGATCCATGGATAAATGAAACATTTCGGGTGGAGCACATTTTCGATGAAATCCACTTCAGCCCAAATGGCAGCCAAGTGAGGGGAACTCAGCATGAATACAGTAAGGTCTCTTCCTTCGAATAAAAAAGTTACTTGGCAACTGCTATTTAATTCTTCCAAGCATTTTGTAAATATTAAGCCAAAAAAAGCTGAGGGATTTTAAGTTAAGCAAAATGCTGAGCTTTAAACCTGTGCTGAAAAAAATGATCCATCTCTGTAATAGGGAAAATATGGGAGGAAGTTCATAGTACAGAGAAGCAAGAGATTGTGATCATAGGTTTCTCAGCAAGGTTGTTTGAAGGGAAGATCACCTCATCATACCTCTTCAAACCTCTTGAATAGCACAGAGCATAAATCCATAGGAGCATATTTCCAGCTGCTTTGGTTTCCTGTTAGCAATAGCTTTGATATTTTTAATTTGGGGGGGGAAGTACGGTATCAAAAAAACACATTCTGTGATAATGTGGATCTGTAACATACTAATCTTTTCTTTTGCAGAACTGGTACTGAATAAAAGCATTTCAGTCACAGAGCATCGTTCCTTCCAGTTGGATGTTTTGGTGAACGACACAGAATTTAATGGCCCAGAAAAATCAGTGATGCTTCATTTCAATGTCTCCATCCTCCCTGTCAGCATTCAGTTTCCAAACACAACTTATCGCTTCACAGTAAACCGAAATGCTCAACGTTTTGCACAAGTAAGAGCTGAGTTAATTATACCTTCACTCTGTTAGAAACAGAGCCGGTATATAGAGCACAGCAGTGAAATGTAGGTAATCTAGATTCTGTTTCTTGATACTGACTCCAATTTGTATGCACGTGAAATTTAGCTATCTGTGTTTCAAGGTACACTCTGAAATTGCATACGAGACATGAAATATTCCAAAACTGCTGCTTGTTTCTTCCTCAGTGATTTGGCTATACTGGCATAATTGTTGCTATTTCACACTTAATTGTTAATTTTCAGCTACTACATGCTCTTTTCTACCTGCTTCTGAGGAGCACTTGAGCTTATTTCCACATCTTTTTTTTTTTTTCCTCACACAAAACTTTCAGGAATTCTTCCAGAGCTGGCACATAAACGTGTTCTCCAAATGGCATGTGGTTAAAGCATTGACTGTAGCTATTTTAAGTAGAATCAATGAAAAACGTGACATCAGTATGACTGCTGCTGGATATTGCCATGGTGGATATCAGGTAGACTGGACAGTAGCTCTTCCATGGTATAGTAGCAGAATAGAAGCTACCTGTGGAAACATTAATAGGCAGAAATAGAAGTGTGTACTATATTCAGAGGAACTTGCAACCATTACTGGCATATGTAGAAATAACTGGAAAAATATCAACAGCAGAAAAGTGTTCACCTTACCTATTGGAGTCCCAGCTCTACATTTTCCAGTATGTTAATATCTTTTCTCTCAATAATGGCTAGTTCGTAATTAATGTGTTTCCTAATTTAACCCTCAATTTAGTTTAATCACCACCATTGCTATTAATATTGCCTTCCAGAAACACCTTCTAACAGGTTGACATTAATCATGAGAAAATTGCAATGTAATTGCTGTGGAACATGTACATTAATAAGGAAGCAGTTCGATACAGGTAGTGTTAGGGAAGTGATTATTAAAAACATCAATGATGGGCCATTTTGGGGGGGCTGCTGAAAAGTACCTCTCATAACTAAATAAAGCTGTAATGCTACTAGTGTATTTGTGCAGAGAGAAGGACTGAGACTAAAATACGATCTTCCCAAGTGCAGAGAAAACCAGTTCATTAGAAGTCTTCTAAGGAAGAATTCAGTTTTTCTCATCTTTAAGACTCTGACTGATTGTAAAAAGAAAGGAAAGCTGGGTATAATCCATATTTATACATGGATTATATATAATCTGATGCAATGCACTATGATCTGATAGCTCTTGAGAGTACAGAACAGGCCTTACACGACCAATAAAAATGCTGCTGCTTAGTCATGGGGCATTTTACCCCTAGACTGCACAGCAGAGCCTAAATATAGAAAAGATTCCAAGTGTGTTCACACAGCGGGCTCCTTAGGAAAATGACTGCTATAGGATATTCTGTGATTCCTGCAACTTTAAAATCTGTGGTCTGTTAGAAACTTGAGAGCATATTCTGTGCTTTTTGAACTCTCACAATACTTCTACTGTTAAATTTGGGGTACTTTTGGTAGCACTAGACTGTGAATGATTTATTCTCCGTAGTGTAGAAAAGTCTTGCCTGGAGATGGCATGAAATCAGTGGTTTTCATCCTAGAAGAAGTAACTGTGAAGATGCTTAAGGTAGTCATAGTCTAGCCCTTAGCATCTAAAAATTCTAGGACATATTTGCATGTATGTTTCAATATGACTGTAATTGTAAAAAGCGGAGAAACCTATTAGGTTTACATTAATCTATAAAAATCGATTTTTTATGTTCGTGTACAATCAGACATTACGTACATATATAGGTTTACAATATTATTATGAATTACTGAATTAATTCTCTATTGTCCAAACTAAATTTGGTTAAACCATCTGTATCTTTGCATGCTCTGGATTGTCTGATGTATGTGTTTCAAATCTGAAAGTATATAGTTTGTTAGTTCCAGAATGGCATAACTAAAAGAAATTAGCATTTGAAAGCTATCATTTTTTGTGTTTTGTTGGTGTAGTCATACATTTGAAGTAGAATGTTAGGGTTTCTGGGAACAATAGCACGTTACGGTGATGGTACAGTTTCACTGGGTGGCAGTAGTAGCAGGGAAAAATCGTTTCTCACATGAACTCCAAGTCTGTGGGAAGAGATCTCTTTTTGTGTTGCTTAAATGTAAATTCATAAAGAGGTTTTGTTCTGATTCTAGACCATCAAAATTCGAAACTCATCCTGGCTCTGGAGATGATTTTTTTGATCAGTTAAATTATCTTCCACATATTTCTGAGACTGTATTTGAACTTCCAGTGTGGTCAGGTTTGGAGCACAAGTCAACATAAGCAGTTTAGTCCCCAGCACTTCACATTATTAAAGTTGTCTGCATAATTAGCCGTGATGTGCCAGAGCAGTGAGGAAAAGTACTGAGCCAAATCAATATGAAGGCTGAACTGTCTCTTGCCCTAAGGAAAACACAAGAGCGTGAAGAAATGATTAACTGCTGGGCTGATGCCATTTGTCTATTTGAGCAGCTAAATGAATTGAATAACAGAAGCATGGCCTGATGGTACAGGCTTGCCCAGTGGCATTTAACTTATCAAAGAACTTAAAGCCCTATTGACATTTACTGAGATAAATGATGAATAATATAGGGTGAGATTTTTAAAGAGCTTATATGTCCAAATGTCCATGGAATTCAGTGAAGAGGAACGTTATCATTATCTAGACTTTATTAAACTCTGGAGCTCAAAAGATGGATTTTTCTATTCCTATTTCTGCTAATGATATTTCTGCATAAACTATTGGGTGTCTTACAGAATACATCTTTGTGGATACCTCTGCTGTATTTTAATGTTAACCCTGATTATCAGGCTATTTTCTACCCTCCTCACAAAAAAGATGAGTTGTCTGTGTCTACCTTCTTTCCACGGGGCTAAGCCCTGCTGCATTTGAGATCCATGCCATGTCCATAACCTGCATGGCAGAGCAAGGTTATAAGCTTGAGCTTTCCCTAATGGAACCAGGCAAGAAGGGAAAGCCCATATTTCCCATAGAAAATTGTCGACTGGGGTGTTTTTTGCTTCTCCCAAAGTGATAGAAAGAAAGCAAAACTGGTCCGTGCTCTACAGTAAGGACATTCTGCTCTTCAGCAGCCCCATCTTTATGTGGTCTCTGATCAAAAGAGAGTGCCTGTATAAAGAAATGATGACAGAGTAGATAGCGAGAAAAGACAGTTTTAACGTGGTCAATATAAGGGCTAATACCACATGGTACATCACTATATTCTCCTACTGCATCATGGAAGCATCACAGCAGCAGTTGCAATACACATTGCCAATTGCAATGCAGTATCAAAACTAAGATGATGTGGTCCTGGATGGGACCTGTCTAGACATTGTGTCTAGACAGATTTTATGAACATTTTCAGTCTTGTCTTTTTCTTTCTGCCAGTCCCAGCATGATGTAGGGAGGAGACAGCATAGAAGTGAACTACCAGAAACAGCCCAGCTTCTGATTCCTTTAATAGTCTTTGTATGCTACCGTTGCTGCCACTAAAAAGAAACAACAAAACAAAACCCAACACATGGTGCCAAGTGACCAGTCAGCAGTATGAATGGGAACATGAAATTAAGTAGGATTGTCCTATGACAGTGTGTGCTTCTAGGATTTCAAGAGCTTCCTCTCTGACTTGAAATAGTCCAGTTCCATAGGAAGATGTATTAGTACAAAAAAGAAATAGTTTTTTACGTTCTTTAATGCAAATACTAAAAACAAGATGTAGACATAGGCTTTTTTACCAGCAGTAGTGATACTTAAAAACATATCTTAACCAAAGCCTTTGAAAAGAATTCATCACAAAGTCCTCTTAAATAATACCCCACACTTCACACTGTGGTTTTTCCTGCAAGGAAAGCCAGTTCATCCGGATCTGATCCGAATCCCACTTCAGTAAATGGAAAAACCAAAGTGAGCTTTGGATCAGTTCCTATAGGAGCTGGACTGGAGACAGGGCTTTACATTCCAGTGCTTCTTAGATGAATTGTTTGGGAATGAAGACTGCTTTAGCATACATATTCTGGCAGGCAGAACGTAAAAAATGGCAAATCCACATATTTTCATTTTTAGATGAATATGTTTAAAAAAATTCAAATTGGAAACAATGAGGTTCTTATTCCTTTTAAGGCTTTCGTAAAACTCTGCTGGCCAGAAACTTTTGACTGTAGTATTACAAAACCTACACATTAGCAATTTTTATTTCTGTCTTATTTGAGAAGACTCTCAGCTTTGTTCACACTGAAATGTTTGCTTTCTCAAGGAAATACGAGCTTTTCTCACAGATCAGCCTGGGGCAGAGCAGGGACTGAACCCAGACTTTCCCAAATCACAGGGTTGTGCTATCACTGAGCATTGCCTACCACCAGCAGCAGGCACCAAATATCATTGAGTCTCTTGGCCAAGGCTTTTGTTGTTTCCACTGCTAAGCAAAAGACAGTGGGTAATCCTTCACCTCTCTTTCTTACTGAGAATGAATCACTTTTGAAGGAATTGAATAAATCATGTTTGAAGGATTCACTCTGTAGATGAAGTGTTCAGTGCTGTTTCACACAATATTCTCCTAGAGACGCTTGCTGCTCAATGGCTTGGACCGATGTACTTCTTGGCCTGAATCAGGAATAGCATGGCCAATAGGACTAGGGAAGTGATTGTCCTTTTGTCTACAGCATTGATGAGACCACACCTCAAGTGCTGTGTTCAGTTTTGGGCCCCTCACTACAAGCTGTTGCTCAAGCAAGTGCAGGGATGAGCAGTGAAGCTGGTGAAGAGTTCTAGGAGACAAGACTTACAGGGAGTGACTGAGGGAACTGGGGCTGTTTAGTCTGGAGGAGGCTGAGGAGAGATGTCATGTATCTTTAGAACTGCCTGAAAGATTGCTGAGAGGAAGTTGTCAGTCTCTTTTCTCAGCTGTTAAACTATTGGATGCAAGGAAACAGTCTCAGGTCGCACCGGAGGAGGTTTAGATTGCCCATCAGAAAGAAGAGAGGGTGATTAAACATCGAAACAGGCTGTCCAGGGAAGTGGTAGAGTCCCCATCCCTGGAGGTATTTAAGAGATGTGTGGAGGTGGCACTAAGGAACATGTTTTACTGAGAGGATTCAGTATGTCAGGTTTATTGTTGGACTTGATGAACTTGACGGTCTTTTCCCCAACCTAGATGATTCTGTGATTTAGGTACTGCACTGATGTTAAAATATCAAAACGTATAAAAAGAAGTTAAATGCTGGACTGTGCACGGCGAAGTATTCTTCATTTTCTTTAAGGTATTTTTGTGAAGCACAGAATATTTTTGATGTTTGGTTTTGTTTCTGTTGTCTATGACTACTTTGTTGGTGTTTGAGCCTAGATAGGAAAAATCTGCATCGAAAACTGTATGAAATTCCGTGGTGTGAACATCACCTACAAGTTACTGTCCCCCAATGTAAGCTGCTATGCTGTTGGCATACTTCAAGGCCGAGAAGACAAACATGGAAGCCTTTTTGTGAATGATTCCTCTGTGCTACTTAGACCTGAATGCAAAGAAATACAATACACTGTTCAAGCTACAGACAAGCAGAGCAGGAAACATACCAAAACCCTTCTTACTGTTGTATTAGAAGGAACTCGTAAGTACCTGAGCCTGAGCTACAAGATACAGATTGCAAAATTTGTTTTTATTTGGAGTTCTGATTCAGACCCAACTGCAACAGATCTTTGTCTCAAGAACTAAAGTACGTGAGGTGGTGTATCATATGTGATTCCTAATGTTCATCATCGCATGAAGTCACAATTCTCTGGCCTATCTGATTTGTCTCTCTCCCTACTTTCCCCTTTCCCCTCCCTTTTTGATTTATACATTTTAAAATTTTGCTTAACATTCATGTAGCAATTTCACTGACTTAATTTTAATGAAAAGGTCGTTAGGGCAGTGTGTTAGAAACATTCTGTAACAGCCACAGCAGAAAATGGTTACACTGAAAACATAATGATTTCTCTACAAACAATAATTTGCTTTGTGCAGAAATTCTACCTGATAATTTCTGCAATTCCCTTATTTCATATCATAACTCCTATAGCAAGAGTGAATGAGTTAAGGGAGAAGGAAAAAAAGGCCTGCGGAGGACTTTTTGTGAGAACCTTGTGCTGTCTGAAATCACACATTCAGAAGCATTGCTCTTGGGCTCCTGCTTATTATTCCCCAGTATAAAACATTTTCACTTAGATGAAAGTTTTTTATGAAGCTTTAAGCACTTACGGTCCCCATTTTTCGGTAACCAAAGTGCATATTTCTACAGTCCTGGGCATTGACAGTGTGCCATCAAGCAAAGATGACCATGCTATCATGATCTTACTGTTTAATGTCATAGAAGAGTAACACCTGGATTTTTAAGTGTTACTTAAACTATTTGATACTTAGGTCAATGTTCACTCTCTCCTCTCTTTCCTCATCTTTCCTTTCTTCCTGTCTGCCCTGAAGAAAGGAATTTCCCTTATGATTTGATCTAACTTGCTTGTGTATTCGTTTCCCTTGTACTGATTTGACAGCAAGCACTCTTCCCAACAGTTTTTAAAAAAGAAGAGGACTGCCCCGACTCTTGTGCTATGAGTAAGCACCTTGCTGAATGTGAAGAGTGTGGTGGCCTGGGAGTGCTAACAGGAAGATGCCAGTGGAGACAGGGGAGTGGAAAAGGTATGTATCGATTGTATGAAGCACAGCTGTAACTGTGTTTTTGACTTCCATGGATATAAACTGATTTATTCTAGATGGACAACATGGCATAGTGAACTACCCAGAAGCTGTGGTAAAAACAAACAAACAAGCAAACAAAAAAACCCCATAAAATATAATACCCAAATGGAACATTA
Organism: Pavo muticus; assembly: GCA_016647715.1. NCBI lineage: Eukaryota > Metazoa > Chordata > Aves > Galliformes > Phasianidae > Pavo > Pavo muticus. The sequence goes on from JACDJE010000114.1 coordinate 1,426,997, forward strand.
ATTCCTTGTAGGAAGGAAAATAATGTTAGGTTGGAATGGTCCTTCTTGCTCTTCTTCCTGGTGGATAGAACATGATACATATAACACAACATGCTAGACTACAGATTGGATTTGTTTCATTGTAACTGAAATGGACAACTTTAATCTCTGCAACCATCAGTTGAATTTGGAAGATGTGTTTATGCAGTTGTCTGTTTTTCTGCTAATAGGAATCACCACGAACTATTCCACATGCACCCCAAGTATCAAGACTTGTCCAGATGGCACCTGTGATATCGTGGAGAGCAAAGATCCAGCTATTTGCCCCCAGGACTGCACAAGTATGGAAATATTTAAGGATTGGCTTTTCTGTGTCACAATTCACCGTTCATTAAGTTCTACTTTCTTAACAACAAGTTGCACATATTTATCTCTGCATTATCATATCTGTATATGAATCATACAAGAGTGTTAAATTTATGGGGGCTCATCTTGTTATTTTTGAAGTCAGTCAGCTAACACCTATTGGCTGTCAGAGCAAGGTAGGGTTTCTTCGGGAAGTAACTCTCATCACTCTGCTCCCCTCTTAATTTGCATGTAGTGTTTTTCAGTGGAGGTGTTTACTTAAACAAATACTGATATTATGCAAGTTAACGCCATATTTCAAAACTTTAGCACACAAATAAAAACCCTGCCTATTTGCGCTACTATTTAAGTAAGTAAAAAGAAATTCCAATTTAAAACCAAATTGTGCTTAAGAAGGGTCACTTTCAGAAATGCGCCTGGCCTTATTTGACTAGTAACCATCAAAATGACCCTACTCCCTCTCTATTTGAAGATACAGGCAGAGGTTCACATGAACAGCATTTAGGAAGGAAGAATTGAAATTTGTATGTTTTTTCTTCAATGCATCTGTCTGCATTTCACTCACTCTCATAGCTACCCATACCTTCACGTTCACAAGTCACCCTGAAGATACAAAGGCTATCAAAACAATAGACTGTACTTGCAATTTCAATCTATTATTAGAGGATGATTCTTAATTGGATCTTTTTATACAGCATCTAGTATCTAACTGATGGGTAAAGCTGTTTTATTGGTTGTTGGCTATGGCATTGTATGCTCCAAATTTACATTTTAAAAAGAAGCCTTTGAGGAACTGCTATTTCATCATGGTCTAGAATCTAAGTTACTCTATGAAAATAAGTTAATAATCAGATATCTTTGTCTTTATCACATGAAAAAAATGTGATTGTGTATTTTAAATTACTTTTATCACATTATTACATTGGAGTGCATAAAACCCAATCTTTAAATTGGCAGAAGTGGTTGAAGTGAATGCAAGTAATTTCTCTAATCATCTGAAAAGAATTATTTTTTTGGTAATAACTGGAATCAGTTGCTATTCTAAAAGTGGAAATATCTGTGCCAGGGTCTGTGGTGCTAAGACATATAATATGCAACATTTATAGCATCAGACACTTTGCTTGACAGAAGCCTGAAAGAAATACTGGCTTATTGGATAACAGAAGCAGGCAAGTAAGGGAAGCTTTCAAGATGTTGTGTATGCTTTTTTAATGTCTGAATTGGAAAATTTTATATGGCATTTGGTACAGTTCAGAACCTGGGATGGTGCCCAAAACCAATATACTTACAGAGAGAGAAATGAGAGTGTTTTGGGAGCTCAGAGGTACAGGAATACCATTATATCAGCTTTTACTGGCAGAGAACATTTCTTTGAAAATGGCAAGTAATAAATAGAAAAGCCCCAGATGCATTAAGATCAAGGATATTCTTTAAGTATATGCAGTTGCTAAAATACTTGTTTTTATAATTCATCTGACATTATAATGGCTATGTGCTTGATTCCCTACATTGCTTTTTCACGCACACTAACGCTATGAATATTACATTCAGGGGCACTCAGCTGAAACAGCCGGAGCTGTGGCCATCAAAGAGAGGCAACCTAACTGCATTCTTAACAAGACACTTCCTTGCTGAAACTGTTTCAGGGCCGGCTGCATGAAACAACTTGTCTTTGTAGGTTTCTCTGAGGTTCGGCCTTCTGATAATGGAAGAAAATAAAGTCTTTAACCTTCTACCTTCCTTTGTTTTCAGCAGCAATCTGTTTCTGCCTTTGGTTAGTGTCTGACAACTAGTATTCTTACTTTTTGAATTTCTGGAGTTTGTACATGGCTTGGAATAGAATTACTGTTCTCCCTTTTTCCAAACGGTCATGAAACAGGGAAAGCTCTTTCCCACCACAGGGCAATGGAAACGGCTGATGATTTAAAACAGGAGTAAGTAAAACATAAGTAAAACACTACACAGTTCAAAATAACACTGATAATTCTTGGAATTTCCCTACCAGCAGTGAATTGGTGAAAAACGCATTTATGGCTCACTGGAATACATGTAGGAAGCTCCATGTTTTCACTGTGGCTTTATACTAGAAACATGTTCATTCTTTCCCTGCTGCATAAAAAAAATTTATCTTCAAATCCCTTGCTCAAGAACAGTTTGGATAGGACCTACTCATCCTTTGCTTCCCCCTTTCTCCAGGTCCTCTGATGTTTCTGAGACTAATGGAAACTTTATTTCATCATCTCATCATAATAGATGAAGTTGACTGGTGAGGGGATAAGCTGGAATTTTTGGGAACATCCATAGTGCTCCAAACAACAAGTGTTAGCTCTTGTGACTCAGCAGTGACTCAGTCTTACCCCAAATTAACACACTGTGCTGGGTATAATTTAATAGGTGTGGCCTTCTTGGAAAGATGACCAAAATCTGTCTATTTCGTTTGGATACAAGTTGTTGTTTTCACGTTAGATAAAGAAGGATGTTTGCTTCCCTTTTGGCAAAAATATCTTCCTCCTCGATTTCTGTTAAACATTCAAAGAAATACAAAAGAAAGAGTCATTCATTCTGCTATCAAACTAGGTAGGCAGGAGGAAAATGTTTTGAAATAATACGACTGTATTGAATATATCTTATTCACCTCTTGAATCCCTTTATGGTTTAGATGATTTTTCTGAACGACAGCACTTTACAGACATAACTAGGTATTGTTATCTCCATTTGACAATGGAACAAACAACATGCAGAACTGTATGCTGACTTTTCCAAAGTCAGATGAAATTGGCGTCAGAACCAGGAACAAAACTCAAGGCTGTAGACTGCTAACTACACTATACCACTGGGCTGCACAGCAACTCAGGCATTAAAAAAATACCTAAGGCAATGGTAGAGAGAAACTGAAATAAATAGACTAGAGAAAATATTTTAGTGAGAATTTGAAAATGTGAAAGACATCAATGATACAGAACTGTAATGCTTTATAAGGAAACAAAGTCTGAACAGCTATGATACGATCATTTGAGGAGGAAGTTTGGCACTAAATAATGGGATGATACATAATGTTTTAAGGTGTACATGAAATTAGGAATGTATTTCAACTACACAGTTCAAACATAATTATTTATTTTATTTCTATTCTATATGCATTTTAATCCAGAGTGTTCCATAATGGGAATAATAGCTAATCAGGGCTAAGATTCAAGCAGCCCAAGATCCTCTCATTTCAGGACCTGAGAAATGTCAGCATTTAAATCTACTCCAGTGCTCAGAAATGCCTGTCATTATCATTGCCCTGTGCCGCACTGTCAGTTTACACATACTTGGATGAATCTGAAAAACCTTGAGCTTTTTTTTTTAATTATTATTTATTTTTAATTTAATGTCATGTGAGAATCTTGTTTCTGTTTTTGATTAGATGGAAATATTATTGGTGGTCATGGGAAAGGCACTGGAAATCTTGGAATTAAGTCAGGACATGGGATTTGTTACTGCTTCCCAAGACAGAACTGTTATTGTGAGAAAGATGATATCAAGGGTAAGTCATCATCGGCTCTTGCTCATATTATTCTTTCCCTCTTTTCTTATCTCCCATCTGTATATGTGCAACAATCTAAACTTCTGGAGGTATTAATAAGCATTAGTATATCTGGTTCTTTATAATATCCTAATGAGCAGTATATTCAGAAACTGGTAATATAAAATCCATTCAGAACAGGCACCTTGACTTCTGCATGGAGACTGAAAACCTCGGAGGGGGGGGGGTTTACTTCAGACCTTTCCTAAAGATTCTTTTTTTATCCATAAAGAACAGATTGGCCATCCTTTGCTCTCCGGCAGTATTTGCATTTCAGTAAGACTCACCTGATATTTGCAAAGACACCTAGAAGAATTAGAATAATGACTTCTATTACTTTCAAGTAATTCCAGCCTCCTAATCATTTCTGAAAATCTCAGCTTCAAAATGTCAGAAAGCCAACACCCATTGTGTTAGAAGGAGGAGTGGATTACTTTAACATCATCCTTTGTTTAAATGTAAAAGCTCTTTACAGTTCCTCAGAACAGACTAATGAGGATTAAATACTGTTATTTTAAAATTGGTTTTATTATTGCAAATTATTTTATGTTTCTTATTAGCATTTATGTAAATAAACTGGTAAGAATATACCTCAATTAACTCCTTTGAATAAATTTTCTATAGGCATTAAAATAAAACAGGAAGCATGAATCTTGGGGCCTTATCTTCACATTTATTCCCTTCCCAGTTGCAGAAAATGATTTGCTGTTCCCAGTTGTTTTGGAGGCACAGCTTCCGGACAACATTGCTAAGTTATCTGTGTATCTGAGGTCAGAGTCACCTGGTGAAAAGCAGCGTAAGCACAGTATGCTGCATCTCTCAGTTCCTTCAGGAAACAACTCCCTAGGAGCAATGTTTAGGGGCACTTAGGCTTAAAGAAATCCTGCTTGCAAAGAAAGACGAAAGTGCTTCTGGAAAAGAACAAGTAGTACACGTGGAGGAAATAATGCATATTACATATTAACTTGCAGCATAAAAGTATTTTCACAAAAAGTATTTTGTTAAATACAAAGCAGAAATATTCAGTCTCCTTCTTTAGAGTCTGAAAAGATGAAGATAAGCATTTTCTTATGTCCAACAACTGACATCATAATGAATTAAAATTCACATTTGAAGATGATCTTATTTCACTGAATAGTTCTAACATAAACTGTTGTCCACAAGCAAAATCCAGTCACGTGTCTACAGGCATGTGAGTAGTGTCAGAAGATCAGTAAATGGCAGGCTGGATCTTAAAGAAGAGTCTTAACAGTAGCTGTATCTACAAAGACAAGGAATATAGGATCAAGCTAGCTATCCTGGCATTTTACACAAGCAGTTAAGCATTCAGTTCCCTACCGGTATCCAAAGTAATAATAATAATAAAAAAATGATAGGTGCAATGGGTATATTTTCAAACTTCTTTGAGAAATACCTATCAGGTTTTCCTTCAACTTTTTAAATGATTTTGAGTTCTTTTTCTGTCATACCTGTGCATGCCACTTCATCTGCCAAATCAAAAATTGGAAACAGCAAGCAGAGTTCTAATAAATCGTTCTTGGTCCACAGAGCAATTTTGTGATGAAGTGTGCAAGACTGTGATAGCCGGGGCAGTGCTGTTGTCCTTCATCATCTCTGTGCTGCTTTCTTCCTATTTCATCCATCGCTACCACAAGAATTCTCCAAAACCACCTATTGCCTCTGCAGAAATGACATTCCGGCGCCCAGCCCAGTCGTATCCCATCAGTTATTCTTCTACTAATGTCCGTCGGCCTTCTTTAGACTCCATGGAGAACCAGGTGTCTGTAGACACCTTTAAGATACCGGTAAGCCAGATTTCATTTTACACACATTTTCTTATCTGCCTTGTCCACAAAGAATGGTGCTTATATGTGCAGAAAACACTATTGAAATGCAGTCTGTTAAGAGAAATGTTGAACTCAGATAGCTAAAACAGAAAAGATGAGCACGTGGATGGAACTGAAGATAGTAATTGAATAAACCATATAATTTACTGTGCGAGGAAAGTATAGTCTTCTGTTTTTGTTATGTTTTCATATAACGTATCATTAGTTACAATTTGAGCCACTTTTAAAAATAAATGTAATTTGACATTATTAAAGTAATATAATTGTTTAAATTGTTTCATTTAACATAGCATTGTTAAAATAATAATCTAAATGTAAGCTAGTAATCAGCAGGTTTGTAATCTCTGTGATGAGCCATAGTATCACAGCTAGGATAAGATTAGAGAGAAAAAAGAAAAAAGGTTGAGGTCTGGTTTTGATTCTCTTACACCCATATATACCTATATTCTGTAGGTATCAGCTGGCATCGGAATCTTACCCACACTTTAAGAATCTTTGTCCAGTCAAACTGTCATATCTTTAATCTGGTTTCTTCTGTGTTGGTAAATCACTTTCAGGATGCCTGCCAGCTGGTGCATTTTCATGGCCCAATGCAGTAGAGAAACACCGCCATATTATACAATATGTGGCAACATCAGATCTGTTTGAAGGTCTCTGCTGAGGTCTTCACAGCCCTTGTACTCTGTTTACTTTCTAGTCTGGTGTGTACATCTATCACCATTTTGCAAATGTAGAGCTCAGTAATACTCATTTCCTAAGAGGAGGACCGTTGTGTCTAACCAACTCTTATTCTTTTTCTGCCTTATTCTGCAAGTAAAATTGATTAACTTCTCTCTGAAGTTTAAGATCACTTATTCATAGTTATTCTGAAAGCAAGCATTTATTCTTCATCATTTTGTTTCATTTGTAACCAGTTTCCAATATAATCTATTATCCACAGGCTTTTTGAAGGATGTAATTTCAAGATAATGGTAAAACTTCTGCAAAATGCTTAGAGGTTCAGATGTTTTCAGAGCAACACACTCATTAATAACAAAGACCAACCAAAATTGTACACCAAAGTGTACCTACTCCTGAAGAATCATTTCCTGTTGAACATTCTGGTGTACCTAGACACTCCTGTTTTGATCCATTCTTATAGGGTTCTTTTTCTTTCCTGCAGGAAGATCCAAAGTGGGAATTCCCTCGGAAGAACCTGGTTCTAGGCAAGACTCTTGGAGAAGGAGAATTTGGAAAGGTTGTCAAGGCAACAGCTTTCAGACTCAAGGGAAGAGCTGGCTATACTACAGTGGCAGTGAAAATGCTAAAAGGTACCTTCCCCCCGCTTCTGAAATTATTGGAAAACTGTTGCAACCTCTGCATTGATTTTAAAACAGGCTAGTATGAAAGTAAAAGGTCAGCTACAAACAGCCAGTGCCATAGCCTCCATTTCTTCCAGAAGACTGTTTATTTTGACAAATTTCTGACTTTGGGGGAGCTAGCATCACACTGATACAAATAAGTGATATCCACAATCAGTTTTAATTCATGGTGTTCAAGGGCTCTCTGTCTTAATGGAGCAAATGTGTTTAATTTTGTTTGGCATTACTGGAAATATTGCAAGGGTTTGCTAATGCTTTCTGATTTTCTTTTTACCTCTATGTAGTTTTCTTTAGCAGAGTTTTTAAAATAAATCATGTTATAATCATGGCAAGAGACAAAATCGGCCTATTAAGTTAGTTACTTTTCAAATTGAGAATTCTGTTTACTTTCTGATCTGCTTTTCAACTACTAGGTGAATCTCCCTACCCAGATTTAACAGCTTAGTGCTTTCTTTTGGTGTCTTCATAAAGCTTTAAAGCTTGGAAAAAATGTATGCCTAGGTTATGCTGAGATAGTAATGTGAGACACTGAGCTCTTCTCTCTGTCTCTTTTTAGGAGTTTTCAGCCCCATATATACCTATTTCTTTCCCATATATAAAAAAAAAAAAAAAGAAATTACATTGAAAAAAAAACATGAAGAACATATTTTGTTTGTTTGGTCTCTGAAGTAGGAAGTCTACAGTATGACTGTGCTTTGCAGGTAGAAGCTGAATCCATGGCTTGTAAACCACAGCTTTGGCCACCTCTGGGCCTGATTTCTAATGACAGTATTGCTAGATATGAAATGATGGTGAAGGAGGTCATTGGAAATGCTTAAACTTGTTCCCTTGTCATTTATTCACCAGAGACAAAGCGCTGAAATGGATACTAAAGCTGTGTCCTTTTCTGTAGTTTGGTGTACTAGGACATATAAATGCATGTAGTCCCTACACAACAGGCACCTAGGAATATATGGGACAAAGATGGAAAACAAGAACCTTCAGGAAGGCTTATGGATACAAGACAATTCCTTTAGCTGGGCAGCTAGCTTTAGCTGAACATACATACAAGTCTTTTTTAAGAAATCCATCTTCTGCTGCTTGAGAGCAAAGATGCTGCATATTCCATCATTTTCCCAAAGGAGTAAATGCATTATGAAGCACTTCCTGCATTCCGAGAGATTCAGAGGAGATAGATCATATGTATAAAATATAGATCTAAGTCTTTTCAGAACTGAAGACCAGTCAAGCAGTTCTTGCAGGTAACAACCTGTGTATTGTTGTAAGTGGGTTTTTCTTAGTCATTATTTCATTTCGTGTTCATTTGTGCACTGAGTATCACTGATTTTCTAGCGCGTTGTCATCAGCAACATGTGACTGAATTAAGATTCCAAGACATAGTGGTAAAAATGCTGCCTTTACTTGCAGGTGATTTAACATTCAGTTTTCCCTAGCTTTTAAGTGCAGAACTGACAGTAGGAAGGAGTAGCCCTTTATTTTAAGCACCTTATTTAAATAAACTGATCTGACATTTACAGTAATGCTTCAGGCTCTAATGAATCCCTTTGTAATGTAAATTACTTTGCACACAGTCACTTGAAATTTCGTTTTCCTGCTTTATTGCGGAGAACATTTGTCATTACTGGAAATATTTATCTTTTATTGTTTTAACTTTACTCAAGTATAAGAAAGATTGCATTAGTCCCAATCACCCTATAAAATGCTGCCAGGAATAAAGGACGGTTATTTTGTATCAGGCCAACATCGTCCATCCTTTCCCTGTTATATACAACAGAACTAGCTTTATACTCATATGCGAAGGGTTATTCAGCCTAGCATTAGGGACTCTGTGTTGTCTGATCTTTAACCAGTAAATTAGTAGAAGACCTCCCGCTTATTGCATAAAATGTGTCTCCTTCCTGATCTGAGTGGTTTGGCACAGTCAGTGCTCAAGAACAGAACAGGGTAGGACTCCTCCTACTTAGTGAATTTTGTGCTATGCTCTGGGGAGGGAACGGGGAACTGTAAGGAATTAGTTGAGTCAAAATAGACTTGGACCTATGGATGGAGGTTGAAAGGAACAGAGGAAGAATTTTTTCATGCCATTTCTACCACTTTGTGCATGTGAATCCTGTATGATATGAAAGTCCTCATCAGGATAAAATTCAAGAGGATAATGCCAACCAACAAGCAAATAGATATCATTCGCTATTTGCTAAAAACAAGAGGCGCAGGGCTTCAGAGCTAATTAATCTCAATTTCTGGAGTCTAGAAGGTAGTTTTAGGCAAACAAGGGCCCCGGAGAAATTTGGTCTTTTCTTGCACGTTACACAAGACTAGACAAACCAAATATTTTCATAGGCATTACGTTCATATTATTCAGTTTTGGTTTAGATAAATGAGTACTTTTTGTACTCCTTAGCGGTAGTGAGAAACTGTCAAATACTAACGCTCCCTGACACAGCTGCTCTGAAGTATGAGTGGAGGTTCTCTGTAAGTCCCTGGGGACATTCAAGGTCAGACTGGACAGTACTCTGAGCAACCTGATCTAGATGTAGGTATCCTTGTTCATTGCAGGGGAGTTGGACTAGATGACCTTTAAAGCTCTGTTCCAACTCAGACAGTTCTGTGGTTCTATGATATGACTATATATATATATATTTATGTAGTTGTATGCAGACAATATATATAGGGAATCTTATCTGCATACAGATAATATATAGCAGACTGATACCGACATACAGAAGAACAGAATCAAAATTATTGTAACTGAGGCAAACTATTAGTGCACATATTTTAAATGGGTATGTAACTGGATCTTTTGGTACTTAATGACTCTATGGAAAAAAAAATACACTTTGGTAACAAAGATCAGAAACTGACTTTGGTTTTTATTAACATTAAGTAAGTGTGAGTACGTAACTGTAAGCTGCCCAATAATGACACTTGGTAAGAGTGATACAGGGAGATTCAGTGCGACAGTGACATTAAAGATGAAATACACAAAAGGAAATCACTGACCTATGGTGTCTTTATGAATAATATTTCCTTCAAAACTCAGAGTGTTCAAAGAGAAAGATTGTATGAAGAATTCTGCAAAAATAAAATGCTTGAAAGCCTGAGAAAACATGCATGTTGTCACGCTACTGCCACTGACATCAACAAAGTCTGCATATACGATTCCCTGTAAAATCAATCTAAGCCATACATTTAGCATCTGAACTCCAAAATCTGAATGTGTGCTGCAAGTGTAAGCCAGTAGATAGGTAGATTTTTACTTCATCAGAAAATCTGTTTAGAAAGAAAAGGGTTGTATATTATAGGGAGATAAGTGAGCAAGTCTTGTTCAGTCAGCACAAAATTTTGGCTTTTGTTTTCTTCTGAAGCTTCATTTGTTCTGATTCACTCTAGAAATTTGCTTTCGTTTGTAATAGTTTCATCACATCTGCAAGATGTTAAAGACACTGGTCCTGACTGTGGGATGACCTTTTCTTGATGTGGTCGTTTGGATTGGATGGGGGTGGTGATGACCGCATGTCACCCAGTCAGCACAGCAGTGTCCTATTCACGTGGTTCTGATACCAACAACTGCAGGACAGTGGAGATGGGGAAAGTGTTTTCTAAATTCTTAGTAATTCTAGGAAAAATGGCTGAAAAAAACGTGATGCTTCAGGTGGTATGTAGATAACTTCTGGATAATGCTTTCCTAACCACAGCTGTGTTTTTGGACATCTTTTGCAGAAAATGCTTCCCAGAGCGAGCTGCGAGATCTGCTTTCAGAGTTCAACCTTTTGAAACAGGTGAACCATCCTCATGTCATCAAACTTTATGGAGCCTGCAGTCAAGATGGTAAATATTAGAAGCTCATTATTTGGATGAAAACTTTGAAAAAGGAGATAAATAGCAGTTTGTTGATGGGTTTGGACCACTGATTTTGTAAATGAACACCTTTTAAATATGCTGCTGGCTAAAAAAATTAAGGATATATAAGAAAAGTAACATTGAAGGGAAGAGAAAATGCAAATTTAGTCTAATTAAGCATTCTTCCCATGGGTATCTTCAGTATTTATTTTGAATCTGAAGCTATCTTGAAATTAACAATTGTACTACCAGTTGTCTTCCTAACTATCTTTATTTTTCTATTACATTGATGCTCAGTACATCTTTTCAAAAATGGATTATTTCTTCAAGTCTAATGGAGTTTTCATTATAGTTACTATTATTCACTCTATAACTACTTTGACGCCTGAGTTCAGAGAGTGACATCTCCTTTTATTAACTGCAGATCCCTCTGTTAAAATATAGCTTGATGGTTAAACTGACATCTCAGTTTTCCTGTTGTTTCACAAAACTATTGTCTCCCTCTTAAGATAGGTATGTTAAAAGCCACAGTCATTGCAAATTATATTTTAAGGGGGAAGAAATGTTCAGATCTATTTATTATAACTTCCAGTTTTCATTGCTGTGCATAGGAATTGATCTGAATAATTTCTGTTCACAATTTGCACAGCAATATTCTCCTTATTTTGTGTCTCTCATTGTGGTCCTTCTCCCTTAAAGACTGTGATTTTTGCAGCCTAAAATTACAGTATGTATGTGACAACTTCAGGCTAAGGCCTGTCTTTTTTGCCCACCCAGTTCTGTTGCAGATGGCACTATTAGTTATAGACAGAGAATATAATTCAGGATTGAATCACCTCTGAGTCTTAGCAAGGTAATGAACTGGCAGGGCAGGATTTTTTTTTCTTTTCAGCACAATGCATCTTTTCATCCCTAAGGAAGTGAACTGTTACTGAGTAACAGGCTTTTAAACAATATCCAGCTAATTCATTGGTGTATGGAGTGGGAGGGTTTTGATAGAGCAGGCGAATGTCTTTAGCATTAAAACTTGGAGTGGATATTATTCATGTGGGCAACGGGGAGGAGAAACTAATGGATTGAAATGTCAGACTGTTTTTAAGCGCTCAGAAAAGGCTCCTTAAATACAACACTGGAATTAGCAGACGATTTGTGAGCTCAGCGTCATGCACTGCAGAAAAGAACTTTGTTTTTTATTTATTTATCCATTTATTTTTAAGAGTTTTTCTAAATTAGGCTGTTTCACAGATCTGATTTTTATGAAGGTTGTCTTTATTCAACCTCAAATTATCCAGATGAGGGAACAGGTTACTGCCTGAATTATGGCTCGATTTAAGCTGAAATTTGCTCATAGAGAAAATAAGCTAGAAATATTTCATGGCTCATTCAGTGCCTTTTACGTTGAGCACAGAGGTGTCTGGAGCCTCTGACTGTTAAAAATCATGTGTTGATTAGAAGAGGCCTTTCTGGGAAAAAAAAAAAAAAGAAAAAAAAAGACTACCTTTTAATTGCTAACTTACCAGTGTGTGTGTTTATTCCAGGCCCGCTCTATTTAATTGTGGAATATGCTAAATATGGCTCCTTGCGCAGTTTTCTCAGGGAAAGTCGAAAAGTGGGACCAAGCTACGTGGGTAGTGATGGCAACAGAAATTCAAGTTATTTGGATAACCCCGATGAGAGAGCCTTAACAATGGGAGATCTGATATCATTTGCATGGCAGATATCACGAGGAATGCAGTACCTGGCAGAAATGAAGGTAGAGCTGTGTGATAGTGATGTGAACATGTCCTTGTGACAGACGGACGTGTCAGCAGCGAGTTCCTTCAGAAGAAGCATAAACACTGTTGTTGGTTTTCTTTCAAAAGCTTGTCCATCGTGACTTAGCAGCCAGGAATGTACTGGTGGCAGAAGGGCGCAAAATGAAGATTTCTGATTTTGGCCTATCCCGTGATGTATATGAAGAAGATTCGTATGTCAAGAGGAGCAAGGTACAGTGCACATTAATAGTAGCAGTGAGAATTATTGCCTAATCATAGGATCATTCAGGTTGGAAAAGACCTTAAAGATCACCGAGTCCAACCACAACCTAACCATACTACCCTAACTCTAACAACCCTCCGCTAAATCATGCCCCTGAGCAGCACATCCAGATGGTTTTTAAACACATCCAGGGATGGTGACTCAACCACCTCCCTGGGGAGCCTATTCCAGTGCTTAACAGCCCTTTCTGTAAAGAAGTGTTTCCTGATATCCAACCTAAACTTCCCCTGGTGCAACTTGAGGCCATTTCCCCTCGTCCTGTCACCAGTGAGAAGAGACCAACCGCGCTCTCACTGTAAGCATCTTTCAGATATTGGAAGAGAGCAATAAGGTCTCCCCTCAGCCTACTTTTCCCCAGACTGATCATCCCCAGTTCCTTCAGTCTCTCTTCATAGGGCATATTCTCCAAGCCCTTCACAAGCCTTGTTGCCCTTCTTTGGACATGCTCCAGCACATCAGTGTCCTTTCTGTACTGAGGTGCCCAAAACTGAACAAGTAAAGGGGTTTATACTGCAAGACTTGAGCAGAGAAGAAGATAAAAGCTAATTTTATGAATAATGACAATAATTAACTATGAATAATTCTCTTTAGAAGATATAAAACTGAAGATAGGGCAAAATGATTAGCTTAACTAGTGGGAGAGTAACAGTGTACTGTACGCAAGTCACTATTACCTCGTCCATTTCTTCATTCTCATTTGTAAATATGCTTTTTAACTTCCTCACTCTCCAACAAAAATAATTGATTTCTAATATGTAATAGTTAGTTGCAGTAAACAAAAGGGCTGTTATGATATTTAAGGCCTTGATCTGACATGCCAAGAAACGCTGATGGAGCTGGAACTGTTCAGCTGTTCAGCCCTGGAGAAAAGAGGGCTTAGCGGGATCTTTCTGACATGTACAAATACTGATAGGAGGCAGGAAACAAGATGGAGCCGTGCTCTCAGAGGTGACCACTGACAAGGATAAGAGGCAACAGGCATAAGTTTAAACAATGGAAATTCTATTTAAATCTAAATTAAAAAAAAAAAAAAGCCTTTTTAAGTCTGACAATGATCAAGAACTGGAACAGGCTGCTGGAAATGTTCTCAAGAAGCCTGCTATAGCACACCTGGCTCTGGGCATAGGGATTGGACTAGGTGACCACCAGAGGTCCTTCCCTTCCCTTCCCTTCCCTTCCCTTCCCTTCCCTTCCCTTCCCTTCCCTTCCCTTCCCTTCCCTTCC
>JACDJE010000114.1:1441385-1482686 GCA_016647715.1 Pavo muticus
CCTCCCCTCCCCTCCCCTCCCGCCAAATGCTCTGTAAGAAATCATTTCTTTTTCCTAATGCTAGAGATTTTACACAGGTAGGACACATAAAAGTAGTATTTGTTAGCAAATGTGAAACAGTGCCACCCTTTTTCATTGCAGGAGATGTGCTCATTAACCTATTTACAGATAGAGCACAGCTCATCTTTAAATGAGGTGGGCCTTCTCATTTATCCAATTCCTCAGCACACTGCTTGAAAAGAAGAAGTGAACAAATCCACCATTTTTCTCCCTCTTCCTAATTAAAAATATGAACAAAGAAGGCACTTCTTTGCTCAAACCAAAGCCAAGGTTTAAAAACTACATTCAATTCCTATTAAGTCTTATTTTTGGGAATTATCACATCTATATGGATGACTCGAAGCAAAACTCCTCCTAGAAATTCTTCCATACGTATGAAAGATACCAAATCTTAATCATGGTAGATCACAGTCCATGGAATCTGCTAATGCTTCCTGCCAAAGATTATTTAAAGCAGTTTTATTTTGCCTGCCATTGTAAATGATGATCAAGTATCTAGATACAGTTCTGTCTGCTTGCAGTGCACACAGCAGCATTCAGCATACCATACAGCATAGTATCATAGAACCATTTGAGTTGGAAGGGACCCTTAAAGGCCATCTAGTCCAACGCCCCTCCAATGAACAGGGACACCTACATCTCTATCCAGGTGCTCAGAGTCCTGTCCAGCCTGACCTTGAATGCCTCCAGGAACAGGGCATCCACCACATGATCGTATCATTTAATCGTATCATCATGTTGTTTCCCCTGTAGCATTTTGGAAAATGAGTTGGTTGGAAATCCCCCATAAGACTTTGGAAAGGAAATCTGTTGGAAAGATGATGAGGTCCTCTTGTTGAATCACATCGCTGCTTCTCAAAAAAAACTAGTTGGGGATAATAGCTTTGAGATGAAGATGATGAATTAAAACTTGCCATTTGTTTATTCTTTAAAAAAAAAAGAAATCAGAATACTGTCAAAGACAGCAGCCCAAATCCTGCTTTCTGCATGTTTGCATACTGTCATTGACATCAGCAGAACAGCATTTACATGTCACACCAAGGCCAGACTGTGATGTGAAATTTGCTAACGCTGCTTTCTACTGACTGTTTATAAGATCAGTAGTGTTGGTTCAGTTCCCTCTATGACTCAATATGGAAGAATTGCCAACAGAAATTTTTTCATGTGAAAGTTGTATCATTTAATGAAAATACTTCTATAAATACTGCAAATTTTATATTTAGCTTTTCCTGTTATGTGGTTTGGGTTGGTTTTTTTTTTTCAGTTAACAGTGCTGTTTGTGCAAATGTTTCATTAAGTCAAAATAAGTCATAAAGAAAACGACCTTTTGAAGATGTGATCATACATAGAAAGGGCTTTGCCACATGCAGTTAGCTGTTCTGATGCATGTGTTCTGTGTACTGGTTGTTTGGTATTTTGCCAATGATGCATTTACATAAATGCAGTTTATTTCTTGGGATGGTCATGTAGTGAAAGGTTATTTTCTCTTTGCTTCAGAGACACTCATCACAACAGAGCTTAACAGATCATCTGTCAGCTTGTGTGAAGAATGAAATTCAGTGATTTTACAAAATTCTGACAATTATTCTCTTTGCTTTTTCTTATGCAATGCTAAATCATTCTGTCCCTTGGAAAATTATTAGAGCATGAATACAGTATCTGTTACAGTTTTGAAAAAAAAGTAGTTGATAGGTTGGTGTTCCACTTAGAAGCATGATTCTCTGAGCAGTAATATATACATTTTTTTTTTTTTAGGGTCGGATACCTGTTAAATGGATGGCCATAGAATCCCTATTTGATCATATCTATACGACACAAAGTGACGTGTAAGTGTAAATTCTATGATTCTTTATGGTTTATGCTTTTATTTAAGGAGATAGGGGAGGAAGTAATAATAATGTACATAGTAGCCAAAGCTCTTAACGCTTAAACAGGGACATAAAGAAGACAGCCTGCATGGCCCCACTTGCTGTCATTGATACGTTTTGGTTTTTATTTTTCCCATTTAATTAAATCTGAGGAAAAATTATAAAAGTTACTTAGATACATAATTCCTGCCAAATTCAACAGGAGTTGCAGCTGTGCATGTGAGATGACTGCCTTTGAAGGTAGATGAAAATCACTAATATTAGTTGTCATTGACAACAGTTGAACCCACCATGCCCAGTTCTCATTCATTGCTTGTCTTTAACACCAACCAGCAGATACAGGACAAGGTCGACAGGGAGAGGTGTTACGTCTGACTTCACTCCTATTCAAATCAGTGACATAATTCCAATTAATTTTAATGACACCCAGCTTACACTTTAGGAGAGCAGTCTGGTTCCAGTGCCAAGAGGCAAGCTCATTTGCATCATTAGGGAAACTAAATTCTTGAAGATGTGCTCCTTCCTCACTGCTGATGACAAGGCTGCAGAACTACTACAGCTAGGCTGTTCTCACTGGTTGATGAGGAAGGAGCCTAACAGAGGAGTGTTTGTACACATTTAATTTAGGATCACATCCTTTCATATTCCTTTCTCCCTGGGATGAATAGTGGTTGTTACCAGACTGCAGGCAGACACTGTAAAACAAAGTGTTACTTATTTAGGAGAAAAATCTCCAAGGGACTGCAAAAGCAGCAGCAGTTGCTCCTGATTTTCTGCCAGGTAGCATTTTGGATATCTTCCAAATAGCCCTTAAAGACAATCTTGACTAATGCACTATTTTCATTGAACTCAAATGGCATAAAACATTCTGATCTCAATGACATTTCATTGTGGAGGAAAACACTTTGATGACAGCAGTATCTGCAAATAGGAACCTTTCAATATTTACTTTTTATTCACCTTTTACTCATTTCTCTGCAGCTCAGAACAGTTTCATTGAAATAAAGTATTTTGTTCGACTGGAAAATTCCCTACAAAATGAATTTGCCAAGTATTTCTATTTCTTAAGAAAAGAAAAAAGTAGGTGCAACCCTTGGGAGACTTTTGGGAGACTTTTAATTAGGCCTGTCTGAAGGTTTTTCTTGATTATTTTTTTTTCCTTCTCATATTACCTGTTGTGTTAACCTGTTTATTTACAATGAGTTTTCCCGGAGAATTTTTAGAATTAAAAAAAAAAAATAAATCCTAGCATATGTATATATTTAAATTAATATTACACTCTGCAGAACAGGTTTAGGGGCAGAACAGTTCGTGTTGCCACGTAACTGCCTCTTTGTGGATTGCTGGTTGATCCACTGCTATTCATAGAATCATACAGAACCACAAAAAGTTGAGCTGGAAGGGACCTTGAAGATCGCACAGGTCCAGCCCCTTCCTGTGGACTACTTTTAGTTTTAGAGAATCACACTCTATGGAAATATTACTTACAGATATTCCTCGTTGTTTGTGGTGATGCGATTATATTTTAGGTGACCATATATTATAGAATCATAGAACATAGAATCACTCAGGTTGGAAAAGACCTTAAAGATCATCAAGTCCAAGCACAACCTAACCATACTACCCTAACTCTAACAACCCTTCGCTAAATCATGTCCCCGAGCAGCACATCCAGACGGTTTTTAAACACATCCAGGGATGGTGACTCAACCACCCAACAGCCATTCCAGTGTGCTGTTTTTTTCTCATGCTCTAAACTTCTGTTTTCCAGTTTCTTCCTTCTAAAGCCTTTCTGTGTAGTTAGCGGTTAGCTGTACTTAATAACAGTATCACTTGCCAGCATTTTCAAAATCCCTTTTTGATTCAGAGGTCAGTGACATCATTTGAGAGCTAGTTTGCTGCCTGCCTGTTCACATCAATTTTTTCTTTTCTGATCATTATTTTTATTCATCGACAGAAAGTGTAATGGGAATTCTTTTAATCTCCCATTTTTCTTCCCACACTACTTAGTTTGTATAACAACTTGAAAACATTGCAGAATTCTATTGTGTTTTATTCTAGGAAGCCCATTTACTAAACAACTTGAGTTAATGAAGAAATCGCTCATCTGATCCCTCCTTTCACATTCTGAATAATTTCTCTTTAGCAGAAGAGGTGGACTTGAAAAATAAAATCTGCTACACTACCAAGTTTATTTGAATTAATAATGTGCAGTATTACAACCTGAAGGCAGAGCAAAATTGAGTTTAAAAAGGGAGTGAGGCAGTGTATTAATAAAGTATATCAAAATGTTATGAATATTCATTAGCTTTCAAGAATGTGCAGAGCGATTAAAAATTAATTCAATTAATGGCATCAGGGAGAAAAGCTCCTGCACACCATTTAGGACTGTGTAAAACCGGTAGTTTGGCTTCTCTGCTCATTTTGAAAGTACTATACTTTTGGGTCACTGTTTTTCTCTGACATGTCAGGGCAAAAGAGCTGGACAGCAGTTGGGAAGAGATGAGTTGCGTTGCTACATTTCCCTTAGGTTTGGAATTAGACGTGTAACCCTTCATAAAATCTTCTTAAAAGTGGAGCTATCACAAAAATTACCCAACAATGAGAGGACAAAAGCGAATATTTGTCATCAATTGTATGTAATTTTGCTTCCAGGTGCATCCCATTGAGTATCCTTTTTAAGTGAGAGACGCTATTGGCTGGCATCCTTCATTCTGAACATCCAAATTTTGGCAAGTTCTCTTGGTCAAGCAGATTCCAGCAACCTGTAGCTTTTTTTTGCGCCTGGAATAAGCTTCCAGTAAAGGAAGAAAAACTATTCCTGCCTCTCTTTTCTTGCCTTGTCCTCCAAGATGGACTAATTTAATCTAAATATTCTCAACTCACTGAAAAAATATCTTTTTTTGCTTTTGAGGTCATCAGTAAAACAGGTTAAAAAATTGACAATTCTTTCCATTCATTTCAGAAAAGAGCTTCCTCTGTTTTCTGTTCTGTGTTATATTGTATTTTAGCCGTCTGATATTTCCGTGATAGATTATTTCCTTTGCTTTCATGATCTCACAGAGCACCTGACCTCAAAGGTGCAGCTCGTGACTGAAATAACCAGGTTGTGCATATAAAGAAATACAACCTCCTATTTAAGATGGCAAACCAGTCCCTTGGTAAATGGATAAGCCACAGCTTCTGTAAATTTAGACAGTTATGTCTGATGGAGACTATAAATGTTAATTTGGGCATAGCCAGTGAAAAATAGAGGCGCCTCCAGAAGCAGTGCACAGAGCAAGACGCAGCCTTTGCTGACCAAGTGCTGTCTACAGAAGATGGGCCCTCCTGGGACATGGTTAGCTTTTGGCAATGGATAGAGGAGGGGAAGCCCTTATCTCTACTGTCTTGGTTCTTAATCTTTGCAGTGAATGTTATTTGTGAATCGATGTGTCCCTGTATGCGTCTGACCCAGTGGCTCAGCAATGTCTTGAATTTGGTTGGGTTCTCAGAATACTCGAAAGAGATTTATTGGGTGAGAGCCAAACCAGGCTCCTGAAACTTATTACTGCTTGTTTTTTTCTTTTCCAGGTGGTCATTTGGAGTTCTGCTCTGGGAGATTGTAACTTTGGGAGGCAATCCCTACCCAGGTATTGCTCCTGAAAGACTCTTTAACCTCCTAAAAACAGGCTATAGAATGGAGAGACCAGAAAACTGCAGTGAAGAAATGTAAGTAGTTCTTGATTTGATTAGTTTCAGAAAACATTTCTGCACTTGAATAAATAAATAAAAAGTTTGAATAAATACCACAGAAATATTTTTCTGTCTATCTCAGAAGTAGAATCAAAATAAGTACTACTCAAAAGAATGTAATGAAATTAATGAACAGTAAAACACAGGAAAAGAATTAGCAATGGAATGCCTGCAGCTACATCCAAAATATTTGTGGGCTATTGAATAACACATTTTGCCAATCAATGAAAACAATTTGAGTATTCTTAGCAAATCCATTTGAGTATTCAAGCTTGGAGTGAGAATAAGAATTTCATGAATCGGTGGTAACTGCAACACTGAAGAAAATGGGTTTTTTTTTTTGGTACATTTTATTATTAATTGTCTACTTGTCCTGGCATTACACAGAAGAAAAGATACCCCGGAATTTTTACCCTTGAAGACATACATTTTCTTTGACTTGATTAGCCCAGTGCAATTCCTTTTCTGTTTGGAGACAATTTGTGTTGTTATCTGTTTATTTATTAAAACACTCTCAGTATGAAATATCTCCCAGGTTCTTCCACAGCATTTGGAAATGAGACATGATTTTATGTTTGACCTGCGAATCTGGTCATGCTTAGGACTTTTTAGACAATTAACAGCCTATAATCACTATGGTGTTTCCCTTGACTTTTAATATGAAGGATGCTTTGGTCACATCTGGGCTAAGAAAATACAGTATACAATTATCATTTTTGTTTATATGCTGTACATGATGAAAAACTACTACGGGTTTCTAAATTAGGGGCAGAATAGAAGTTTACAAGTTTCACTTGCAAATATCCTCCAACAATTGTTTTTTGTTTATTTGTCCCATCTCAGCAGGGGATAAGACCTGTTTCCTCCAATATATATTACAACATTGGTGCTTCTTAAGTTAGGCAAGCTGACCATGTCTGAAGTTTTTTTTCTATTCAAGCCACACCATGGTTTTCTGACTAGTTTAGATATTTTGGAATTACTCAGATTTTTTTTCTGACAATCTTTTAGAGCCCTTTGAGGGATCGTTTTCTTACATTGCATTCTCCACCTTATCCAAGCAAGAGTCAAGTAAGAGAGAGATCAGGAATGAGGGAAAAAACAAAATGCTCTTCAGGAGCTTGCTGTAGTTCTTGCAGCCAGTTATTTCCTCAATTAGAACAGTTTTCTAACTAGATTGCTTAGCCTTGAAAACAGGAATGGCAGACTGGGTTGGAGAGTTACACTTCTGAAGCCTACAATATAATTAGATGACAAAATAACAATAGTAGAAGCAATCAAAAGAATGTTAATTTGTACCAGTAGCTTCACTTTGAAGCAAAGTTTATAGAAAATTTTCAGTATTTAAACAAGTGAAGAAGATAAACATTTTGGAGAAGTTGTTTCTGTGAGGACAATCGCAGCCTTCTGTGTACAGCTAAACCACCTCTCCCTCTCCATGGCAGTGCATCAGCAGTGAAGTTCAGCTTTTTGACATAAAAGCTTTATTCCATGTTTTGAGATGCACAAGCGTGATACATAAATTTCTTCAAAGTCACATGTAAGCAAAATTAATTTGAAATCTGTCATGCTGCCTACATGTGAGGTAGTCCTCTGAGAAGGTGGAGATAATAAAATTAACCTTAGCCTGCAGTCTTGCAAGGACAGCCAAGCACACCATCATTTAAATTCATAAACACTCATGAAAATAGAAGCCCACTCTCATGATGTCAGCTCTTAATTCAAGAGAATGTTTAAGAGGAAACATAACATAAAGATTGATGTAAACTGAATGGCCTTCATGTTAGAGCTGTTTTTAAATGATTTGAGTGGAATCCTGACCCACTTACAAATAATTTTTTTCCATTTCATGGGGGATCACAGGTACAACCTGATGTTGCGTTGCTGGAAGCAAGAACCAGATAAAAGGCCAACATTTGCTGAGATCAGCAAGGAACTAGAGAAAATGATGGTGAAGAGTAGGGTAAGTGTGAGCAAGCATGAGGTTTTGAAACCTTTTCTGATCATCTGAGTTCGAATATACAGAATTAATGATCTGCTTTTTTTCTTTTTTCTTAATGCTAATAATAACTCGTCAGCAAGTTTTAAAGCATTTAAACACCTAATTTCTTTCAAATGCATCCAGACTTTTGAAAGTAGTACTACCTCGTAGAGTGGCTTTGGTAACTTCAGCCTTATGATCTCCATGTCTAATGACAAAGCTGGACTATCCAGGCTAGCAAATTTCCTGGCATGTTCAGCATAATTAAAACCAAAGCCGATCCAAAACAGAGCTAGAAAAAAATTCAGTCTTTTTTCTCTTACCCTTGTGAATGAAGAAGAATAAAAAAAAATCAATTTACAAAATGGGGTAGCTTTATCTTTTTAAAGTTAATATTCAGTAAATTTTCCAAGGAAAAAAGCATTTTGAAAGGAAAAATTGTATTTGTTATATATCCATCAGCATGAGTGTAAACCTGTGAAGTTTTCTGGTTAATCTAAATAATTATCTTTAGAACAGCGAAAGCTTTATTTGGCAATATTTACACCGCTCTAATTTTCTGTGTAATTATGTAATAGCTTTTGTAAAATGATGAGATGACCTGAGTACCTCTCCTTCAAGAATATGTGTGTATAGGACACAGACATATATAGTGCATAACAGAAACTCAAGTCAAATGCATAGGCTAGCACAGCCTATAGGCTTCTTGATTCTGCTGTCGATGAGCAGAATTAAGTAAGGGAAGTATCCAAAGGTGCCATACTTGCAGGAAAGGAGAGCCTAGTCTGGTGCTAGAAGTACCATCAAAGGTGCATGTGTAGCCTTTACACCCAAGCAGTAAGGCTGCTATTTACTTTAACCTAGCTTTTTATGCGTTCGTTTCTTAGGACTACTTAGATCTTGCGGCTTCCACCCCTTCTGATTCCTTACTTTATGATGATGGGCTCTCAGAAGAGGAGACACCTCTCGTGGACTGTAATAATGCTCCCCTCCCTCGAACCCTTCCTTCCACATGGATTGAAAACAAACTCTATGGTAGAATTTCACATGCATTTACTAGATTCTAGCAACACAAAAAAAGATTTCTCTTCTGCACTGTTCTCAGACTCTGTAACCCCATTACAGTGTTTCTTGTCTGAACGAAGCCAATCAAAATTTGCTTGGAAGCTTCTTTTGGGCTTTTTTGTTTGTTTGTTTTTTTCTTTTGGTAAATGTCAAAGTTTGCATCAGGATCATCCTTTAGTCATTTTGCTGCCGTGTTTAAAATAAACATTTTTAAAAGGATGTGAAAATAAGTAAAATGACTAGATATCATACAATAAAACAATCAGGGAAGTATTCTCAGGGGAAATATAAAATGCTAATGAGTAACTAATTCAACTATCCTGTTTAGGGGGGAACTAAGAACATTTCAAGTATGTTAGATTCTGCACCTCTAATTTAAGCAATAGACTTTTTTTTATATCACTTTTTGTGACAGCTAAATGATAAAACCCATCTGCAATGTTTTTACTTTACCAAGATGGATTTCTAAATTTCAGCCTCTGTTAACGCATTCTGGATCCGTAAGCTGCAATGTCTATTTAATGTGTCATAGAAAGCAATCAGAGTACTATATACAGAAGGTAAAAATGCTGTATATAAGTATTATATACAGACTAAATCAACATGTAAAGTCCTTTGAGAAGTGAATTGATAATGGGCATTTTGAAAGTACTCAGCTGTTTTCACGTCCTTTGGTTTATTATGAAAATGTTGGTACTAAATTCTGATTGAAGGATGTAGCAAGTGTTTTTAAAAAGAACATATGCTTTCATATTGTGATGGTGAGATGGACAGTAAAAATGGTTCTTGCCAAAACTCCTACATTTTGTCTCCTGATTAAATATTCTACATGTTTTTAGACATATACTCACATGATAGATTTTTTTAAATCATTCTTCAGACGGTATGACTTTTGAAAAGTTGGATCTTTTAGCTTAAAAGTTACCATATATACCTGGCTTTGGGCCTATTATTAATGCATACCCCAGCTGTAATTTTCTTTAATAGGTTACCCCCAGCTCACGTTCACTTTGGGACATTCACTCAGTGGCCAGATCGTAAAAAGAACGCAGTAATACAAAAATCTGCCACTGAGATTGATGGCAGATGCTGAATGCATAATAAGCAACAAACAGACTTCTGTTTTTGCAAATCTCGACCCTGGTGTAGGTGTCTCCTAGCACAGCGGGGTCAACATGGTGCTAAGCACTCTGTTTCCAATGTGGTGATCCCTTGTGCCTCACCTGAGAAGAATTACTGGACTCAGTGCAAATAATGACATTCTTGAAATACATGCTTAAACGCTGAATCAAGACGAGTGCTCAGGACTTTGTTGGACTTGACAAAGTTGTGCTCCTGGGATTTTCAAAAATTAAGCAGGAGATCCCTGCTGAGGGGATGAGAGTAACTCCAAAATCTCATTCAAGCCAAAGGAAAGGTAACTGTTTAAGTAAGTGGAAATAATCTATCATTGGAATGAACTTTGGATCCTGTCCCAAATAGGTTTATCAATTCTTGGAGCACTTCCTGTACAGCAAGAACTTCCTCTGACAAAGCAATATATTGCTACATGATCACTAAAAAGGAAATTTATGGAAAAGTTGGAGTCTTATCAGAAGAAAAATTATTAGCTTTTATTATGCACGTGTGCATGCGCACCTTTTTTTTTTAATCAAGTAAGCACTTTATTTTTTTCAGGATTTTGCCTACATCTGAATTTATGCTTCAGGGATTTTGAAACATCATTTATATTAATTGATTTGGGACAAAATCCAGTGGACTGGGTTAAAATATTGAAGGGAGTTTTGCCAAGGGCCTTACTGTCTGCACATGAAGTTATGGTTCTTCAGTGCAGAAAAAATTATCTGTTTTCATTTTTAGGCATGTCATACCCGAACTGGCCTGAGGAGAGTCCCGTTCCACTCACAAGATTCGATGGCACTAACTCTGTGTTTTCAAGATATGCAAATGATAGTGTATATGCTAACTGGATGGTTTCACACTCAGCGGCAAAATTTGTGGACAAGTTTGATAGCTAAAATTTTCTTTGTGAAAGGTAATGGACTCACGAGGGGAACAAACATGCAAAGAATGGAAAGTCCATTGGCTCGTTCTTTGTACAGTCAACAACCTTTAGATTGGCAAACTATTTTATTGGTAGTTTTTAAAGTGTGTTATTCATGCTGAAAGCTATAATTGGTGATTTCCCCTTTCAGAAAGCATATCAAGCTGGATAAGAGTTGTAGTTCCAGTACTTCTTTTTTGATTGCCACTTTGCATAGGGTTCCATTTGCCAACTTCTTACTGCAAATGGCTCTGCACTTCATTCTCACAGTTTTTCAGATTAACCATCCTATATTACAACCTTATTGGATGGGAAAATGTACTTGAACTGCTACTTTTATAGTGGCTGTTTGCATACGACCGCTTGATCTAAGTAGGAAGCACAAATATATGGAAGGGAGGGGGGAAATACGCTCCCAAGCTACTGATCTTGCTATCAGATGAGAAGGGTTACAATGATGTTGGCACTAATGAAGCCTGTATCTTGGTTTAGAAGCAAACATTAAGTAACTCAATAGAGCACTTGAGATTCAACATTTGAAGTCTTGTAAAATGTATTGTCTTGTCTTAATGAGAAGAGAGTTTGTTTTATTCGTCTTAATTGCTCTTACCTTTAGCACAATGGAGATAAATTTAATACAAGATATGCTGTACAGGCCGATGGCAATCAAGAGTGTTCATCTGACACAATTTATTTTCCATCATATACATCTTACTAATGTTAAAACGTATGACCTTGTACAATCACAGTTCCTTTTACGAGTTCAATTTGGACTGTACAGGAATTTTTAGTCTGAATTAAAGTAAAGAGATTTTGTTTGCAGTCATGTTCAGTGGGTTGGAGTCCTCCTCTCAGCTCAGAATTGGATACACTGCCATGCACAGAACACTGCCGTGACACAGCTCCAAATAAACCAATTATCTCAAAAGTTATGAGTAAGCAACACTTGCACAGTAAAAGTGGTCTATTACTCTACTGTTAATGAACCCATACCAAGAAAATGTCATCTGAATTTGTTAAGGTGAAATATAAAAATGTGTGCCTACAACACTGACTTGATATTTAGGAGAATGGTCTGACTATGGGTCATGTGTTCTATGTGGAAGAGTAAATGATCAGCACTATTTTTGTCGTTATTTGTAATCTAATATGGTTAAGGATAACTTTTGTTTCGCTACAAATGTTGGGATGTGAATCCCGAGTGACTCGTTGTTAACATTGTGATGATTATTCTAAATAATCCAATTCTACCAAAGCTTGCTCCAATTTAGCTGTTTTCAGATGTTTTGTGTACAAACTTTACGTTTCCATTAAAGTCTGTGATTTCAGAAACAAGAGAGTCAGACTGCCAAAACCCTAACACAGATTTTTATTTTGCAAAAATTGTGATACAAAGTGCGGTGCTAGAATTTAAACAACTTCACTTTTAGGTGTCATATTCTATTCTGTCCTGGCTTTGGACAAGCACTAAGCAGAACGACTTTGTACTACCAGTTAGTGGGCTGTGTAATGCTTGTGTACTGCCAGGAGATACAGCTTATATATACACAGAGGGTTCAGTTAGAGTATAATGGTGATTTTCACTGGCACAGCACCACGCAGAACACTGTCAGAACAGATACTTTCAATATAAATGGCACTGAATGTTAAGCCCATTATAGGGCCTTTTCTTTTTCTATGAGGGATCTATGGGGAAGAAGAAAAAAAAGAAATGGCATTTGTGATAACTTTTTGTTTTGTCTGGTCCTTTTCACATTTTTATGCCTGCAAATGGGAATTCTTTATTAGCCTAAGCGACTAAGGCAGTAAGAGTTGGGTGGTTTTTTAATTAATTAAGAACTTGTGTTTATCAGCTATGTCCACCAATGGTATTCAGCTGTGACACGTGAAGCCACGTTGCTCTACAATAGGGGAGTGAGATAATGAAGTAACAGTGGATACAGAAAGTGTTACCTGTTTTTGAGCTCCAGCGTGAGATGCAGGTGTTTCAACCATTCATTCCTGTGAAAAAATTCACTAAAAGTACTCAAAAATTCCACACACAAAATACACAGCTCATAGTTGTGAGACATAAATACCTACACTAAGTGCAGCTTACTAAATAATTCTGAACAAGTATTCCTCAATCCAAGTAATTTTGACTGAAATGTTGTTAAGAAATAGATTACTACTTTCAAGTATTTGTAACATGAAGTAATTTGATGGCTTCTTATGTCTTATCTGTGCACACTGTTTTTGCACACGTTTCCCTTGAATTGTTTCCTATTTGTGCTGTATTTCTACGAGACAGAAAGGTGAGGATTTTGTTTCGGTTCCCAATTAAGTAAGTAAATATACTTCCCACATGGGGAAAAAAGTGATGTGCAGATGATAGTTCCATCAGTGCCAGAAATACTCAGGTACTTGGCTGCCCTGAGCAATGTGAACTCAAAGGGAACAAATGACTCATCTAAAATACAGGTTGGAGGGAATATTTCTAAAAATTTCTGCCAGCTTTTTCTAAATACCAGCTGAGCTGACATGGTTCACCCGGCCTGTGCTTTGAGTTGGGACAGGTGGGGAAAAGGGTGAATCTCATGTGCCCACTCACTAAGCACAAGGAAATTGTCTTAATGTTCAATTCTACAGACTTTTCCGGAGTACTCAGAAAAAAAAAAACAGAACAAACAAAATGCCTAATAATTTTGAAATTCTGCTTCTAAATTCAGTCCATCTAAAAGCCCTATATCTCTTACTACAGCTACACCCACAGTTTTATAATAAAGTAGATACAAATATGAATTCTAGCAGCATCAGCTCCTAGGTATCAATAGGCAGCAAACCCCATAAACAAGGCGCTGATTGGTCAGGATGACAGAACCACAAAATGGTATGGGATGGAGCAGGCCTAGAAGATCCTCTGTTCCCAGCTCCCACACCATGGGCAGGGACACCTCCCACCAGACTAGGTGCCCGGGGCCCCATCCAACCTGGCCCTGAACGCCTCCAGGCACCCACAGCTTCTCTGGGCGGCTGTGCTAGTGCCTCACTGCTCTCTGAGTGAAGAATTTCCTCCTCATGCCTAACCTCAGTCTCCTCTCTTTCAGTTTAAAGCCATTCCCCTTTGTCCTATCACTATCTGCCCATACAAAAAATCGGTTCCTCTCCTGTTTATATGCTCCCTTCAAGTACTGGAAGGCCACAGTGAGGTCTCCCCAGAGCCTTCAGGATGAACAAGCCCATCTCCCTCAGCCCTTCTTCATAGGAGAGGTCTCCAGACCTCTAAGCATCCTCATGGCCTCCTTTGAAATGAATGAATTGACTTTTACTGCTTAAGCTATCATTCTGATAAAAAGAACACTATCTTACTCCAAAGTTGTATAAAAGTATTTAAAATATTAATCAGAAAACCTAAGTGGCCAGCTGTTCAATTCTGCTGCATCTGACTTCATATAACTGAGTACTCCCCTGAAGTTAGTGGAATCATTCATAAATAAATTATCAATGAATACTTGCTGGTCTATATTTAAACATTCCAATGCTCTGCTAGCAAATTGGCACTAC
This sequence comes from Pavo muticus, assembly GCA_016647715.1. Classification (NCBI taxonomy): domain Eukaryota; kingdom Metazoa; phylum Chordata; class Aves; order Galliformes; family Phasianidae; genus Pavo; species Pavo muticus. The sequence goes on from JACDJE010000114.1 coordinate 1,455,682, forward strand.
GGGCCAATTGAAAATGGTATGTACAATTTAAAAGTCATGCAGTTGTATTTCACGTGCCAAGAAATAGGATAAGATGCTTATTTCATGATATAGTGGAAGGAACCACCAGTTGCGTGGTTGGAGTCACTGAGTATGGCTGCACGTGGCTGCGGTGCTTCCCGGTGTGTGCAGGGCATGAAGGTAGCAGCAGCTGCTGCAGTGCAGAGGCAGGTCCAGTCAGCCCTACATCTGCAGAAGTCTCGGTGTTAAAGTCACTGTAGCACAGCATTGTCTGTAAATTTCCTCTTGTATTTCCTAGGTGACATACAAATGAAGCATAAAGTTAGAGACATGTGCGGGGTGGGAAAAAAGTGTCATTTTCTCATCCTCCCTGAAAGAGATTGTTATTAACATACGATTATTTCTTATCTTCAGAAATGCGTTGGCATTTCTCAAAAAGAAAAATAGAGCTGCCCTGCTGGAAAACACATCCTTTGGACTGGCACGGAGTTTTCACATATTTCAAAATCTGTAAGTGGAGGACAGTAGAAAATGTAAATAATCACATCTAGAGCCCTAATTTCAGAATTACGTGTGCAAAATGATTCATTATTGAACAGTGCAGGGACGTGTGTTTTTCACAACACTGGTGCCAAAAGTAGTTGTGGAATTACGTATCTACTACACTAGCACTATGCTTATTGGACAAGGGGTCAACAGATGACTGCAGAGAACACTTCTGTGTGGTTTCTCCCTTTTTCCTCTCTGCAGTCACCACACTGTTCCCTTATTTGGGGAGGAACAAGGACTTGCCCACAGGAGAGGCTTCCATATGCTGACGTCTCCAGGGACGAGAGGATATGAGATGGTGAGAAGAGAGGGAGCTTATCTTTAACTCACACTCTGCAGGCTGGGTTCCTCGACTCTAAGTACGAGCTGACAAGCTGCTGGCTGGGCAGAGGAGGCACAGGACAGAAGTCCTGGCAGCCAGGCACAGAGGCACAGCAGGACCTGCCAGAAGACATTACTGGCTCAGGGCTGGCGGGGAAGAATAAGTACATTTGTAAAGCGTGCAGTGTAACAAAAGTAATCTGACCTTCTTTCATAGAACCATAGAATGGCTTGGGTTGGAAGGGACCTCAAGGATCATGAAGCTCCAACCCTCCTGCCACAGGCAGGGCCATCAACCTCCCCATTTAATACTAGACCAGGCTGCCCAGGGCCCCATCTAACCTGGCCTTGAACACCCCCAGGGATGGGGCATCCACAACCTCTCTGGGCAGCCTGTTCCAGCACCTCACCACTCTCTTGGTAAAAAACTTCCCCCTGGTATCCAACCGATTTCTTCAGATAAGAAGTGGTGCAGTCTTAGGGAATGAAACACTCTGGTTGTTGGAACATATTAAATATTGTTTACTTTTCAATTTAAGTTTCAGCGAACAGTGTAGCTTCCCTTGGATTGCTCCATGAAGTAAACCACTGTTTGTATCTGGAGATGGTACGGAGGTCCTGGTGAGCAAGGAAGTTAATTACAGGTACTTTCTGATAGTGAGATAGGGTTAGTACCTCGTTCACATAGTGTTGTTGGTGAGGAGCACTGGTGCTCGTATACATTCAGAGCTGTGATGTTATTAGGAAAACAGAAAACTATCCTAACTTCTGTGGGGTTGCAGCCAACATCTCTCATAGGAAGCTACAGCTATAGGAAGCCTTTGGCAGTGGGTTCCCACAGCTCACCCATCTGCTCCTATAACACTGTCTAAAAGGGCAATTACCACTAGCCAGAAACGTTTGGGTTTTTAATTTTAACAAATTTCCATCAACAAAAGGAAGGTTTAGAAATGCCAAAATAAACCTTCTGCATCAGAGATGGATTGGAACAGGTTGCCCAAGGAGGTTGTGGATGCCCCATCCCTGAAGGCATTCAAGGCCAGGCTGGATGTGGCTCTGGGCAGCCCGGTCTGGTGGTTGGCAACCCTGCACATAGCAAGGGGGTTGAAACCAGAAGATCATTGTGGTCCTTTTCAACCCAGGCCATTCTATGATTCTGTGTGAGCTTCAGAGACATGAACCAGATGCAGACTGGGTTCAGCTGCAAAAGAGATATACATATTTAAATGTTATACATAGACATCACACATACCATGTGTGAGTGTGTACGTGTATATATATATATATATATATATATATATATACACACACACTTTTTTTTTAATGTGTATGCAGCTTCAAGAAATTGCCAGCAAGATGCAAGCAGAGTTCACTGTTTGCCAAGACTTTTTTTTTGCCCAGGAGTGTCAGTGATTGATGTGACAGTGGGAGACAAGAATGATTCTTTCTGCTACAGGGTATAAATAATTGAGAGGGAGATTTCTAGCCTTGAGGCAGGAAACCATTCAACCACTTAACTGGTTTTTCTCTGCAGGGAGGCTTTCTCAGCAGTGGCCTGGCCCAGACATAGCAAATAGAAATGTATCAAGTTTATGTTATAACATAATTATTAAAATAAGCTAAATAAAAATAAAAAATTACAGTTGGAAATTTCACCTGGTGGTGTTCTTCCAGGATTATTTGTTAAAATGAATTGTGGCACTTTGTGAAATACTGAGCAGAAACAGGTACTGTTGGTTGTTTTTTTTTTTCAAACCACTGCTGAGAATAATTTAACTAAATAAATATTTAATATTTATGCTGAAATATCTTTATCACCCTTTTTACACGCATGATGATAAAGTAAGCAGCCAAACTGGATTGCAGTGACTTGTTATGAAAGGCAAGTTTTTAACCATATAGCAATAATGGTTACTGAATCATTTTGAGTTGCTTAACAGTCTCCATTTCAAATCCTGAAATTTGAAAGAAGTGTTCTGAAAATCTAGGCCTTAAATTAGAGATTAACTGTAAAAGTTACCATTTCAAATAACAGCCATGTACAAATCAGGCAGTGCATAACAGAAGTCTGCTTACAGCAGTATTAGACCTTGCAATGCACTAGTATGAATAGCACATATTATCTTTTTTGCTATAAAAGGATTCAAAAATATGATGAAGGCTCATCATACCTGATCTGAGCATACATCATGGGACCAGAGGGAGAAGGTACAGTATTGCACTTTGCATATTGAACCTGTAATCCACATTACATGTGGATGACGGTATCGCTTTTCTCCCAGCACTGGCAGCACTTCCTCATGCACGATGGCTGAGACTGAGTGGACGACTCAAACTAATGAAGGAATAGCTTACAAATACCCAAAATATTGCATTTAAAAACATTTTAAAGATAATCACGCAACAATGAGTGGTACCAGTAAGAAGAGAAACAAACATAACATTTCATACGTTGTCTCAAGTTTAGACCTAGAGGAAGGGAAAACCTTTGTGGGCTGCCATAGACAAGACTGTAGCTAACGCCTGCCAAGAAAAAAAAAAGACTGGAGTAGATATTGTTAAAAACGAGCCAGCATGGTATGGACAGCTGAGCAGATGAGAGGTTTCTTTGTCTCTGATTCATCTGTTGTACAAAGAAGTGAACAACTCTTCCGTATTAGCTGTTTACTGATTTGTCAACATGGATGATCATCTCTATACAGCACCTCTCCAGAGCTGTGGTTTTCTTTTGTATGGAAGGCTATGATGTTGTTTTTTTTTGATCTGCCAGACAGGAACAGTGGGTACAATAGATAATTCAGTAAAGCATATTAAAGACTGATATACTGGATATTCTGAATAAAACAATTCCCTCTTTCCAGAAAAGATACTGTATTGAATGTAGACACTTAACACTTTTCTCTTAGGGTTGGGGCATGAGATCCTTAAGTGCAAGAAGGAACCCAACCATAGAATGGCCTGGGTTGAAAAGGACCACAATGACCATCTAGTTCCAACCCCCCTGCTACGTGCAGGGTCGTCAACCACCAGACCAGGCTGCCCAGAACCACATCCAGCCTGGCCTTGAATGCCTCCAGGGATGGGACATCCACAACCTCTTTGGGCAACCTCCTCATGGTACCAAAAAATCAGCCTTTAGTTGATGCCAAACAAACATATGCAGTCCTTCAGCACTCAAGAGATGTCAATGCCAAAAGCCTGAGCTTTACAAAATCAAAATGTCAAACAAATGCAAAATAAAAGGAACAGTAAATATAGGAGGATAACCAAATAGTAAGCTGCTCTGGTGTGGTTGGTACAAAGGAATTTTACACATGCACTAAACCCATCATTACTTGAGAGGTGATTTATGCCTCTAAAGCAGTGAAGTAAAATATGGAGATCTTTAAAGCATCTTTAATCATCACCAGAGGTGCACCATATTAATAATAAAACAGTAATAGTGCCCTTTCTCCTTAGGGAGTACGCTCAAATAAGGAGCACTAAGCTTTAGGTTGCTTGGTTAAGGCTCACACTGCAGCATCAGTAGCAGTACCTGATGCAGAGGTTAGCAATCCTCAGTCCAGGCAGGATCATAGAATCATAGAATCATAGAATTGCTCAGGTTGGAAAAGACCTTAAAGATCATCAAGTCTAACCACAACCTAACCATACTACCCTAACTAACAACCCTCTGCTAAATCATGTCCCTGAGACCACATCCAAACGGTTTTTAAACACATCCAGGGATGGTGACTCAACCACCTCCCTGGGGAGCCGATTCCAGTGCTCAACAACCCTTTCTGTAAAGAAGTTAAAGAAGGATTTTTAAGGATAAAAAAAAATAAACTGAGATGGTTAAACTTCTGATTGCACTGATCAGTAAGTTGTAAATAATTTACAACAATTACAGCAAGCATAAAGAGAGCAGCCTCATGTGGGATCGTTGTTGGAACTTTGCCAGGAGCAGCACTGAGCTGTGGTGTCTGACAAAGAGCTCTGTGTCAAGGCAAAGTAATGGCTATTGTCTGGCAATTAAAGCGCTGGAAATTCAGGCAAAATAACTGACCATTTTTCTTCTTCCACGTACACATTTCAGCTTGGGAGGATAAGAGAACAGAAGTATGTGCTGTTGAAGGATCGCTTTTATTTTTCTTTCTTTTTTTTTTAATTTCCCCTTTCGTCTCATTTGCGTTACTTCTTCACTTCAGCATCGCGTCCTCAGGTCGGGTCATAGAATCATAGAATCATAGAATGGCCTGGGTTGAAAAGGACCACAACGACCATCTAGTTTCAACCCCCCAGCTACATGCAGGGTCGCCAGCCATCAGACCAGGCTGCCCAGAGCCACATCCAGCCAGGCCTTGGGGTCTTCCCTTTTTTTTTCTATTGTTTCTTCCCCTCTGGCCCATACATATGCTTAAAAAAAATACAAAGAAAAGAAAAAATAAAAGCCAAAAAGCACTAGCTATGCACCAACCGATGGGTGACAGATGCCCAGCTTTAAATGCTCAGCCTCATGACCAGCTCCAAGGGCAGAACAGCGTCTGGCGGACGGCTGGTCACGGCCAACTGCCTTCCCTGTGCGCTACTTTGCTGCGTGCAAAGCAGCCTCGCGACCTAAGTACAACAGCCGCCGTGCCGCTCGCACCAGGCAGTACTGCGGGCACCGCCGCTCCCTCCAGGGAGACGCGCAGGGCCACCGCGTGCGGCGCGAGGGCGCCCCCACGGCGCGGCCACGGCCGGTCCCGCCCCGGAGGCGGGCAGAAGGGCCGGGCCTCTTTAAGGGCGGCCGGGAGCCGCTCTCCCCGCCCATTTCCTAGCGCACAGGAAGTGCGGTGGATGTGCGGTGGCGGGGCCCGCGGGTGAGTACTGCCGCCGCGCGCCTCGTCCTCTCTCTGTTCGCGGCATCCAGCAGGCCGCCGGGCGGCTCTCTCCCGTCTCCGCCTTGCCGTCTGCGGCCCGGCCGCTCGGTGCGGGGCTCCCCGGGGCCTGCCGTGCCGTGCTCGGCTCTCAGCCGTGGGGTATGAGCGGGGACGGGCCGGGGCTGTGGGAGCCGTCCCCGGGCGATAGCGGATCGCATCTTTGTTGTCGGGCCTCCTCCTAATCTTTCTCGCGTTGGGGGCCTTAGAGACCTCATTGAGCTCTATCTTCGCGTTATCTCCGCAATAAAATCTATGTCTCTTCGTCCTCGTGGTCGTGTTTCCGTTGTGCTGCCCGTGCCAGCTGCCTTACCCTTACCCACACGGTGCGAGGTGCTGTGCGGCGCTTGGGACGGCACGTCGTGTTCCTCGGCAGCCTTTTGCCCTTCTGCTGCTCGGTTATTCGGAGCTCATTTGCCGTCTTGGTGTTGCTGCACAATAGAAAACAACGTTGCACCGTCGTTACTGCCGTACTAATTCCGAAACCTGCTCGTTCATCGCAGGAATACAGAGCGGAAGGGGCTGCGCTTTGTGAGGCAGCTCTCAAAGCGTACAGAAGGTTAAACTTCACGCCGTGTCTGTTCTGTGATGGGCAATGTGGGGCGGCTCTGTCAACGTTTACTTTGTGGTGGCTGTCGTTTGTTTGCTTGGCTTCGTTCCTTGTTTCTCGGGTTCCTGTGTCAGGATCTCTCTCCCACAGAGCTGGGGCAGCCGGTTGAGCAGAGCTGCTGTGGTGCCCGGACCTGGGTTAAGCGAAGGAGCTGTGAGAGCACAGGTATCTTAATGCACAGTGTGTGTCTCCAGCAAAGGTCACGCAGTAAGTATCTTTTTTCTTCTGGTTCCCCTTAGGGTTAGTAAGTGCCAGGGGCCAACAGTTTCCTCCTTCCCAGGCTGCAGTAGAGCTAGAAGTTGCTATTCAGTGCAGTGAAAGGAAACTTCAGGCCTCCCTTTATTTATTAGCTAGACAGTGGGTCCCTGAGCATTGTCACAGCGGCAGCTTGGAGCTGTTCCCAGCAGCTGTCAGTCGTGCCCTGTGGTGGGTGCTGGTAGTTGTGGGTCCCTTACAGCCCCAAGTGGGTATGGAGCCCCTCCTGTGTAGGACTGCACCATGAGAGCTGTGCTGGGTGTTGCACTCAGCTCACTGGTGATTGGAATGAGGAGCACAGTGCTTTCTCATTGTGGACTGTACGGCACAAACAAGAATTGTTTGGCTTGCATGTTGCTGGAGGTAACACAGAAACTTCTGTGTGATTAAGATCTGTGGAGCTTGAATAGTTCTTTCCCTCCTTCGTCCCATGACTATGTTTCAGTGTCCTTCTCAGGCATTATTTTTTTAATATAAAAAATGAGTAAACAGGAAACCCAAACCCATCATTAAGACTGCTGCATCATGGTAGGAGTTGCATCAAGATGTTATTCCTTAAATTCTTTGTTTTTGAATTGCAGCCCTGGGCTGTGTTTCTTCCCAAGTGAGTCTGAGGGCACAGTCAGACTGTGAGCTGCTGTGCTGCCAGGGAACCCCCTGGTAGTTGGTGTGACAGTTCTGCCCCTGCACCAGTCTGCTGCTTCCCGGACTGTTACAGCATCCAAGTGTCCTCTGCAAGCTGCAGTGCCAAAATGGCGTGAGGTTATTTTATAAAAATAATCAAGGTTGGATGAGGAAGGGGATGGAAATAAAATGCTTTTTTTATCACCAAATTGCACAATATTTTTCTTAACTCTCTGTCGTTATGAAGCAATCTTGGAGACTTGCAGGATTTTCTCACTGAATACTGCTGAAGCAGGGCTGTAGAGGTGGGCTGGTGCTCAGGCTTGGGATAAGGGCTTGGGTGCTGTTGGAACTGGTCAGTGCTTTGCTTTCAGTTAGCTTTTCTGTCCTCTGCTTTCCCGCAGGACTGTGGCCCTCTCTTTTGTTAATAAGCTTTCAAAGAGCACAGCGGAGAAAAACTGTTTGGAGAGCACTGGGTTTTTTGTTTGGTGCCATAAATAGGGGAAAACATAACTAACATAAATCGTAACTAACAGTGTTCACAAGGAGTATTAATGCTTGTGTGGGGTAGTGGGAATATGACATCACACCCGAATTATTGCTGCAGCTCATAAGAAGAATTTGCAGGAGTGCACCTCTGCTTGCCAGAGCAGTTTAATTCTGAATGGTGAATTAAGTGATCCCAGCACTGTCATGAATGTTCTTGTTTATTAGAAGTCTGGAAGTATAAACTGACTTTAATGCTCTTAATTTTGTTTTTTAAAAACTTATAAAAAAGAAAATAAAATAAAGGTAGGAACAATAACAGCAAGTTGTAGCCCTCCTTGCTATGAGTGTTCTTAGGTGCAAAGGGGTTGGCACAGAACACTGCATGAGGCCTTCTTAGGTGCATCTCTGCTGCTGTTTAAGCTTGTTTTAGCTACCTTGCAAGTAGGGCTGCTGGTTTCTTGTATTCAACAAAAAATGCAGACAGATCAGGCAGCTTAATAGTTCTTGGGTATCTTAGATCTTGTGTGTTCTGGATTGGTTGTGCTGAGAACGAGGTAGGAATAACTAGGTGGCCAGTGGAACCTGGAGGTAGGTCAAAATCAAGTGCTTAAGGAGTGCTTAAGGGAAAAACGTTAGCATGCTTTTTTGGGTCCTGCCTCCCTGCTGTCTGCTCAGCAGTATCTCAGGGCTGTGCTGTGGGTTTGTGCTGTGGCAGTGTGCTGGTGGTGACAAAGGGCAGCTCGACCTCGGTTCTTGTTTCACCTCCTTCCTTTGCTGGTGATGTGGGTGGGTGCTGAAGGGCTCGTGTATTTCTTAGTCTTTCCTTCCCTTCCTTTCTCCTTCGTGTTAAATAGTATTAGTTCACTGGTGAAGCAGCTTCTGCAAGAGGATCCATTTCCTTCGTGGTGCTGGGCTTTCTGGTGGAGTTTCTGCTTGAGCAGCTGTCCAGGAAGCTCCTGGGGTCAGTGTACCTACAGGTGCCTGCAGCTAAGGTGCCCACTAACTTCTCTGTTATGGCAAGAAACAACCCACATGACCAATTCATTATTTCAGTAGATAGAGCAGGAAGGATTTATACATTTCTGAGTAAGTTTGCAGTAGGTGACTGAAGAAAAGGTAGCATACAGAGCTGGTGCAGTGTTTGGCTGCAGAGGTGGTTGGACTGAAGCTGAAGAGGGCTGGGTAGGCAGGCGCTTGGAACTTCTCCCAAAAATTGGTAATAATTGTCTTGTTCTTCCTCTGACTTACTGCAGAGAGCTGCTTTTAAATGAAATGGATGTTCCAGTTGTAGAACAAAGGTAAAATGCTTTCAGGGTTAATGAAATGTCTGGAGATGGATCCTGCCATGTGCTGTCACAAATGGAGACCTTTCACTGAGCTGGGCAGCAGTTGGCATTGTACAAAGGTGAAATAGTGCAGTGCAGAACTGCTGGGAGCTTCAGGTAACCCTAGAAATGCTTTGCTTCATGTATGAAATGTTTCCAAGTAGAGTTGCTAAGCAGGTTTATTATATTTTATCCCCGTATAGGTACTGGCTTGTTGTATTTAGCTTTGGTGGCAGATGAACATCAGCCCTGAACTGAGGTTAATGTGGCTACATTATTAATCATGCTTTTTTTTTTTAGCAAGACAATAGATCAGCACTTCAATAAATTAACAGAACTGTAGGGCTCCTTCAAAGGGTTGTGTAGGGAGCTATGTTAGTTTATGGGAATCAGGGTGACTGCCCCAGGTGATCTTGCAAGAAGGGACCTCAGTAATTATTCAGATGCCAGGTGTAGGAGCAGGGCCGTTTCCAGCTTGCTGGCATCTAGCTGCAGGAATCTGTGTGAGCGTAAGTGGGGGCTGAGGTGCTGCTGTGCAGAGATGCTGCAAGCAATTGGGTAGGTGTTTGGAGCCTAGTTTGGGGGTGTGCTGTCTTGATTAATATCTGAGAGCTAGCTGTAGCAAGGTAGCTAACTAGGAAGGCTTTCTGCTCCTCCCTGTTGAAGTCTTTGGAGTTTGCATGTGCAAGTTCACCAGAGAAACAGAAGGAATAGGTGAGGGCAGTTCTGCTGGGCTGGGGTTTCCCTGCTGCAGCAGTGAGGTGGTGTGGCACTGGGGGGCTGGAGGTGCATCAAAGCAGAGGGAGCGAGGGAAGGGAACTTCTGCTTTGGGGTGTGCTCTGAGAACACAATGCTAATTGTGAGCATCATTAGGGTCTCCGGAGTTGCGTAGAGGGGTAATCCATCACTTCTGTGAGGTGATTGCTGTCCCAGAGGAGTGGCTGGGCAGCAGCTCCCAGATGAGTTGTGGTAGCGCTTCTGTCCCGGAGAGGTTTCCCCAGCAGGACATGTTACAGCCCTGTGGGCAGCAGAGGGCTTGTGTCTGTGGATGCTGAGCCTGCTGACTGGTAGCAGCTCAGTGCTCCTGTCCTGTGATCTGAGAGCTCCCAACACACAGAAGGCTTCTGGAGAGCAGGCTCATGGTTCTCAGAGCAAAAGGCCGTGCTGGGGACAGAGCCCATGCCGTGCCAGGCCTACTGCTTGCTTGCAGCGGGGCTGAGCATCTGAAGCACTGTTCTGCTGGTAGCTGCTGCTGAGCCCTGTTTCTTGAGGTAATCTTTTAAGTTAAGCATAATCCCTTTTAACCTTTCAGGTGCTGTTCCTGAATTGTGGAAGTAGCTGAGCCTTTCAGTTCTACCTTGCTAGGTGAAAAAGAGAAAAAGGGTAAGGGTTTAAGGTGTTGTCTGAAAGGACCAGAGGAATTAAGTGTTAAAATAGCATAATGTTTATTGCCAGTAGTACCATGTGTTGGACTGCACTTTGAATAAGCGCTTTGTGGTAAGTGTCTGTAGTAACAGTTATCTTTCCCTGCTGAGGAGCAAAAATAGCAGACTCTCTGCTGGGGGAAGGAAGCACAGAAGCTGGAGGTGCTGATGAACTCCGGTGCCTGTGCCCCACACAGTGCTCAGCTCTGCCTGAGGAGAAGTGGCCCCTGTGTCCCAAAGGCTCACTTCAGGGATGTGAAAAAACAAAGAAGTGATGGAGCCAGGGTAATGTCAAGTGTGAGAGAGGCTTCTGGTTTTTTTGTACTGATGTCTTTTTCCAATACAAGGCATTTTAGAGAATGTCAAGATAAATAGCTCTGACAGTTTGCTAGCTTCTCTCCTTCAGCTCTTCTAAGAGCAACTTTCTTCTCAGTTACAATGTCAAAATGAAAAATGATAGATGATATAAGTGCATCTGGCTGTGCTTCTGGAATGCACTAGATGTTTCTCAATCATTTGGCTTCCAGCTTTCATTTCTGGCGACACATTCATGCCTGACTTACGCTGGAAACGGAACCTGAGCTCTTCTCAAAGTACTTGTGGGTCGTGTTCCTCCTGCTGTCCTACTTCTGTGGGCTGAGGAGTAGGCAACTGATACCAGTTGTGATACTACACACGTACTCAAGCTAGCTGATGCCATTTAAGAAAAAAAAAGAAAACAACAGAAATGAAATAAAAAACCGTAGAATTTTTTTCCCCCCTCAGGGTTCCAGTATCAAATTGTATTTTAAGCAGGCTTTAGTTGTTTTGAAGGTCCTGTGCCCTACGTCACAGTTCTCCAATGAAACTGTTATGATGAAATTTAAATCAGTGCCTTCATGTTTCTGCTTCTAAGGCTGATAATAATTAGAAGTGTTTTTAAGTGAGATGTAGGTGCACATGAAAATTTAATTTCTCACTGTCTTCGCTTGCACTGCTACGGTTGCATTGTAACTTGTATTTGTACCTCTGTGAGAACACCAAAGGTCTCTACCATGGAAGAACTATTGAAGAGGAAAAAAAGAATGCATCTTGTCCCCATGATTGAGTCAATCATTTCATGGAATCAGAGAATGGCCTGGGTTGAAAAGGACCAGAATGATCATCCAGTTTCAACCCCCCTGCTGTGTGCAGGGTTGCCAACCACCAGACCGGGCTGCGCAGAGCCACATCCAGCCTGGCCTTGAATGCCTCCAGGGATGGGGCATCCTCAACCTCCTTGGGCAACCTGTTCCAGTGTGTGTTTCTTAGATGCTAGGTATTTAGCTGTGCAACTGTCAGGCAGGAAACCCCGGCTGAGGTTTTTCCTTTCCAGTTTTGCTGTTTGGCAGAGTTAGAAAGAAAAGTGTATATGATAACTATGTGTTAGGTATCTTTGAGAGGCTCAGAGTATATGACCTGTCTCCTTACCTCCCACGGTGGGGAATATTCCTATGGTTCTGTATATGAACTCATCAGATAACTCTCCTTTACAAACAGCACAGATGGTTACGTAAAATGGAATATGTACAGTGTCTAGGTTTTCTTACATTGAGATCTTGATAAATAAGAAGTGAGACAACAGAAGAAAACTTAATATGGTGAGCATAGTTAGATGGGTACACTTCAGTAAAATTGTTTCCAGAAAACACACCTTTTTTGACTATTCCTTTGCCTGCTACATTCCCACAACCAATTTCAGTCATGCTGTGGTTTTCTTTTTATTTTTTAATACATAGAAAACTGCATCAGTGAAAGTGTAGTTATGCTGTGCAAATACTGTGTAATCAAGTGTAGTTACCTTCTGGGGTTCTATAGCATTTGCTGCAGCGTACTTGTCTTGTATGGGGGAATATTTAACTGGGGCCTTTTGAGATGTTCAGATTTTTAAGAGTGTTTTTCTGTTCCTTGTAAGATGATTCATATAATTGCTTTTTTTATTCATGTGTAATTGCTTTTTCCCCCCCCTAAAACAGGCTATTTTCCTGTACAAAATACCTTCTATGGTGTTATCTTGTTTTGAAGACTGCTGAATGTTGAGAGTTCTATTTATACTTGTAGCAGATGTTGCTTTATTGTACTGAAAGGAGCATGAAGGTTTCACTGCATACACTCCAACAGAGACAACTGTGCCTTCTTGTAGGCAAGCTGAAGTTAATATAAAAGAGGTGGTTTAGTCTTGCTTGAGCAATCCTCCCTGGTAATGCAGCTGACTCTTTGATTGGTTGTGTAGCATTGCATGCACTCCTATGAGGTATTGGCTTTGAAGAATGGCACACTTCAGCTGGTAGAGTAATGGCTCTACGTGTAATCTCCTTATGGATAGAGATGGCAGGAGTGCTTTGCTGATGCTTGTGTGAAGGTAGCAACTTGTACTTCTGTTCCTGTTTCTAGGCTAAACCCTAACACTGTATAAGGTGGGCAAAGTAGGTATAGTTGCATAGCACTGTGGTTCCTTAAATTCCCTTGCAGTAAGAGGAAGACGACTTGCTTCTCTATTTTGGAGGGTTTTTTAATGCCTTTTTATTTAAAAAGGGAAATGGTGCCCATAGTAACACAAGCCCGCAAATTAAATAATACAAACTTAAGAAAAAGCTGTGTAAAATAGGGAACTTAGTTGTTATGGAAGCTGAAGCTGGTGGTTGCTTCAGGACACCTGTTGATAATCTAAAACCTAAACAAACCACTTCAGCTAGTCTTATGCAGGGCACTTTAGGTCAGTGGTTTCTTGCCAAGAAGATGCCTGTCTCTATTAAAAATTGTTAAACAACTGATGTGATCTTATTTCTGTTTTCAACAATGAGGATGATGAACAACTCAGTTTAAGGTATAGCTGTTTGGGTTTCTAGATTTCATTTCCATTCAGAAGTTTCCAGGTAGTTTCCAGAGCAGGTTTGCTCTGGCTTCCACTGAAGCAAACAATAGGGTCCTATTCATAAGTCCATTGCTTACTTTAAGTATAAAAGCAAATAACGTGAATGACCTTGTTCTCTCATTTTAACTATGTACTGTACTCAAGTTTGTGTAGGAACAGTAGATACCGGGACAAACAATAATTTGCTTCCTTCTATAAACTAAGCTATTGCGGATATGCTTGAGCCCTTGATAATTCATCACAGGCTTTTCATAATGTATGCTGTAGCTTCTGTGTGGGTGTTGGATTTTTTCCACCTCTTGAATTAAAAATGAAGCAAAATCCTTTTCGGTGATCAGTGTGCAGTTGTCATCCTTCCCCTGCCCGGGTGTGAGGCTGGCTGTGCTAGTGCTTGCCAGTGGGAGCTGCTAACAAAGAAATTCAGGAGAGACCAAAACACGTGCGAGTGAACAGGAGCGATGCAAAGCTGATCACTCAGCATTATCTCAGCTTGTTAGCTAAGCTGCCCAGTGAGGCTTGCTATAGCAACACAAAGGTGATGCATGTTAGTGCTAGGAGTCTGTGGTGTGGTTGATGGGCTGCATGCAGCCACTTCACATTTTTATCAGCCAAGTGGTGATGAGAAGCTTATAAGAATTAAGGATCATAGAATCATAGAATGGCCTGGGTTGAAAAGGACCATAATGATCATTTGGTTTCAACTCCCTTGCTATGTGCAGGGTTGCCAAACACCAGACCAGGCTGCCCAGAGCCGCATCCAGCCTGGCCTTGAATGCCTCCAGGGATGGGGCATCCACAACCTCCTTGGGCAACCTGTTCCAGTGTGTCACCACCCTCTGTGTGGAAAAACTTCCTCCTAACATCAAACCTAAATCTCCCCTCAATTTAAGACCATTCCCCCTTGTCCTGTTGCTATCCACCCTCGTAAACAGCCGTTCCCCTTTTCATACGCTCCCTTCAAGAACTGAAAGGCCACAATGAGGTCTCCCTAGAGCCTTCTTTTCTCCGAGCTAAACAAGCCCAGTTTCCTCAACCTTTTTTCATAGGAGAGGTGCTTGAGTTAAATTGCAGATTCAAGCCATAAGTCCAGTGTATGAAAAACACCTTTCTGGAGAAACTGTCTTGTTCTGTTTAAAGAGTACTGCTGCGTGCTCTTACAAGTTGTCTCCTATATGGTGTGATCCATGTGAGCATGCCAAGGTAATGTGACTTCCAGTGGGAATGCTGGGAAGTTCAGGTAAGAGGCAAGTAGGCAACTTGAATAATTCTAAGAGCTTACTGGAAGGAAAAAACTCCTGAATACGTATCAGATAATGTGAGCAGCCCAGCTTGGGGTCTGATGTAGTGGGTTGTAATACTCTACTGGGCACTGAACTAAAAAAAAAAAAAAAAAAAAAAAAAAAAAAAAAAAAAAAAAAAACCTGAAAATAAGCTTCTGCCCAGTGGAAGCGGCTGTGATGTACATGGGTGTAGTTGTGATGCACCCAGCTTTCAAATTCTTCAGTATTTGGTCTAAGGATGTAAAGTACTTTGTGATTTTTCACTTTCCTGCTGGCTTACTTGATTGTAGATCTTCCTATAAGTGGTAGTTATGTCCAGCTTTTCCTGTCCACAGAGTGAATGAGTGTGTGTGCAGGCAGCTAAAAGCAGATCTGTCCCAGCTGGGATAATAACACGGTGGTTACGGTTAGCCCAGTGTGAGGGTGAGAACCAGATTAAAGATGAGTTCTCACTTTTCTCAGAACACTGTGCCCCATAATTCCTCTTGGATAATTTCTTTGCTTTTCCCTTCCTACTGACATTCCCAACAGCAGAAAGAAAACAACTTTAGTACTTGTTTGCTTAGAACTGCGCAACACAGCCTTGGAACAGCTTCATTTGACTGTCCTGGGCTGTAGCTCTGTGGGCTGCTAAAGCACACAGTGTGCATTTCTGCATACTGCAACCTTTAAGTACCTAAAGGGAGCCTATAAACAGGAGGGGAGTCAACTCTTTGAAAGGGTAGATAATGGCAGGACAAGGGGAAATGGTTTTAAGTTGAAGGAGGGAAGATTCAGGTTGGATGTCAGGGGGAGGTTCTTTACTATGAGAGTGGTGAGGTGCTGGAACAGGCTGCCCAGAGAGGTTGTGGATGCCCCATCCTTGGAGGTGTTCAAGGCCTGGTTGGATGGGGCCCTGGGCAGCCTGGTCTAGTATTAAATGGGGAGGTTGGTGGCCCTGCCTGTGGCGGGGGGGTTGGAGCTTCATGATCCTTGAGGTCCCTTCCAACCCGGGCCATTCTGTGATTCTGCATACTGAAGGTTTGGTTTGAGGTTTTTCATTCTAGGTTTTTATGCAAAGATTATCTGACAACAGAGATGAACTTTTTGCATTGGTTTCAACAAGTGAGAAAATAGCTGCTTGTGCAGTGTTCCCATGCAATACTGGGAGGCTTTCACTGAGAACAGAATAAAAGGAAATATTCAAGGGATGGTGTTGGATCTCAAGCTTTCATTATACATCCTGCCAAGGAAGGAAACGTGTGTGTATGGAGGGATTGAAGAAGGCTAACATCTGTGTCATTGTGGGTGTAATTACAAATATAAAAAATAATGAAAATCAGATGGAATTTCATAGTCAGTTAGACTATGACCATCTATGGCATGCTGAATGGAAGGGGCATGTCTGAAGTAGAACATGTTAAAATGAAGAATGTCTGTGCAGACTAGCATGAAGTTAAAGCAGTGATTTATTATAAAGCATTCATTATGCTTTGAGCACAAACGTTTCCCCTCTTTAGAAAGAAATACTCATCCTCTGCAATGAGGAACCCAAACTGAGCACTAATACAATAAAAACAAATTGAAAAGCATGTTCTGTTACCATGCTGGTGTATTCCCTTGTGCATAGAGAATCAGCAAGCTCTTTGGTAAGGAACAGATATTTCCATAGTTGAATATACATAAGGCCTGAGAAATAGAGGAAGAATAACAACCAGTTGATTCTGGCTAAGTAGCAAGTCTTTGTCAGCGTTGTATAAGCCTCAGAGGTCTCACTGCAAATATTTTTGTTTTGAGAAATTGAAGCAAAATATCAGCATCTGCAATTAAAATTTTGGTCTTCAAACAGTGGAATAGTGATCGTGGGAACTATTGCATGACTACTTTTTTCACACAGTCACAGAATCACAGAATGGCCTGGGTTGAAAGGGACCTCAAGGATCATGAGTCTCCAACCCCCTTGCCAGGAAACCTTATTCTTTTTATGAACTCTAGGATGAACCATATTAAACTGAATTAAATTTTCTGGTGTGACACTGAGGACGTCACTTGCATTTGCTAATTTATAGGCTTGTTTCACAGCCTGCTTTCTCTTGTAATCTTCTGCAGTCTGGGAGTAATTTGTGTAATTCTTAAAATTGTGTTGTGCCAGGCCTAACACATTAGCAAATTTAGGTTGTAAATATGTTGGGAAAATTTGGCTCCAAGAGACTTGCTCAATTCTCTTTACACCCAAAAGAGACAGAGGAGAGGCTTCTGGCTTAATTTATTTAAATCAAGGGAGAGTGCACTGGGACATCCCCCTGCGGGGTCTCTCAAAGTATCAGACTCTGCAGATTGCTGTTAATCCTAACTACCCGGTAACACTGTCCTTTCCTCATTGGGTGCAGTACTTAGAGGTTATGGACTTCCCTGTTTGCCTAATCATAGAACTGCTCAGGTTGGAAAAGACCTTAAAGATCATCAAGTCTAACCACAACCTAACCATGCTATCCTAACTCGAACAACCCTCCGCTAAATCATGTCCCTGAGCACCACATCCAAACGGTTTTTAAACATATCCAGGGATGGTGACTCAACCACCTCCCTGGGGAGCCGATTCCAGTGCTTAACAACCCTTTCTGTAAAGAAGTTTAATGTGTGATCACCCTTGTGTTAGACCTGCATTAAGTCCAATGTTTGTAAGTTTAAGTTGTCTATAGACCTTTGTAACTAAAACCTTGTCTTGCTCCAATTCATAGGAGGGAGATGAGGTTCTTTTAATGTATGTATACCCGACATGAGATTAAGAAACAACGGTTCAAATGTTGGTCCGACCAGGTTTATTACAAATCTTAATTGCTTAGGGATATGGGGAAGGGAAGATGGGCGATAGAAAAGATAGGAAAGAAGCAAGAATTGCGTAAAGCGGGGATAGCCACCACCAGGATCCAGCAGATGTCCCGTTGTCCGATGGTCCGGGGCAGAGGCTCAGGGGAGGAGAGCAGCAGCAGCATGGCCAGTCTTAGGCAGCAAGAAGGTGCTGGTACCGGGTAGAAGCTGCGAGTTAAGTCCGGGAGGAAGCAGCAGGTCTCCGGTAGCAGGCCCAGGAGAGTCTGTCAGCATGCAGGCATTCCGTAGTGAGGAATCTGATGGCCGACACCTTTCTTCAGGAGAGAGCAGCAGCAGCAGCATGGCCGGCCTTAGGAAGCAAGCGGGTAGAGCGCAGAGCAATGCTAGGAGGGAGAGAGGCAGGTCATGATGCTTCTGTTGTCAGAAACCTCCTTGTTCTTCATGAGGAATCTGTTGTCAGAAACCTAAAAACCATGGTTGTTTGTCCCTTTTTTTTCTTCTTTCTGCCTACATGACATCGCTGGGTGCTTGGGTAAGAGTCATGTGCAGCACCCCCTGAGAGGGCTATCTCCTTCGAGATAAGCCCACACAAAAGAGTGCTTCCTGGCCATTAATCTGCAGTTTATCTCTCTCTTGCCCTGGCCTTGTCCATCTGTGCCCCTCAGTCAAAAGATTTCTCAACCTTTTCCCAGGACTTGCCTAGACTTGTCCTTCTGTGTCCTTCAGACAAAGGACTTTGCAACACTTGCCCAGGTTGTCCGTCAGCGTTCCTCAGCAAGCTTTGAGGCAATGGTATAAAATAATAATCTCTTACAAACCTTATTTGGTGTGAGTGTACAGATGTTGTTCAGAAATTGCAAATTCCTTCCCACTCCAACTTACGTGCAAGGGCATCTCATTCGCAAGTCTCTGTATAAATGATTTTATTAGCAAGGGCATCTCATTGGCAGGCCTCTGATTAAATGGTTTTATTTTCAAGGGCATCTTCAAGCTTTTATCTCAAAATATGTGGAAAAGAGAGGATAGAGAAAGATGGTGTTCCAGGGGATGATGCCTTAGAGTATTGTTGAAGTGTTACTGTATGTATCTTCTACTTGTAATAGAATAAATATGGGAAAACAAGGGAGAAGCCCTCAGTCGTGGGTAACTCTTAGGTCTTGGGAGCCTTTTCAACATGCAGCACACTTAAAGGTAATAAATGAGGAAAAAAATCAAGCCATTTGAGGGACAAATCTGACTTATTTGATTCTCTCTTTGCAGAAGTGACACTGAAAAAACATAAAGGTGTCCAGATGGGTTCAATCCCCACTAGCTTACACCTTTAGATGCAGTTTTAAAATCTCAATATTGAATGTAACCAGTTGCATAAACATTACTTGCATTCACAGGACCAAGGGAAGTGTAGTGGGCAAAATGCCTGTTCTTTACAGCATTGCTCTAAAACGGTCAGAGATAAATAGTCAAGGTCTATCTCTGTGCAAAAGGCTGTCTTAATAAGATTGTCACTAGCTTGCTAGAAAAGGGTTTCAACTAATGAGGTATAATTAGAGCCTAAAAGGAAAAGCATCAGTGAGGTCTCTGCAGTCCAACGCATGTACTTTCTGTCCTGGCAGAAAGGGATTTCTTGTTTCTCAATGCTTTAAGTACCCCTGAAGGCAGTGCTCCCTAGAACACATCTCTAGTCCCAGTAGATAAGGCTCAAAAATTTGCAGTCCCTTGTTATCTTCTGTTACTGCACTGATGATGCAATGGAAATGACTTAGTGTCTGCTGGTGTGCTGACTTCTTAGTCCACCATAATGATGGCCGCAGTGAAGAAATTAATTAAGAACGGAGTTGTTCATTCATGATGCCTTGCTGTTGTCTGATGGAGTCTTAATCTCCCAGTGCACTTTGTTCTCCTCACACCACATCAGGCAATGTTTTCATTTCTTTCTAAGAAAAGAATAAGACCTAAAGAGACTTAGTGACTCACCAGGGTTGAACACAAGGCAATTTATTGATGGGTCAGAGAACCGAATAAAGGCCTCATATGCTAATGCCCTGGTTTCAGGACTTTTTATGTATCGCTTAATAACAGCTCATGGAATAAGAGGCTTCATGACTTAAGTGATTCTAAACTAGAGGTTGTGAAGAGCCAAATCCGGCAGTGGTTTGCAGCTGCCTGCAGTGCCCATCACTAAGCTGTACAGTGGCAGCCTGAATCAATTAACACTATCTCTTCACTGAGAATATTAGTCCCTAGTTTCTGCTATCTGCTTTCATTTTTCTGAAGTTATGCTGTAAGAATGTGCACAGGTGCAAAGTGCTCTTTGTGTTCTGCTGAGCTATATAACGCTTAACCTTGTTTCCTATTGTGTCCCCAGTGCTGAAAGCATCTCTTAATAATTTAAAAGCTGATTGCTGTGGTGATAAAATAGCTATGTTTGTGTATGCAGTGGTGCTAAAAGTGCTGTTCTTGACAGCAGTAATAAGGCTACATAGTAAAAATAGCCGAAACTGCATTTGTCCATGTTTTACTCAAGTCAGACAGTTTGACCACTTCTTCAATATGCCTTCACTAATCTAAGATGTTTCAGCTATGTGTGGTATAGCCTTGCTGCAGTCTAGCATTTATGTGGATTTAAAGAAATATGTGGTTCTTCATATTAGTAACTGTGGCTTCGCCTCTTGCTTTCTAACAGAACCAGAATGCAGGAGGAAGTGTGCAAACACTTCATACAGGCCATTTTGTATTAAGGAACATATGGGATGTTATTGCATCGCTTCTCCTAACTAGTTCTAGCCTGTAGGCTTTTCTCTTCTCTCACCACATCTGGACCATGGTTTTCAGTCTTAAAACCATCTGGGGCCCTAACATACATTCAGTGGGGAGTGACTAACTTCTGACTTAATTGGACTTCAGATGTCTTCTAGAATTCACCTGGCATACCTGTTATTTGTGACCAGTAGCTTCACATGAGTACATAAAGCTTCAGTTTCAGATAACTATTGCTTTTAAGCTGCTGTGTGCAAAATCTATATGTAAACAATCTAATTTATACTTTAACTGGGTCATAGGCAGGGATTCTCGCACTAGAAGTATTTTAATGATTTCAAGCAGTCCTGTAGGCTTCATCTGAATGGCTGCAAGTGTGAAGGTCCTGCAAGATTTTGTGTGTGATAGGCCTGGAAATGCAAGAAAGGCAACCACCAGTGTTGGTGATATAGATAATGTGTTGAGTCTTTTGGGCTTTGTTATTGGAGCTTGCTTCCAAATGATGCTGCTTAATATCATGATGCACAGTACCTGGTGCTCAGTGTAGTGTTATCCTGGTGCTGGAAGCTGGCTGAGAAGGGAGAAATATTGCAAGGATGCATCAAAAATGTTGCAGGAATATAATCCATAGTATAATATACACATGAAGCACGTTGTGGCAATGGCTTTATTTTTTATGTTCAGGAATGGTAGAAAGACAGATTTTGTGTTTGGTGGCAGTTACAGATAGCAATCTGCTCAACCCATGTCTAAAGAATAGTGGAGTGTGACCTTTTTGTGGGTCTTTCCTCGCTCTGCTGTGAGGGGATCGCCGATTCCAAGTGTCAGTCTTTGCTCTATCTAAACTGAATGGTAGAAATGGTAGTGAACTCAGTGTCTAAAGCTCCCTTTCTTCACTTAGGAATCTACATTTGAAATCCAAGTTCTGTTGAATTTGCTTTAATCTGGAATGATGATTTTGTGAACTTGGATATTGAAGTCCTCAGTGCTTTATTCATGAGTGAATAATTACTCCCTAAAAGATATTTACTTAAGTAAAAGCAAATGGAAATACAAATGGCTGCTCCTCCTTCAAAATAGCTCTTGGGTTTTTTTAGATGAGTAGGAAGAGCATGTTTTCTCTTGTTTTTCCCTTCCCACAGGAACTAAAAAAGAAATGGAGGAGTGAAAACTTGATGAGAATACTGTTTTAGCTAGCACATAGCTGGCTGTGTGAGAAATATACGTAGTTATTTTTACTGGCAAATAGCGATATGAATACTGTGTCAAAGGGAATAACTGGGTGATGCAACGGAAAGAAATAATGTTTTGGCTTACCTGTTTCCCTGCCCCTTCCTGCTGCAATTCCTTGCATCTGTGTGTTATAACTTTGGTGTGTTTTTGAAATGACTGTCTGCTTGGTAGTTCTAATATGCATCTTTCTTTCAATTTTAGGTTTTGTCTTCATTTTGCTGACTCAAACCACAGATTCCAAAGAAAGGAGAGAGAAGTGGAATAAAGTATTCAAGTGCCAAAGGAAAATGTCAGACTAGCCAATGGCAATTACCGTTACTGACCTGTAGACTTCTTTCACAGTGGGAAAATGAAATGCTGTAGATTCAAAGCTTCTAAAATGTCTTATGCAGGCTTTTCTCAATGAATTTCAAGAAGGCTAAAAACAAACCAGTTCTGTTGGGAAATGGAAATATGATTCCTGGCTGGTGTCTTCCTTCTTGTTCCCCTTTTGCAATTTTTTTTGTCTGGGATAAGAATTCCTAACCTAGTTGTATGGGTTCAGCCAAATGAACCGCTGATGGTCATGGATGATGTAGGAACTTCTGATTTATGGCTCTGCGATGACACCAGATTAGGGAAAAGAGTGAAAATCAGTGGTGTGCTACATTATCAGAGCTTGTAGTAACACTTAAGGTCATGCTTTCTTCCAGTTCCTAAGAATTGAACTCTGGGGTGATGTTCCCCAGAAGGCATGAGCACTTAAGTTATCTTTTTTGTTTGGAGACAGAAATAAGATGAGAATGCCCAGAAGAGGCTTAGTAATTCAAGCCAGGACTCGTTGGCTGTTAGTGGGCATTGCTTTTCTATTCAGTTTAGTCTTGCTCATGTATTTGCTTGAGTGTGCCCCACAAACAGATAGTAATGGGTCTTTACCTGGCGTTATAGGTGAAAACATGGGTAAAGAGTACTATCAGGCTCTCTTGCAGGAGCAAGAAGAGCATTATCAAAACCGAGCTACTAGTCTGAAACGTCAGATTGCCCAATTAAAGCAAGAGCTTCAGGAAATGAATGATAAATTGAAAACTCTGCAGGATAAAAAGAGCCCCAAGGTCAATGGCATGAACTACCAGGGCACCAAAGAACAAGCATCAAATGATCTCCTAGAGTTCCTTCATTCCCAGATCGACAAAGCTGAAGTGAGCGTGGGGGCGAAGCTGCCTAGTGAATACGGCGTCGTTCCTTTTGAAAGCTTTACATCCATGAAAGTATTCCAGCTGGAGATGGGGCTCACTCGGCACCCAGAAGAGAAACCTGTTAGAAAGGATAAACGAGATGAATTGGTGGAAGTTATTGAGGCTGGCCTAGAAGTTATCAATAATCCAGATGAAGAAGATGATGATGACGAAGTAGGAGAGAGGCAGCTGTATAGCGAAAATGACTTTGTAGAAGGTATGTCTATTAGATGCTTTCCAGCCAGTTAATGAAATGTCACCACAGGCATTTAATGTTCAGGTTTTTTAGGGTTTTTTACCTACTCAAATATAATCTTGAACAGTAATTAAACAGTAAGAACTTGTATTTCCAACAGAGAATACTGCTGCTTCATTGTGTTGTGTTCCGAATAGGAAGCAAGTTATCCATTTCCAAAGAGGGATTCCACAGGAAGTGTACAGGGAAAGCTGTAACTGCTTAAAATATTGAGGCATTTGTAACTGATTTAAGCATCTTTGTTGCAACTGCTGATTGTTTTGAAGTAATGGAAAGATTCCTAGAGAAACTGGTTGCAATGGGAGGGAAAAACTGATTCATTTCCCAGCATAGTTAAGCTGCTTGGCTGTGATGGTGCAGGGCATTTTCTTCACTCATCTACACCCCCTTCAGTTAATAGTCAGGCTTCTGAATCATAGAGTTGGCACGCTCATACTGAAGAGAGTTGTTGGTAGACGGATATGTTTTGGTCATGTCATCTGAAGAGACCCTTCACTGTATACTAGTTATGAGGTCTGCTAAGATGTGCAACCTTGAACTGGGCTTACTGGGAAAAAACATGCAAGTAGGTTAAATGGAAACATGGAACTGTTAATGTGAGTACTTCAGTTTACTTGTTCTCTCATTTGTTCTTTCAGCACTTGTAACTTTAATTACGGAGCATATTATAGTAACAAATACAACCATTATACTCTCAACACTTACTGGCATGCTAAAAAATGCATTACCTAAAATTCCTGTAAAGCTTGGCTTTCAAGGTACAATGTAATGCTTGTGAAGATTATTGTCAAAACATCCCTAGTACTTGCATTTTTGTATTTACAGTACTAAATACAGTTCATGCTTCCATAAAAGAAAAAAATTTGGACTGTGCTATAAATGAGAGCATCACTATAGAAGGGATTTTGGTTCTCAGCAGTACCGATATCTGTACTATTAAGCAGACATGTTGGAAAAGGGTACAGCTGGCCTTGAAATAATCAGTTGTTTCAATCAAAGATCATGTAATTGCTCTGTAGCTCAAGAAGTCTGCTTTTAACAGCTACTGCATTTAAAGTTTAATGCAAGACTCTTCCTTCAGGAAGGTGAGCCTTCCTGGATATAAAATATAGGATCCAGTTCGTTGTGTCAGTATAATAAAGCCAGCGCAGCATTAGGCCCTTATTAGGGTTTTCACTTAAAACTTATCTGGAGATTGTCATTCTTGCAGTGTCTTACTGTTTTATCTCTAAGTGTGCAACTGCTTTTTTTCTTTGTTTCACATACTGCTTATGTTCTAGAGAACTTTTTTACCTATATTGAGGTAGATATTCACTCTTGTTAGTGTATTAACTTCAATGGCTGCAGGTGCCTATGGAAGAAGATCCTTAGAATCGTACTTCATACCTCTACTTCTATTTGCACCAGTGTACTTATAGTTGTTCTTGGAAATTCAGCTAATTTCTCTTCGTTCTGAAGGCAGCTTTTTCAAGCGTAGGTTACTGTGTATGTTTTCGACAGTTCCTGTCCTGAAATGACGTATTTTTCCGCTTTAACTCGTGTGGGTGTGTTAGCAGCTCGCTATAGTGATGTATACTACTGTCTTGTCCTTCAGATAGAAGCTGTGGGATGTGTGGGTGTTATGTGTTTGTGTATGTGGAAAAACAACTGGCTAATTTAGATACTGGGCAAGCAAAAAAAAAAAAAAAAAAGCTTATTAACTGTTTTCTGTTGTTGTTTCAAAACTTAAGAAATATATCCAGCTGTTAGTGGGTCCCCCAGATCTCTCACACTGTAGCCCTCTGACTGGGACTCTTGTGTTAGCTCACTTGTCAGCATCTTGATAGAAGTCCAGGTAGAAAGTTGATGCCTTTCCTTATGGAAAACTCTGCTCCCTTAAGCTATATTAAACTGTTTGGTTCAAATTTTATTGCAGACTCTACTGAAATAGACATCTTTGTTCCTACTTAGTGAATTAGGATTGTTCATTTAGAGAAAAAGTTTGCTTGTGCTGGCTTTAATATAAGCACATAGTTCATTATTTATGTCCCGTATTCTCTCCAGTTGTTCATTTTGCTTTTAAGTAAGGGATTCAGGACTAAGACTAGTTTTAGGCAGTTTGAAACGGAAGGCTAAACCTGTGGATTTTACTTACTGCTCTGGGGCAGAAGAGAAAACATGATAGTGTAGTAGTTAATTCCTACCCATCACATTTTAATATAGATACTGGTTTCCTGTTTGTTTTTTTTTGTTGTTGTTGTTGTTTATTGTAAATTACTTAAGTTTTTCTCAAAACTAACACACCTATCAAGAGAAACTACATCCAGGCTGGATGTGGCTCTGGGCAGCCTGGTCTGGTGGTTGGTAACACTGCACATAGCAGGGGGGTTGAAACTAGATGATTGTTGTGGTCCTTTTCAACCCAGGCCATTCTATGATTCTACCCACAAAATTCTGCCCCACGCATTAGCTAAGCTAGAACAGGCATGTTTCTCCTAGAAATTGTAACTTTCCACCTCAACAATCTTAGGCTGCATAGGTAAAAATTGGATTCTGGGAATTATTTCAGCTTCTTTCCTAGACATGTCCACTACCGAAATGATCTGTATAACCTCTTCTGGGGTGCGCTTTGAAGTACAGTACTTAATCCTTACAAAATTTGGTGGCTGTGTGAACATGTCTAGGATGCTTGTCTTGTAATAGATAATCTTGCCCAGCATTATCTCGTCATCAGTGCATAGCTGTTTTTCTTCACTTGCATAGTCTTTGAGGCCCACTCAATGGAGTATCACTGTCTTTGTTTATAAGAATGTTCCAGATTTTTTTCTTACTATATTTCAGGATTCACATACATTGGAATTGCATTTTACAACAAAGATGGTAACTTTCCTGTTGCTGTATTTTCCTCTCTGTGCTTAGGCCAAGTTGCTACAACCACACTGTGACTGCTGGCAGACTTAGAGCAGTAACGTGAAGTTTAAAATTAATAATAATAAAAAAATATTAAATGAATGCATTGCAACTTTAGAGGTACTTTCTGAAAGCTACAAAATTACTTCTGCATGAAACTCAGCTGACTTCTTTTGAAAAGTAAAATAGCAGATTTCTCACATCTGTAGAGCTTTATTTTTTGTTTTTACCCTTTTTGCTGTGGTAGAATTCTCATATTAGCAGAAAAAGGTCTGGCCTAAAAGTACATTATTCCCTTTGCGTGATCAACACTCCTAAAGGGGCTTACGTTTATATTTCATGTATTTCCACAAATTTAAGTATGTGCATCTACAAACAATGAACGTAATTGCTGATTTGGGATTTCTAGGATAGTAGTTGATTAAAATTAGGTAACTTAGAATCATAGAATTGCTCAGGTTGGAAAAGACCTTAAAAATCATCGCGTCCAACCACAACCTAACCATACTACCCTAACTCTGACAACCCTCCACTAAATCTACTCTACTGAGAAAAGGGAGATGAGTAAGAGAGGAAGAACATAATATTACTTATCTATCCACTTTATTCAGAAGTCTGTGGTATTTAGATCTTGATTAGTGGTGCAAAACTCTGTGAGCCTTCATGAACATCTGGCCTTTTACTGCCCAATCTAATGCGCTCTGCATTAACCAGCTTAGTTTATATGGAGTGCTTTAGGTTGAGAGATCTTCTGTTGAATAGCCATTCAAAAATAATTCTTAGAAAAGAGAGGCTTTGCCTTATTTTCACAGGTTAATTAGCACTTTGCTAGTGTCTAATAATGGTCTTGCTACTGAGTGACTACCAGAATCGCGTAGCAAGTTTGGACTTGCTTCTGTTTTGCCAGCTAGAACAAGTCCAGAAACTATTTCGGTCTGAAACTTGAGGGAATATTCCCCATCCAAATTATTCTTTGCATTTAAAAATTGTTTATCCCAATGCTGCAAGCTCAGAGTTGAAACTCTTTGGGAATCCTTGCCATTCTGAACTCTTTGTCATCCAAATGACCCCTTTAGTGTATTCTAAGACCAGAAATTGGCTGGTGTCCTGAGAACTTCAACAAATAATTGTAACATTAAAATATATATATAAATATATAATTTATTAATTATAT
>JACDJE010000114.1:1488874-1503138 GCA_016647715.1 Pavo muticus
AGGCTGGATATCAGGAAATACTACTTCTCTGAAAGAGTGGTCAGGCACTGGAATGGGCTGCCCAGGGAGGTGGTGGAGTCACCGACCCTGGAGGTGTTCAAGGAACGTTTGGATGCTGTGATGAGGGATATGGTTTAGCGAGAACCATTGGTGATAGGTGGGTGGTTAGACTAGATGATCTTATAGGTCCTTTCCAACCTTAGTGATTCTGTGATTCTGTGATTCATGGAAGGGATTTTGAGAGACTGTTTACCAGTTTATGCTGACAGTTTGTCACCTCTGCTTCAAACGATATCTGAAAACATTTTGTCTAGATTCAGAGCTGATGCTCAAATCAGGGTCCTGAGAATTCCTGTGGGCTGTCACTGTTACCTTTATATGACTGGCTTAGCAAGAGACTTTTGAAGAACTTTATCAGGCTTCTGGAATAGGCACAGAACTGCTGTCGCAGTGAAAACAAGATATTCAAAATGGTAAATGTTCTTACAGAGAGCATCCTGGAAATAAGTGCCTTTCTTTGCATACCCTGCATTTTATGACCTTGCCTCTTTGCAAATGCTATGTGCTGTTTGGGCGTCAGTGCTTTTGTAGATTTATTGCTTACCATTGTTGCTGGGATTTTTTTATTGTCTCCTAGTGTGATGTTGATGTATACATACACAGTCATTATATGGAGATTTTATATTGCTGTACATAAAGATGTACATCTAAGTATAGATGTGTACATATTTTCCCTACCAACCCCCTGCCTCTTGCTCTCAAGAAGCTAGACTTCCTGAATGGAAAATCATAGCAGTTAGACCTTAGATTTATTTGCTTTCATGTGATGGATAATTAATTTTCCCTTTTCTTCTTGCCTTAAGAAAAGGTGCTCACAGTGAGTAACAGTTACCTTTCAACTTCTAGGGAAAAAGGTTTTTTATCCTGTGGTATTCAGCCTCTATAATCCTGCTATTGTCTATGCTAACCAAGATATACCACCCCCTGTGGAACAACAGTTGGTAAGTAGCGTGATTTATTCTGAATGGGATCAATTGTGCTTTGTATTAAAACAGAATTAAATGTAACTTAATGGTCTGCTTGGGATATCTTAACTTCGAGCAGAATATATATAAACACCTTTATCCATTATGGGCAAAGCATTTTGGAAGATAAGCTTATCAAACAGCAAAAACTCATTCTTAAATGAGCTTGGAGTTAAATTGGAGTTAAATGTATAATTAATCAAGTGAAGTTGGTAGCTCTTGACCTGCTTCTTAATACTGGGTTTGAAAGTCAATACTTCAGGGGATGGGAGCATAACATGGCAGCAACTTTCATCCTGTACTCCAGCAAATAGAGTAACTGAAAGGAGGAAACTATAAATACTGCTTTATAAGCTTCTCTAGCTTCTTAACTACAGTATCAGGAAGTGTGCCATGTAACTCTAAGTAGGAAAGGTGTCAGTGGCTTCTTCTCATGCTGTATTCTCTACAGATTGATTGTTTTCTGTTATCCAATTCTGCCGGTATCGTTGGATGTTATACCACTAATTTCATCTTGCTTTTGGTATGAGAAACTCTATTTCTAGGGAACTTGTAATCAAAATAGTACACAAATAAAGCTCACAAATATTCAGTAGAATAGGCTTAAGAATAATGTGCGCAAGTGTTATATGTCTGAATCTTTGTTGCATACAGTGGAATGGCTGTAGAAAATGTCCATGCTTACTCTGTTTAAAGAGGATACACAAGAGGAAATTGGGGTTTAGCAGCTGGGACTTCTGAGATTAAAAAAGATTCAGAGAGGGAAAGCGAAGAGCAACACAGCTTTACTGAACATAATTAGTCCTCTCCAGTTTCCTGGGAAGAGCTTTCTGGAAGCCTTCAGAAAGTAGTAGAGAAGCTTTTGGCCTCAGGTAGTCACAGCTGAAAGTGAATTTCTTGCCTGAAAGCTGTTTTATTTGCTTATTCAAATCCAAAACTTTATGGTAACTGAATTTTTTAATCTTACTTGTCTAATTGTATCTGAAGGGGTAAATGTAGCATTAGAAACTGAATAGAATTGGAGTCCTAGGAACAGATTATTTGGCTATAGACTATTAAAAATTTACTGCTTGCTCTGACTAGATGTATAGAAAACAGGTGTGGTATCACTGAAAAATACAAGTGACAACTGCAAGGGAGTAAGTGCTTGGAATTAGATGGGAAGAGGTTAAGTAATTAGAAAAGCCACGTGCTCAGTATGTGTTAAGATTTAGAAGCATTATATGCTGCATCCTGCACTGAGCAAACAATCAGAAGAATTTAGGGTACTACTAAACCAGGTATGGTGTACGTCCTTTGTTGTATGTTGCATTTCAGAAAGCTATTGTGTTAAAATCGTAGGTACACAAGAAGGATTCTGGTTTCTGGCGAGACTTTGGCTTTGGGATGACTTGTCAATACCGGACAGACTTCCTAACTGTCGGTAAGAGAAACTGGGGGGTGGTGTTCAAAAGCTGATTCTCTGTTCTTATCTAACTACAGGAAATGAACACACTTCATCTTTCCCGAATCCAGCATTCCAATCTGCTGACTATCAAGTTAGAAATCAGATGTTTCTAGATTTTCTGTTCCATCTGATGTGCGTGCTAGAAGCTACAGTATTTGTTAATATCAAGTGATTCACTCAGTCTTACACTTTTTTGTACTGCATGTTTGTCTGAATCAAAATCACAGTTTAAGAAACACATCTCAAGTTAACCTCTAACAGAAAAACATTGAAATTCTTTCTTTTAAATAAACTTGATTAGTTGAATATTGTTGAAGACTTTACAGATGTGCTCTGGCACCCTCTTGTGGCATGCTATTAAAACTGAAAACAGCTTGACATAATTAAATTTGAAAGGCTTTCACTAATCTGCTAGGAGGTATAATGATATAGACCTATGTGCTATATGATGATTTGCATGCAGGCTAATTTCTAATAACAGGCATGCTGTGTATATGCTAAATGAAGACTTGATAATTTTAGAGCTTAGAATTTGTACACAAGTGTGAGCTGGTTTTCACTATGGTCCTGGAAAGGCAAGAGAAACGTTAAAACGGTGGAATAGATTCCTTTTCTTATTCCACCATTTTGAGTTGTGACCTATGGAGTAATTGCTGGCGTTTTTAGAGAGGGCCTTTGATATGGTGCATGACTGCCTCAATTTCCAGCTGCTGAAATCCATTATGATTGCTAAAAATAACAAAAAAATCGTGCCCAGCATGGTTTGCCTATGATTTTCTGCAGCTGTCACATAGGGTATCATGGTTAATGTGATTTGGGTGCTCTCTTGTAAGGGATTGTCTGAAGCCGGCAGTGCATGATCCCACAGAGATGTGCTATGTTTGAAGCTTTTCGCCCTCAATTTGGCATCTTTTGGCATGGAGTGGTTGTAGTTAATTGCTCCAGAATTTCTGGCATGTTATATAAGATTGAGTAATACGTTATGTGAGGAGTGTTGCTCTTTTTGCCTTGGGAATAGTTTGTGTGTGAAAATAACTTTGTCTGATACTGTTTTTATAGGGGGTTTTGACTTGGAAGTGAAAGGTTGGGGCGGTGAGGATGTTCACCTTTACAGAAAGTACTTGCATGGTGACCTTATTGTGATCAGGACACCGGTCCCTGGTCTCTTTCACCTCTGGCATGAGAAACATTGTGCAGATGAACTCACTCCAGAGCAGTATCGCATGTGTATCCAGTCCAAAGCCATGAACGAAGCCTCTCACTCGCACCTTGGGATGCTGGTCTTCAGAGAGGAGATTGAGACTCACCTCCGTAAGCAGGCTTACAGGACTAACAGCGAAGCAGTGGGTTAAATGGAGCCCCGTGACGGGGTGAAAGTGATGACTTCGAATTTGCAATGAACCAGCATCGTTTTACAGCCTTAATTCAGCTTAAAAATGCAGTGCCTCTCTTTTTCAGTGAAGAAGAGTTTTAGGGTTTTTTTGGTTCTTGTATTTGTTTTCTGAGCAATTGTTTGACTGATACTATTTCCTGCGTATCTTGCAAGTTCAAGCACCTCAAATGAGCAATTGGAAAGCGTATGTAGTTCAGGGAAAGCATCTTCGGTATCGACTGGAGAAATCTGGAACGTACAACTCAGCACTTCTCCACATGGTACATTTTGATTCTTAACTTCGTGTTATTAAGAATTAAATTAAATCTTTTGTGCTACCTGAGTTTTTTCAGTCTATGGCTCACTGCACTGTGACTTTAGAAGGATATTATACTTACACTCCATTGTAGAAACGAGAGGTGTGAAAAGGAATCTCGCTGAAAAAGGATATACAGAGTTTGCTAATTGGTATGCTAACTGTTTCAGTTCTTGGTTTTACAGCAATACCAGTATACTACATTTGCTGTATTAACAAACGTTCACATGGTTGAACACAAAATACTCCACATGAAAGGGCATGGAAATGCAAGCCTTTTAAAGTGGAATTCTAGTGTTTAATGGAATTTCACACTGCTGAAGACACCACCACCTTATCTTGGTGATGGATCAAAGAAGTTGGGAATGCTCCAGTCATGCATTTCTGGCTCTAGTCTTTTCCCACAGTAGTTGCTACATCATAAAATGCCTTCTGTTAACCAAGCTATGCTATGAAATGTGTATTTTAAAGATTTTTTTTGCCCCATTCCTTATTCAACAGCCTTGCTTCCTCATCTCAGCCTTTAAGCTGAGGAACCATCGTTTTATTGCCATGTATATTTATTTGAGACCTATTTGCTGTTATGCCAATATTGTCCTGTTCTTTCTCTTCACTCTGGCATTTTCCTGACAGTTTTCAGAAGGCAGTCATATACTCTTAAGCTATTTCTGTGGCTGGAAAAGCAAGTGCTGTTTCACAGGATACTTTCCATTCTGCTGATTATCCTGCATAGCCTTATTCTTTTCCAATTGAAGGTGAGGGAGGGAGTTGTTTTCTCCTTAGTTTGATTTTTTTTTTTTTTTTTTTTTTTTTNGTGAAATAAACATCAACATCACAGAAGAACATCAGGACCTCGCCCTTTTCCCAGGCTCTGGCACCCATGTCCAGTCCCCGGCCACGGTTAAATTCCTCATTCAAAGAGACGAGCGTGTAATTGTGGAAGCTAGTTTCTCTAGAAGGAAAATAAAGACAAACCCAAAATAAATACTTATGTAGGGCGGAAGGGCCTATTTATACTTTTTCAGCATTTCACAGTAACGTCGCTCCGGAAGCTGTTTTAAAAATCCAATTATATCACCAGGATGAGAAAAAATATCAGTTCCACTTCGTTGTGCGTTTCAAGTAGCAGACTGTACGCAGTGCAACATGTCTTATTCCGTAACTTCACAACAATCATTCTTAAGACAACAGCTCTGTCTGTTCCTCTAACATCCTCACCATGTCTGAGAGGAGGATAAAGAGCAAGCCCGGCACCAAATTCATGTGACAAAAGGTCATCTATATATTGATGCCACCATGATCCAGTCAAATTGCTTTTCACTGCTGTTTCAAACCAGTAGTGAGCACACTTGAGCTCTTTGTATGAGAGTGAAGGAATAGCAATGAGGGGTTAGAAATACATCTGAGGAACAAATACTTTCAGGCAAAGCATGTGTCTGATTCAGAGGAAAATTCCTGAAGAGAACAGAGTGAAATTACTCAACAGTAATACCATTGAACATTCAGTCCAGTTGAAAAGAATTTCAATCCTTATGAGTCTGCTGGTATGACTGAATATTCACGGCAAGATTCAGCCCTGTGGTTTTTCAGGCTGTCAGACCGAAACCTCAAAGCCACTGCTGCTAATCTCAATCTGTTAAGCTTGATTTTTAGTAGTCTTCAGAAGAATTTTGCAACTTAAGCAGTAAAATGTCAATCAAAATGAAGTTAATTTCCTACTAGCCTGTAACCGACAGCAAGATTCTGCTCTGTATTGTTTCCATCTTGAATAAAAACATTTTAAATGTCTGTATTGACTCACTTACCTAGATACGGACTCTAGAATGGTTTTTACTTCTGATAGACCATCTTGTCCAAAATACACCACTGTGAGGTGGATACGCTTATCCTGATGAATGCACACATCCCTAGAAGCAGGAAGATAAGCTGATGTCAATTACAGCTTGCAATGTCACAGATGCCTCAGATACTTTAAAACTATTGTGTTTAAATGTATTAGCAGATGTAAATATTCTGGTCAGACTGAAGAAAGTAGTTTTCCCACATCTTCCCCCATTTTTATGTTTGAACCAGAAAGATCCAATACACAGGAGCTCAAAAGATGACGCAAACACAAAGATGTTCAACAGCACATGTGCCCAGGCTCACAACAGCCCTGTCATGTGCTCTAGAAGGGGTTTGGTACTGCTTGTCTATTTCTCCATGCCTTCTGGAAAGAACACTTTCTCCACACAACAGGATGAAATAAAAAACATCCCCAGGCAGCTGCACACAATGCTGGAATCATTAGTTTTGTCACAAATCTATCAGAACAGAAATTCATTCTGAAAATGAAATACTGAAAGTCGGCAACATAGCTCACCATAGAATCTCATGCACCTACCTGAAGTTCTGCATAAACTGTGCAAATGCCTCAGTTCTTCCAGCAAGAGGGACAATAATGTTAATGATTGATCTAGAAATATCGACAGTCTCACTCTTCACTTTCATGAGGGGTCCAAACGGTCGGAACAACGTGACATGTCTGTATTCCATGCCATCCATCTTCTTATAGAACAGCTCATATTGTGTCCCCTTATCTCTTTCTGTACGATAGTAACCTGAGGAATAAGTAACACAAGTAATTTATGAAGTCAAAGATCCCAGCAATTGTATTTTCAGAAACGCTTTTCTCCTGAGAACTAAAAAGAAGTGTAAAGTAAAGCTTTGGTTAAGTGTTATTTTTTTTCACTAATCCAAGCAAAAAAAAAATCCGCAAGTCAAGCTCAGTCTCCTACCTTCTTATAACAGATCTCAAAAACAATCACAAATTATCTCCAGCTCCCTCTGCTTCTTAGAGATCAAACTAAGTTTTACGGTCCCAAAAACTTATCAAACATAGTAAGAGTTGGGTCTTCCCAACCAAAAAGGAATTCAGCTATGTGCTATCAAAAAGGAAGGCTGAAATCCAATGTTGCCTGTTCTCAAATCGTTTGGTAAGGATCTTCCCCTGAGCTAGCCTACAGCAATAGCTGAGATCATCTGGCCAGCAATAAACACAACACCAACTGTGGGTAGCACAAACAACAATAACTTGCTTGAAAAAGCCTGTTAAGTCTAAAATGTGCTACCTAAAAAAAATCATGTAACAAATGCTGGAATGCTATAAAATTTTCACTGCTGACCATTAGTTACAGTGTTTTCTATCCCATTAATTAGAACAGTAGTGTTTTACCATATCCACGGTCTTCTAGGGACATAGGCAGAAGTTTCCTATAAAGCTAACAGCACTATTTGATAAAACAGTACAAGTCCTCTATAACTAGGATTACTTACTTCGAGATTTTTCATTATTTTACTGTAAGACCCCTAATGCACATTAGCGAATTTACCCCATTCAGAACAAGTATTTCAGTTAGCTGACTGCTTTCATTTAAGAAACATCATTTTGGCCGACTCTAAGCCATGGAAAAGGCCAAGACTCATCAGAAGACTTGGCTGTGCTCTGCATAGCTAATCCTGTATTGATACTACCTCATGCTAACCTCACAGTAAGAAGTAATGACAGATTCTCCTACTTACTTGCACACAGTATTTTCCCTAAGCCTCCCCCCGTGACCCCCCAGTTTCCCTCTCCCACTTTCCTTCTTGTTGTTCTTGTTTCATATCTGCCCAACACACCTTCGAGACAAACAAACCAACATTCCCTCCTTTGTGAACACAGAGCTATGTGAAATAGGCACATTTTAATGCTTAGTTAGAAACAGTTGTGCTTTTCCTAACTAGAGGTAACAAAAAGGCTGTTTCACCATAACAGTGAAGAACCAGTGTTGACTGTTAGAAGCAGAGAGCTCATAGATCCCTCACAGTTGTTTTTCACTCCATCCCTCTGCTGACTAATCAAGCACTGGACCCTGTGAAGAGCTTCTTGGCTACCGGAGCAGCTGATGCACCTGTGTTTTCACATGTTCTCTCATGATACGCAGCACATACGTTATACCAGCATTTCTGTATATACTAGAATTCAGTACTGAATATTATATCCCTTTTCTCTGGCATCCAATAGCTACATAAAGATGAAAATGAGTAAGCGAAATTTCTAAAATGCACAGTTGTCACTACCTTATCTTTAATCGAAGGCTCAACCTACATCACAGTCTAACAGTATAACAGTGGCCTTAATTGAAATCACTTTATAGAGTTACACCAGTATTTTACAAACCCAGTTTTGCACACTGCCTTGTCAGCTCTCAACTGCTGGAATACACAAGTCCAAACTTTTGGATCTCAACATCTTATCTGTTCCACAACTGTTTTTAATAGCAAGTATATCCTTCCAGAGTTACTCCCCTTGCTAAGAGTGAATCTCCTTAGGTAATCTACTAATTTGAATACTTTTATGAGATTAAAGCTTCCATGCACAGAAAGCAGAACTGAGAACAGACAAAAAGAACCAACATCCGTTCTACTGCTTACTATGTTCAGTTTAACACCCAGGACTGACTCATTATGTAATAAAAACCATGTCACCTTCCAACTAGCATATTCTGGCTGCCATCCAAGATAGAGCTCTGAAGGGAGAGAATTAAAAAGCAGCAGAAATAATTTAACAGTTCTTACTCCTGGTCCAAGAAGATTTACTCCCTTTGTGGAGTTCTATTTCTCACCAAACAAAGTGGATCTTAAGGATACTGGGAATTCAAGTGCTATCAAAGCCAAAAGCTTTTCATCCATTGCTTTGGATACTTTTTTTTTCAGTTATCAAGAAAGTGACTAAATAAATGCTTGGTATATGGAATTTTATATATATATATATATATATATATATAAAATTCCATATACCAAGCATTTATTTAGTCACTTTCTTGATAACTG
This sequence comes from Pavo muticus, assembly GCA_016647715.1. Classification (NCBI taxonomy): domain Eukaryota; kingdom Metazoa; phylum Chordata; class Aves; order Galliformes; family Phasianidae; genus Pavo; species Pavo muticus. Next base: position 1,497,889 of record JACDJE010000114.1, read on the forward strand.
AAAAAAAAAGTATCCAAAGCAATGGATGAAAAGCTTTTGGCTTTGATAGCACTTGAATTCCCAGTATCCTTAAGATCCACTTTGTTTGGTGAGAAATAGAACTCCACAAAGGGAGTAAATCTTCTTGGACCAGGAGTAAGAACTGTTAAATTATTTCTGCTGCTTTTTAATTCTATCCCTTCAGAGCTCTATCTTGGATGGCAGCCAGAATATGCTAGTTGGAAGGTGACATGGTTTTTATTACATAATGAGTCAGTCCTGGGTGTTAAACTGAACATAGTAAGCAGTAGAACGGATGTTGGTTCTTTTTGTCTGTTCTCAGTTCTGCTTTCTGTGCATGGAAGCTTTAATCTCATAAAAGTATTCAAATTAGTAGATTACCTAAGGAGATTCACTCTTAGCAAGGGGAGTAACTCTGGAAGGATATACTTGCTATTAAAAACAGTTGTGGAACAGATAAGATGTTGAGATCCAAAAGTTTGGACTTGTGTATTCCAGCAGTTGAGAGCTGACAAGGCAGTGTGCAAAACTGGGTTTGTAAAATACTGGTGTAACTCTATAAAGTGATTTCAATTAAGGCCACTGTTATACTGTTAGACTGTGATGTAGGTTGAGCCTTCGATTAAAGATAAGGTAGTGACAACTGTGCATTTTAGAAATTTCGCTTACTCATTTTCATCTTTATGTAGCTATTGGATGCCAGAGAAAAGGGATATAATATTCAGTACTGAATTCTAGTATATACAGAAATGCTGGTATAACGTATGTGCTGCGTATCATGAGAGAACATGTGAAAACACAGGTGCATCAGCTGCTCCGGTAGCCAAGAAGCTCTTCACAGGGTCCAGTGCTTGATTAGTCAGCAGAGGGATGGAGTGAAAAACAACTGTGAGGGATCTATGAGCTCTCTGCTTCTAACAGTCAACACTGGTTCTTCACTGTTATGGTGAAACAGCCTTTTTGTTACCTCTAGTTAGGAAAAGCACAACTGTTTCTAACTAAGCATTAAAATGTGCCTATTTCACATAGCTCTGTGTTCACAAAGGAGGGAATGTTGGTTTGTTTGTCTCGAAGGTGTGTTGGGCAGATATGAAACAAGAACAACAAGAAGGAAAGTGGGAGAGGGAAACTGGGGGGTCACGGGGGGAGGCTTAGGGAAAATACTGTGTGCAAGTAAGTAGGAGAATCTGTCATTACTTCTTACTGTGAGGTTAGCATGAGGTAGTATCAATACAGGATTAGCTATGCAGAGCACAGCCAAGTCTTCTGATGAGTCTTGGCCTTTTCCATGGCTTAGAGTCGGCCAAAATGATGTTTCTTAAATGAAAGCAGTCAGCTAACTGAAATACTTGTTCTGAATGGGGTAAATTCGCTAATGTGCATTAGGGGTCTTACAGTAAAATAATGAAAAATCTCGAAGTAAGTAATCCTAGTTAAAGAGGACTTGTACTGTTTTATCAAATAGTGCTGTTAGCTTTATAGGAAACTTCTGCCTATGTCCCTAGAAGACCGTGGATATGGTAAAACACTACTGTTCTAATTAATGGGATAGAAAACACTGTAACTAATGGTCAGCAGTGAAAATTTTATAGCATTCCAGCATTTGTTACATGATTTTTTTTAGGTAGCACATTTTAGACTTAACAGGCTTTTTCAAGCAAGTTATTGTTGTTTGTGCTACCCACAGTTGGTGTTGTGTTTATTGCTGGCCAGATGATCTCAGCTATTGCTGTAGGCTAGCTCAGGGGAAGATCCTTACCAAACGATTTGAGAACAGGCAACATTGGATTTCAGCCTTCCTTTTTGATAGCACATAGCTGAATTCCTTTTTGGTTGGGAAGACCCAACTCTTACTATGTTTGATAAGTTTTTGGGACCGTAAAACTTAGTTTGATCTCTAAGAAGCAGAGGGAGCTGGAGATAATTTGTGATTGTTTTTGAGATCTGTTATAAGAAGGTAGGAGACTGAGCTTGACTTGCGGATTTTTTTTTTGCTTGGATTAGTGAAAAAAAATAACACTTAACCAAAGCTTTACTTTACACTTCTTTTTAGTTCTCAGGAGAAAAGCGTTTCTGAAAATACAATTGCTGGGATCTTTGACTTCATAAATTACTTGTGTTACTTATTCCTCAGGTTACTATCGTACAGAAAGAGATAAGGGGACACAATATGAGCTGTTCTATAAGAAGATGGATGGCATGGAATACAGACATGTCACGTTGTTCCGACCGTTTGGACCCCTCATGAAAGTGAAGAGTGAGACTGTCGATATTTCTAGATCAATCATTAACATTATTGTCCCTCTTGCTGGAAGAACTGAGGCATTTGCACAGTTTATGCAGAACTTCAGGTAGGTGCATGAGATTCTATGGTGAGCTATGTTGCCGACTTTCAGTATTTCATTTTCAGAATGAATTTCTGTTCTGATAGATTTGTGACAAAACTAATGATTCCAGCATTGTGTGCAGCTGCCTGGGGATGTTTTTTATTTCATCCTGTTGTGTGGAGAAAGTGTTCTTTCCAGAAGGCATGGAGAAATAGACAAGCAGTACCAAACCCCTTCTAGAGCACATGACAGGGCTGTTGTGAGCCTGGGCACATGTGCTGTTGAACATCTTTGTGTTTGCGTCATCTTTTGAGCTCCTGTGTATTGGATCTTTCTGGTTCAAACATAAAAATGGGGGAAGATGTGGGAAAACTACTTTCTTCAGTCTGACCAGAATATTTACATCTGCTAATACATTTAAACACAATAGTTTTAAAGTATCTGAGGCATCTGTGACATTGCAAGCTGTAATTGACATCAGCTTATCTTCCTGCTTCTAGGGATGTGTGCATTCATCAGGATAAGCGTATCCACCTCACAGTGGTGTATTTTGGACAAGATGGTCTATCAGAAGTAAAAACCATTCTAGAGTCCGTATCTAGGTAAGTGAGTCAATACAGACATTTAAAATGTTTTTATTCAAGATGGAAACAATACAGAGCAGAATCTTGCTGTCGGTTACAGGCTAGTAGGAAATTAACTTCATTTTGATTGACATTTTACTGCTTAAGTTGCAAAATTCTTCTGAAGACTACTAAAAATCAAGCTTAACAGATTGAGATTAGCAGCAGTGGCTTTGAGGTTTCGGTCTGACAGCCTGAAAAACCACAGGGCTGAATCTTGCCGTGAATATTCAGTCATACCAGCAGACTCATAAGGATTGAAATTCTTTTCAACTGGACTGAATGTTCAATGGTATTACTGTTGAGTAATTTCACTCTGTTCTCTTCAGGAATTTTCCTCTGAATCAGACACATGCTTTGCCTGAAAGTATTTGTTCCTCAGATGTATTTCTAACCCCTCATTGCTATTCCTTCACTCTCATACAAAGAGCTCAAGTGTGCTCACTACTGGTTTGAAACAGCAGTGAAAAGCAATTTGACTGGATCATGGTGGCATCAATATATAGATGACCTTTTGTCACATGAATTTGGTGCCGGGCTTGCTCTTTATCCTCCTCTCAGACATGGTGAGGATGTTAGAGGAACAGACAGAGCTGTTGTCTTAAGAATGATTGTTGTGAAGTTACGGAATAAGACATGTTGCACTGCGTACAGTCTGCTACTTGAAACGCACAACGAAGTGGAACTGATATTTTTTCTCATCCTGGTGATATAATTGGATTTTTAAAACAGCTTCCGGAGCGACGTTACTGTGAAATGCTGAAAAAGTATAAATAGGCCCTTCCGCCCTACATAAGTATTTATTTTGGGTTTGTCTTTATTTTCCTTCTAGAGAAACTAGCTTCCACAATTACACGCTCGTCTCTTTGAATGAGGAATTTAACCGTGGCCGGGGACTGGACATGGGTGCCAGAGCCTGGGAAAAGGGCGAGGTCCTGATGTTCTTCTGTGATGTTGATGTTTATTTCACAGCCGAGTTCCTCAACAGTTGTCGCCTAAATGCCGAGCCTGGTACGTTTGTTTAAGTTGTCTTGGTCAGCTTCAGCTGATTGGAGTTGCATGTACAGAAGACAAACTTGAATGATGGAGCTTAATAATACCATGCATGTAAGAAAATGAAAAATACTCTGTACACAAAAGAAAATAGCATAATATAATGCAGTATTTGAGGGAGAACTTCTTTACATTGAGGGTGACGGAGCACTGGAACAGGCTGCCCAGAGAGGTGTAGAGTCTCCTTGTCTGGAGATATTCAGGAGCTGTCAGGACACCTTGCTGTGTGGCTTCATGTAAGGAACCTGATTTAGCAGGGCGGTTGCCCTCAATGGTCTTCAGGGGTTCCTTCCAACCCTTATGATTCTGTGCATATTTAGACTGAGAAATAACTTTTGCCTTAGAGTAGCTTGTCTTAAGAACACATTGTACTTCTTTGTACAATGAGTGCAGTTTTCACATTCTTTTTAAGATTTGGCAATCTAAAAGAAAGCTGGACAATTGTTCTAGCAATCAGGCTGCATGCAAACTTGTCTAACAAAATGCAGTGTAGGGCATATTGTGTGATTTTTTTTGTTGAACCAAAGTCTCTAACAAGCTTTTCTTCTCATGCTTTCAGTTGTATTGCTGAGACGCATCATGAGTGGTTTACAGTAGAGCTAAATAACATGCTCCTTGCAGGAACTGAGCTAGGATTCTGCATTGACCTCCTAAGTTCTGAATTCTTCTGACCACTTTACCTGACTCGGAGGCTTATTCTACAAGCTTTTGCAAAGACGGATAAAGCTTTCTTGAGTTAACAAGCATGCTAGTTAAGGCCTTCTCATGTCAAATATTTGCTTTGTTTCTTAATGCTTAATGTTATTCCAGATTTCTTGCGGCCACAAACATTTTTTCCAAATGTCAATTTGGAGTGAACTGATACTTTTTTCACATAGCACACAGACAAGAGACTGCTATAAGGCAGATCTTTAGGTTCTAATGATTGTTCTTTCCCTCCTGTCTCCGTACTTCATTAACTGAATTGTATGTGTAATTGGAAAAACTTGGGAATGCCTCGTGGACTTTCTCATGAGCGGCTGAGGGAGCTGGGATTGTTCAGTCTGGAGAAGAGGAGGCTCAGGGGAGACCTTATTGCTCTCTATAACTACCTGAAGGGAGGTTGTAGTGAGCTGGGGGTCGGCCTCTTCTCTCGTGTAACTGGTGATAGGACTAGAGGGAATGGTTTCAAGCTGTGCCAGGGAAGATTCAGGCTGGATATCAGGAAATACTACTTCTCTGAAAGAGTGGTCAGGCACTGGAATGGG
>JACDJE010000114.1:1508137-1633795 GCA_016647715.1 Pavo muticus
TTTTTTTTTTTTTGGAGGGAATGGAAGGGGTCAAGCATGCATGAACAGAATTATGCTGTGATCTCATGAGTGTCTTGTACAATGGCGCTACTACTTCACTACTTCCCCTTCAGGTATTCTGGGATGTATAAACAGTTTAAATGCAGGCAGGTCACTTTTCTCCATGTTGTCTTATATGCTACCATATGGCATGCCTCATTTTTTAATATATTTGTTTTCAAAATTAGAGCTGAGAATGCTAATTCAATGGTTAAACCATTTGCTTGGTCTCCACTGAATTTAGAAATTAGGTGAAAACCCTTCTCAAACCAGGTACTTAAGTTCTGTTAATGAATTTGATTGAATTCAGTTTGCTTTAAGAATTCTGAAAGCAATTAAAGATCTAAATGGGTGACTTTTCTGAATAGCAGATGCTGTGCAAATAGTTCCAGGCACTAATCCTTTTATGTGTATATAACATTTGCCTTTATGTAACTTATTGTGGAGAACAGTGTACTGTATTGTACTTAGAGTGAAGAGAACACATTGCAAGGCTTCTTGCAGTTGATATTCTCTATAATAAATGGAATTTCTGCATTTTAGAATTTGTTTTCAGCTGTTTATTTGAAATAAGGTGTTTTGCAATAATATCTTAATGGGTAGATGATGCACCAAATTCAAGTAATACTATGTTAATTGAGAAGTTCAACGAGCTCATTTTTGCATCTCAAGTGAGTATCTAACCAGACAAGATATGAAACTTATATTTAAAGTAGAAGCTGTTGTACTTTAAGATACCCTGGTGGTGGGTCCTAGCAAAATAAGATAGCAGTAAGGAAAGAATCAAGTATTTAGATGTGAGTTTTAGGAAAAGTTTAGGGAGCTTCAGTTGAGGCTCTGGCCCTTAAAACGTTGGCTGCTACTGCTGTCCTAGCTCTAATGGCACAAGAGTAAGCATCAAAATGACTCTCATGGCACACACTGGCATGAATACTGAGGTTGTATGGAGGTATTAAGCATTGCTGCTGATCAGCAATGATTCAGTGATCAGAATCCAGCTGTCTGAGTTTCCATGCTTTGCCCGCTGCAGAGCGTCGATGCTGTTCTTTTCTACTGAGTGGTTGTACTTATTCTAAATGGCTGAAATGGGAAAGGAAGAACTATCAGAAACTGCTAATGGCAGAGCTGGGTGTAGATGTAAATCGTACAAATGACTGAGGATTTGTGAACTTCCTGGAGACCTTTCAGGCCTGTACTTTTTCTTGTCTCTTCTGCATCATTACTTCTGCTCCGTGCAGTAAGTGTTGGTGTGAGAATGTGCTATGGTATATTAGCTCACAAAGAGCACTTCAGTGCTTAGTTACAAAAGCCAGAGGTACTTGGATGGGCTGTGTGCTATGTTAAGTCGCTGTGAGATACTTGTGGTACAACAGTAGCAGGAGTATTTGTCAGCATGGGATCTTCTCAGGTTCTTTTTGCTACTGAATGGTACTGGATTTGGTACACGCATCTCATAGTCTGCTAATGCCTGCTCTACTGCAAGATGATGATCTTACTGCTTACAGTTTGTAGAACATGCATGGCAGGAAAATGTTTTATTCTAATGGTGTTTTACAGTTTGTAGGGTAGCTTATTAATAACTATGACAGCAGAAATTAAATCAGTTATTTAAATTAAAAGCTTATAAGATATAAAATTTGCTCTTCCAGGGAGGGAGTTGTTACTAATCACGTGCATCTCACATTCCCTAATGATTTATCACTTACTATTTTTTTCTTTATTAGTGGAATTAGGTTAAAAATTATGAATTACTACCCTGGCCTTTCAGCTTTTCATTAAATCTTAAAGTAGGTCTTTATTTTGTTCTCAAGAATTCTTGAATTTTGATCTTGGGCTTGAACAGGGCCTTGACTTACAATAAATAATTCAGTCTTAATTTTGATTATTTTATTTAATGGATATTCTTTCCAAAATATGACACAGTGGTTTCCTGTAAGCAAGGGCTTCACTGAAGAGAATTGACTGATCATTACACAGATGGTTTTGTCCATTTTAACAGGGACTCTCCAGAAGAGGACGATGCTTTATTGTATCCCTAGTATCCCAAAACAGAAAGAGAAAAGGTCGAGACCTACAAGTTGCAGAGAGTCTGATTCTGTTCGCTATGTTGCTACAGAAGTTACTCAGATGTGCACAGTTAGCATCAGAAAGTTGCCATGTGCCTGCTGCTTCCCTGGGTCTGTTCTCCTGCTTTTCATCATTCTTTGGGAGTTGTTCTGTTTCCCCAGAAGCCTGCTGACTACGCGTTCATGGGAAGTGTGGTTCACTTTTTCTTCCTTCTCTACTTCAGTCTTGGGAAAAGGCATGGGTGGAGGCCATTTCAGGGCTCAGATTTTACAATGCAGCATTATCCCAAACTAATAGATCAAGCATCTTCTGTCTGGCTGTGGATGACAGTGATACGTGAGTGATGCACCTCTGCAGTTAACACAGAGCTAAGTTACTGCCCAATATCAGGCAGGTATATGTGCAAATCTGGAGAGCAACTTCTTTCCAGCTCCTTAGTACACATAAATAAATGCGTGTGGTATAAATATATCCTGAAACTTTGGATGACTTACTACTTCACCACTCTAAGTGTTGCATTATGTTGCCCTCAGTTATTTCTTCTTTCACAAGGTTTTTGTTTATTATTTTTCATCTGTCCCTGGTTGTTGCCTTTCTTGTTGACCCATTCCTTTTATTTCCTTTTTTATGCAGCTCCTGTAATTTTTTTTTTGACTCTCTGCCACAAAGACTTGGGCCTTTCATCAGCTCCTATCTTGGCTCTTCAGAAGCACAGGAGCCGCTGGGAGTTGGAGCCACTGAGCTACTGTGAGGAAGATTAGTGATGAGTGCAAGGAAAAGCCAAATGTTGGGATTCTGGGAGCAGGATAGGAACTCCAAGGGTGTACAGGAACTACTTTCTACTATTTACTGGCTTTAAGATAGGGCTTTAGTCCACTGTTTTTTTTTTTTTTATTATGCCTGTATTTGTCGTAGTACTTCACACTGAAATACAGTAAACTATTACAACGACACATGGATCACAACGAAGAACAATTAATTTAAGACAATTACCTGCACCTTGTGTTCGTACAGCATTGGTTCTGTTCTGTAATGAAACAAGAAAAGAAGTGGTAAAATATCCCTTCATTATTAAGTGATCTCCAGATTGTGTTCACTTTCCTGAGCGCGCTGAACTGGCTGCTTTCTGCACACAGCAATCTATGATACAAGTGCATGCATTTCCATTCAGCTTGCAGCTGAGAGCGATTTGCTCTTTCCCAGTAAAACATGCGACTCTTCAAAGGTGTTTCCTATTGTCATCCAAGAAAGGGAAGGAATTAGTGATGTTTCGAGCAAGAAAGTCTCTGCATGTTGCTCTGGGCATTTGGTTGAAAGGCTGGGAAACGTTAGCTAAGTGTCTAGCCTCAGCCTCCTGACTCTTACTACAGGACTTAAGAGACAATGTTACATGGTGTTTTGCAGTGCCATTTTGAGCCTGTGCAGAGTAGTAGCTGTGGTGCTACAGGGGCATTTTCATTTCTTTGCCTAGCCATGCCCCAGCTCTGCTCACCTCCATGTCCTCTGCCTCAGGCTGTCGCTGTGAGTAGACTGTGCTGGTAGCAGGGCAGGACATGGCTGTGAGGAGCATTGCAATACCACCAGGTTAGGCTGAGCTGCCCATTCTGGCTCTCCAGCAGGTTCTGGCCACAAACATGCTTTGCTGTTAGCCTGGGCCTGGCATTGGCTCATGGCTGTGGACTGAGTCTGCTGCATATGATGTGGATGAGGTGTGATGGTTGCAGTGGGGTGGTTTAACACTGCTAGCCTGCTATTCTCATCTTCTCTGTTGATGAGAAGCTGCTAGCTGCACTGCTGTTTCCTCAGCCTGCTCTGGGGGAACCTTGTTTTGGGCATCTGTTAGGTAAACCTCAGGTGGGTTTCATTCTACAGAGCAAGCTTGGTACCTTGATTATCACAGCCTCAGTGTGGATAACGAGGTCACATAACCATTGGCCCAGGCCTGTACAAAAGCAGAAATCCTTCAGCAGTCAGGGCTGAGTGCCTCAGGCAGTGCTGCGGGGAGTCTGAGGAGCGAAGCAGAACAAGAGAGGGGCTAAGTCCATTTGTCACGAGCATAGGGAGGCCATGGTGTGTGGTTTGGTGCCTGCACTGTGCTGTTGCAGGTGCTGTTTATGTGACACACTGGTTCCCATTTCTAAGCCGCACGTGTGGAAAGCCAGCTGTGTTTTCCTGGAGGAGTCAGTGTGTTTTAGTATCATAGCAGTAAATATAGTAACATTTGTTTAAATACGAACATGCTTCATTGAAATGAGAAGTAATGTTTGTTTGCTTTTCCAGCTGTTGCATGTTATATGCATTAATTGTCATATTTCCGAGAAACTAACATCTGTGGAAGGAAGGGCAAGTGTTCCTGAATAGGGAAGTCCAATTGAGATTAGTGTGGGACACACTTTCATGTTAGATGCTGTACAAAATAAAGTCAGGCTTTGCTTCTCAGCTCAGGCCTTGCTGCATGCTGGTGTATTGCATTTATGAATGAAGTGATCTTTTCCATAGTTAGATTGGTTGATTAGAGAAAAAGAACTTGAAAATAGCTGCTTGAAAACCCCACAGTGAGGGGTGGTCCTTGCTACAGCTGTGGTGATTGCTTTAATGATGGCAGCTGTGTGCTTAATTAGGGCTGCGTGCAATAACTGCTGCTCTCAGTAGGAGTCTGAAGCTGGTAGAGGAGGCCTCTTATAGGTAATGTGGTCTATCTCTTGGATTAAAATAAGGTAAATTTTTGCTTGTTATACTGGGATAGATTGCTCTGAGGTTGCAGTTAAGGATGGGAATGTTCCTGGTTAGAGCAGGGAGCCTGGTGTGCTCCTGTGGAGGACTTGTGCTGGGTTTGGAGACAGTGACAGTAGCTGAGATCTGTAGGGCGTTACTGCAAAGCAAACTACTTCTGAAATTAAGACTGAGTGTTAAATAGGGCTGTTCCATGTTTGAGTCTGACTGCATAGGATTGCAGTCAGCCCTGTTTGGGGAGTGTAGCTGTGTTCTGTGGTAAGTAAAGCAAGTTTGTCTCCACTTGGAAGAAAAAGCTTAAGTTGGAGTTCTCAATGACCTGGCTTTGTCTCCACCTTCATTATAGGCTTTGTGGAAAAGGATTGTTTTCTCCTAGTTAAAAGGATAACTTGAGGGAAAAAAATAAAAGCACTGGGGTTACTTTGTGCTCAGGTATGTTCTGGAGAGGAGATCAGATGGAGCTTACGCTACTCAGTGCATGTGGCAGCTCCTGTCCTTGCTAGGCAGTTATCAGGAACAGCTGTGTGCTACTGCGGCCTGCAAACACTTGGAGTTGCTGTGGTATTTGGTTGGTTGGTTGCTTTTTCTGGTTGTTTTCTAAATTTCTTCAAAACAGGCTTCTTAGCTGCTGAGTTCTTGTGAAGTTCTCTATAGATGCTATGGAATTTCGGAGAAGGGAAGTGAGAAATACAGGGAAAAGTTTGTGAGTTGTGGATTTATTATTGATTTGCTTGAATTTTATATGTAAAAAGCATTTTAGGAGAGATTTCTTAAACTGGGACTAATTATTTAGCACTGAGTTCTAAAGGTGCCAGACATGAATAGTTCAATATCTTCAGTATTTTGAGTGCTGTAAGGGTTAAAAGGCTTCCATCAAATACATGACTTACAACTGCATGCAGGCAGAAGAGTTAAAGGAGTAAATGCATTTGCAATAGACAAGTTGCCAGAGCTCGATTTCCAGTAATTGGGGTTTCAACAGCAGTCCATTTATCTTTCCTAACGTAAGTCTTAACCTGATGGGTCAGTGCGTTGTTTCTGTTGTTGATTTTGTTGTTGTTTCTATGTGAGAGAAATTGCCTTCATTGAATTGGATTGGTTACAGTGCTGGTACCCCTTGATTCTTTCTTTGGGGGATATTAGCAATAATGCTTCCTTCGAATTGAATATGAACAGTGGTATTGTTTAAATATTAAAAGGAAATTTTCAGTGTTGGTTTTTGATGGAAAGCAACTCTTTCCAATTTAATACACCTTGGTTTCAGGAGAGGCCTTAGGATGCTCACATATCAGATGTTATCAACTACTTTGATGTCTGTCAGTATTGTTTTTCAGTTTAATCAAAGAAAGTATCTTAATTAGGTAAAATTAAAAACACCAGCGTATTTGCAAACAGCCCTCCTTTACACCCTGTTTTATTGGCTTGGGTTTGTGGTTGCTTTTTTTTTCTGTAGTTACTAGTGATAGTTTCAAGTAACTGTATATTGGTATCAACAAATACTGCTTTCTACAGTCAAAGTGCCTTTTGTTATCATTTGTTAGAAGCCTAATGCCACAAGTTGTGTATCGTAGCGGGTCAGAAGCAGTATATTTACTGGGTTATAATTTTTAATTTCATGTTGCATTTCCCGCTGGTTTGAATTTCTTTCTTATCACATCTGAGGAGAAGGCAGGACACATCTCAGGCTGCATCAGTACTCCCTGCATGATGTGTACCTCAATCATATTTTGTTATGAAAATATGCTGAAATCTGAAAGGTATTTTGCAGGTACTAATTGCATCCATTTTCTGCACAAAAGCTGGAAGTGGTGTCAAGGAGCCTTAAAAATGGTGGTGTTAGAAATCTAAGGGCCATTTAAATCCTGTTGTGTTCCAAGCGAGGTGTTGGAGATAATTATGCTTCAAATGCACTGCCAAACTGATGCATAAAATACCTTTATTTCATACTCACCTTGGGGTATACCTGTGTGTGTAGTGCCAAGAGATGATGCTGTTGGGGAAGCAGTGGAATAGGGGAAATGTTCTGCATGGTCATTGAACATCTGTTGGAGGCTGATAGAGATGTGCTGAGACTTCAAAGCGTGCCCAGTTATCTCTGCCTTTCCAGGGACAGGCATTGAAGGGAGAACTTGGAAGCAGCTGTTAATACTTGCATGCTCACTGGTCTGGTAATTTCCTCTATAGTTCTAATGGTTTAGGATAAGTATTCCTGATTTTTTTTTATTTTTAATTTATTATTTCATTGTCCACACAGGCTTATATGATGGCTGCAGGGTGCTGTAAGACAAAACATTTTCTGGCTTTTCCGATTAGCTGGGAGGCTGGGGTTGCCTTGGTGAACTTAAATACATTGCAGACTGAAAAATATCTTTCTTACTATCCTCAGAAGAATTATGTTTTATGTCCCCCAAATATGTTTGAATATTTGCTATCAGCTGAATTTCACTGCCTGAGAATTATTTGCTGAAAGAAAGCTGGGGTTTTTTGATTGCTTCTTACCTATTAACTTGATAAATGAAGTTGCTACTACTATCGCTAGAAACATCTTGCTGGCATTCAGTTGCTGCTTATCATGGTTGTGTTGTTCTCTCTGGAAGTAAAGCGCCTGGAAAGCAATTTCATTGTTTCTTCCTGTGCCTGTGTAAATAGCCAACTTAGCCCAATGATATCCCAAAAAACTTCACAGAAAGGGTTGTTAAGCACTGGAATGGGCTCCTTGGGGAGGTGGTTGAGTCACCATCCCTGAATGTGTTTAAAAACTGTATGGATGTGGTGCTCAGGGACATGATTTAGTGGAGGGTTGTTAAAGTTGGGTAGTATGGTTAGGTTGTGGTTGGACTTATGGTCTTTAAGGTCTTTTCCAACCTGAGCAGTTCTATAATTGGATGGGACATAATTGGAAATGAGTTTTCAAGGCTGTAATATGCATATTAATTAAGAGTGTGAACTGGTCATCAGGAAGACTCCTGCCTGCTTGATCCTCTGAACACTGATAAACATCATTATTTTTTCTAATGAGCCACGATGACTGAAAGTAGTACTGTTCTACTCTGTGAGTCTGTTGTGGATGTCTGATTACCAAAACAATTTCCCCAGAGTTTTTTTGAAACAGATGAAGGGGATCTCCATAGCTCCCTCAATTGTGAGGTGTAGCATTTTTTTTTTTTTAAGGCTTATATCCCTGGCATAGGAGGTAGTGTGGTAGGACTGGGGTGAAGTATTAGGAAGGCTGGACTGGCCTTTCAGCTCGGAGCTTGTCCTTGCTGCGGTGAGACATCAGAGAAGCGGCTTTGCTTCTGTAAATGAGGGTGGTTATAAGGGTGCAGTGGTTGCTACCAAAGGTTCTGGGGCACTGAAGTGTCAACAGAAAACCCGCTACAGGAAACGCTGCAGCAAATGGTTCTGTGCTTTCTTCTTTAAGTAAACGAGTGGGAGGAAAAGGAACAAAACCCAGCTCTTGAGACCATCAGCATAGAGATACGCTGCTGCTTTCTGGGGTGCTGTAGTTGATTAAGTGTCACAGTCACCTTTTGTTGGAAGATAGTTAAATATTTGAAAATGCATTTTTATAAGTCAGGATTTAAATTGAAGTTTAAAAAAAAATGTCTTTGCAACAATATGATTGTCTGCAGTTGGTTCACCACATTCACCCTCTGGTTTGTGGTTTGGTTGGTTTGCAGATGGAAAAACAGGCACAGAAAAAGTTGAGTCTGGTTGAAGCAACTCTTTTATTAATGCAAGCACATCCAGTCAAACACAGACTATCCTGCTTTATGGTACAGCTTTATATTTAGCATTTCAGCTCAGAATAGCAAAACACAGTATTGAAGGAATGTATCAAACTGAGGGAAGAAAAAGGAACCGATGTGGATACTGCATCGATTTCAAGTATATACTAGGACTGATTGACCAGTGAAGTGCACATTCATGTGAAAGCTTTTTTTAATACATTTACAGGAAGTGTTCTAAAATTGCATTTCAAATATATATTTTTTTCTTAAATTTTAAGCATCCCTTTTAAATCTCAATTACATAAACAAAGCTGATATACAATCCCTTTTATAGTGTCCAACAATGTTACTAGCTAGAACATCTCTGAAAGTGCAAAACACTGTAATAATACAGTATAAATATTCTTACTCTAGTCCAGGACTGAAGGTCAGTACTTCAGCACAGGAAAAATAGCAGCAGATCATAAGAATTATCCCTTCTCCTTTTCTGGGCTGTTCCTGGCAACAGTTGTTCTACTTCTTCCTACTTCTTCAAGGCATAACTTGCTTTTGTTCCTCTTTGATTTCAGTGCTATGGGAATAGCAAAATGTTGATTTCTCTCTCCTATACCCTGACTCACTGTTGTAATTTTAAGTATTTAGCAGGGGGCAGGAGGGAGAACAGGGAGAGAGAGGGAAGGCTCTTGAATATTTCACTGTACTGCAGGGCCAACACAGCACGCGTTTTCTGTTAAGCGTGTGCTGATGCTACGTGAAATAGTGGCACTGCTCAAGGCTGTAGGCACTCAGCAAGAAGAGGCAACTGGACTGGAATAAACCTGACCCTCGGTCCAGCAAGTCTTGTCCCCGCTTTAACACAGAGCAGAATAGGATACAACGAAACTACTCCAAATTGACCATTTTTAAATGAAATGGTGCAGAGCTACTCTGTGATGATCAATGAGAGAAGGCTGTAACCACAGCGCTTTAAAGGGCTTGTGAAGAAAGAAAAACTCTAATACGACAGCCCAGCTCAGTCATCGTGTAAGAATACCTGGCCCTCATGCCTTAAGAGAACAGTTAATGGAAAGGATAGTAAATAGTCATAGGTAATAATTCATAAAGCAAAGTAGTTTTCAATCTGAGCCTATTTTCTTTCTTTTTCTTAACCTGACATTTGGGGAGAAAGAAAATAATATTGAAATGTGTAATTTTTTTTCTGAAATGGATAGCTTAGTCTTAAGCTTCTCATATGCTCATTTGGATAGATAAATAGATATAAACTCAGGGTGAAAAGGAGAAGTTGGACATGGTGGGCATTACTTCTAACTATCAGTAGGTTTATAGATCATCTCTAACCTTGACCTAGATTCAAAGGCTTGATTAGTTCCTTATATAGTTTTCCTATAGATTTCAGTGGGTCCTGCCCCAGACTGTCATGGTTTGCAAAACACTAGAACAAGTTCATGATATAAATCGGTCTTTGCTTTGGTCTTGAAGTCCAGGCTAGCATTTTCAAAGGAACCAAGGGGTTTAAATGCCTAAGTCAGTAGAGATTAGCTCTTGACCTTCTTTGGCAGTTTTAGCCTTAGTTGGACATCTGAGTTTACTTCCCTCTCCTTTATTTGTGCATGATTATTTCTTTTTCTGTAAACTGTTGGCAGAAGCACATATTGAACCTGTTTTGCAGAGATAATCTAGGTTAGACATCCTTCTCTTAAAAAAAAAAAAAAGTAAATCCCTGATTTTAAAAAGGAAAACACAAACTATTCTGACAATCAGAATTTGAAGGATAGTTCCCAGAAGTATTAAAACTTAAGACGTGTGCACAGTCATACATGCACACACATACGCACACACAAACGCACAACCCTCAGTAGTTACCCCATCTTCTCTTTAAATTGTGTAACAAAAATACGTTTGCTGCACCATCCATGTCACGGGCAGGTATACTCTACCTCACATGTCATATTCTTCATTTTATTTAAAAAGTACATTGTGGCTGGTTTTGAGACATCCATATTTTTATTTTCCTTGCTTCCAATCCAGCATAATAGAAGGTACACTACACAATGTCAGTACCTTGTAAGGCACTATTTTCTGATGTAGGAGAGGAACAGGCTTACTGCAGATGTCTAAGGCCTTGACTCTACAAACACTCATACGTACGATCGCTCTCGCTGATTGGAATGAAACCACAGGTAGATGTAGTGAGTGTTGTGTAGGCTATTGGTCCAATGGAGTATTTAATACAGGCTGTAGCTGAGATGTGTGTTTTAAATTTCGTTTGTTTTGGTGGAAGTAATAAAAAATAAAAATTTGGATGCTGATAGAATAAGATCTCCCCAGGGATCCCACCTCCCATGATACACTTCATCTCTGAGAACAGGGCCCTGCCCTTTTATTTTTTAAATAAAAAAACAAAACCCTTCACTTAAGTGCCTTAAGGTTGACATGTGAAATATTTACCACATTTTGTTTCATAAAAGGTACTGTATATACAAAACAGACCTCAACCAGTGAGGTCATCTTAACTCAGTCCAAGTCTTTCAGGTTGTAAAAACACATTCATTCTGTGTGCTTCGAAGTCTGCAGATCATATCCAGAAATCTCAGGCCCTGTTAAGCAGAGTTGTCCTAGAAAAAGAAGTAATTAAAAAGCTTTGTATCGTGACAGTTGTTATAGTTTTGGTAAAGGTTGGCAATGGATCTATCTTTCTTCCATAACTGGAAGCCTTTCTTCAAAGGCTGTTTACGAGGGTGGATAGTGATAGGACAAGGGGGAATGGTTTTTAACTGAAACAGGGGAGGCTTAGGTTAGATATTAGGAGGAAGTTCTTCACACAGAGGGTGGTGACGCACTGGAACAGGTTGCCCAAGGAGGTTGTGGATGCCCATCCCTGGAGGCGTTCAAGGCCAGGCTGGATGTGGCTCTGGGCAGCCTGGTCTGGTGGTTGGCAACCCTGCACATAGCAGGGGGGTTGAAACTATATGATCATTGCGGTCCTTTTCAACCCAGGCTATTCTATGATTCTATGAAAGGGTAGATTTTTCAACTGTTATAAATTAGCCTACCTCTCTGAATTCCAGTAATAATAATGACTTGAAATAAAGAGAGAACCTTTGTAGCCTTCAGAATGCGCTCAGGCAAATAACATATGTTCCCCTCTCATCTTCAACTATTGCTTGCAGTACAATAGAGACTCAAATACAGACTCTACAACTGTGTTTGACAGCCTAAACTGAGCACGTTCTCTCATGGTGTCAAGCAGTGCTCTTGGAGCCTGAGTTGACTGGAGAAGTTTTATCAGAATCCTGTAGAACTTTTTATTGGGTTTGAATTTTGAAAGAAATGAAGTACATTTAGGCCAAAATGGAACTATTTACTGGATATGCGAGCAGGAGGGAAGAAGCTGACTGTTCTGTACCTGTTTTTTGATGTGCTCAGGCTGTAGATAAGGCTGAGTTGAATATGCAAAAGTGTTTATGAAGAGTTCATGAGCATGTGTAGGTCTGCAAAAGCCTCATGCTGAGGAAGCTTCCTACCTGAGTGTTTTCCAGCTGTCTTTTTCCATGTGGTTTTCTGGACCTTCACTTTCAAAGGATGCAATAAACAGAGCTAGTAAATACAGAAAGAACAATTAGATTCTTTAAGTGAAACAGACAGAAAGTAATTGTCATATAACAGTTGTAACTTAAGACTTTACCAATGAGGTTTACTCCCATCAGGAGCCAATGTGGAACTAGTAATACATGCTTATGAAATATTGTTCTTGCATGTTAACTCTTCACTCTGTACTTAAAGTAGGAAGACTACATAAAGTTCAGTAAGGGGCTTTACCTTCTTCACTGTAAATGGGTGCAGTGAGTAGATAACTCTGGATCTTCTTGTCCTTTTCAAAAGGACACTCGACCTGCTTCCATGTCAGGAAATCATGAATCTGTCTTGAAATTTCCCAGAATTTCTGCATGAGGTAATTTAAAGAACTTTACAATCACTTTTCCTTCAAATACTAATTCCTCTCTCTCATTTCAGAGCCTCTGTCTCATTCTCATTCACGCTTCTGCTCTTACTATCCTTTATTCCACCTCTTTCCTTGTTATTCTTTCATATTACGTTTTGAGCAGCTCAGTGTTAAGAAGACGTTTCTCTGTACTGTGACCTTTACGCAGCTTTCAGAGTTTGGGGCTCTGAACATATTCCAGGAGCACAGCTGAGGAGTGATAAATGTTTACTGTTCCAAACCATTTTCTTGTGTTTACCTTTGCATTTTTTATTTAATTTGAAGATTTACACGAGTGTAACCTTCTTTGAAGAGATTTCCCTTCTCAGTTGGCTAAGATAAGACTACCTAAGTTCAGTTTTTAATTGAGTAACTTTTAACATTTGGGTTTTGGCTTCAAAATTCTTATTTTCTTCTCCATCTTCATCTTGTCAGTTCTTTTGTTACAAATTAATATTATTTTACCCACTTTTGTATTCATGCATTTCATGGTTTGCAGTGCTTCTCTCATTTCATCTAAAACTAACGGAAGTTAATCTCTGTTTTAGTCTGTTTTAAAACCCGACCTCTTAACTGAAGGCAATTAAATGCCAGCAGTCCTGTGCATTCTCTTCTGCATATGCAGGTGTGTGTGTGGTTCTGCTGGATACAGAATACAAGCATAGCAACTGCAATCAGTGGGCTTTCACAGAAACTTGGTATTGAGACCTTACTATCTCTTCCCCTGGACGATGGTATCATTTAGTCTAGTTGATAGCAATGCTGGGATGACTAAAACATCTGACACGTCAAAACTGTAATGCAAAACGTTTGCCTAAGCATTATAGTTCTTATAAAACCAAGTCCTACCTTGAAGTTTATCTGCCCATTGGGCAAGCGGTTTGTGTGTATTTTGTGCAGGAAGTAGATATCTTTAATGAAGAGGTTGAAAACTGGGATGACTATTTTCTCTCGATTGCTGTTGGCAGTCTGAGATCGCTGTGCTGCCCCTTGCAGGGCCGTGCGGTAATTGCAGAAGTTGCTGGATGGATCCATGTGATGCTGTTTTTATGGAGGGAAAAGGCAGTCTTAATTGTCTTATTTATTACTTAAAAAAAAAAAAAAAAAAAAAAAAAAAAAAACAACACCCTGATCTTATCAGAATACATGCTGTATAATTTCACTGGGTGCCGTTTTAAGCTTCTAAGATAGAGTACTTTATGTTGATCAGGTCTGAATTCAAAAGTTTTATGCTTTCTAATTCCTGTCTTTTTTGAAAGGAGGGCTACACAATAGCCTTACTCTATGCTTTCATTCAATTGCTAACACGAAGATGAAAGGAAATAATAAATGACTACTGGGGGGTAAGGAGGGGCAATTATTTCAACTTGCTGTCGTAGATTTGATGATTGCAATTAAATCTAGCTTTGGTTCAGATTCAGGCCACTAGATGGAGTACTCTAATCAGTTTTACGGGATGCCAAAAAGCATTCACTTGCATGAAGAATGAAAGGTACTTTGCTGGGGGGGAAAGATACAGTAGGAAGAAATAGCCTACAGAAAACATACATTAGCTCTTTTTTTTGCAGTCAAGCAGGAGTTCTGGAATTCAGGAAATGCTCTCCCTGATGTTTATAAACAGGTGACCACTGACAGAGGTGCCTCTGTGATCTCTGACTTGGTTTCATCCATACCTCCACTGTGAAATTACTATTTGATGGATTTCTAAATCAAGTCTGAACTTTATACATACCTCTAACACATCGAATTTGGCAGTTTTGACCTTGGACCAAGTTTTCTTTAGCCGTGCCACAGGACTCAAGTTCATGCCAGCTAAATGGAGAGGAAAGAGACAAAACAAACAACTGAGTTGAAGGAACATAGGGCTAATACATACTTAGATGGTAGCACCTTGCTTATACTTTGGAAGGCAGTTTGGCTTGACAAACAGAAGACGTAGGCTTCTGTTTGTCACACCCTACCATCACACACTAGCATTCTTCTGTCATTGATGCATACTGTGCCTGTGGAAGTGCTGGTGTGGTCAGCCAGCTTAAGGCAAGTATAAGCGTGGTCTTGCCAGTTGGGTTGTAAAATGAAGTGCCTTTTGTCACCTGTGTTCAGGATACTTACAGATAATAGCCATCATTGAGTTGAAGTTTCCAATGTTGAAGCACTCTCTTGCCACATCAATGAAAAATTCCACCATTCTTGTACGCTGTTTTTTCTTTACAACCTGGAAAAATCAAGGTCTGTTAAGAGGGAAGGAATGGCCTGAATTTTGGTTAGGATGTTCAGTTGAAGGCATTATTACAAGCTGATTGAAGAGAGACTTCAAGACTTTATCTCGTTAAGCAATCTCATTACGTAGGCCTGAGGATATTTTATTAAGATCGGTTGTTTTAATAAAATAGTATGTGAGGCCATTACCAATTATTTGCCCAGTTATGGAAGAGTGTAATTTTTTGTTTATGCATTCAGTTCAATGTCTTAGAGAACTTGTATGAACAAGCTGAACACTTCTCTGCTGCTTCCTGTTGTTGGGAAAGGAAGACAACATCAGGCTGCTATCAGAAGAATATATGCCAAAAAGCTTAAACCTAAGGAAGAAGCAGCAGACAGAATTAAGAACAGGGTGTGTAGCCTGGATGTGAAGAGGAATAATGGCCATGTCTTGGTATTTTCTTCCTTTATATTCTGTACAGTATAGATGCATACTTTAGGAATTTATGTATACATTTAAAAATAAATATATAAAGATTCTAAACTCCCAACTCAAGCTCCATGCAACTTCCATCTTGCTACATGACTGTTACTACGGAAGCTACACAAAACTGGAGAACACTTGCAAGGGCAAATATAGCTGTGAACTCTAATCACATAAGCATGCAAATAATTTAATGCTTGAATGATGCAATTATCTTTAATTAGATGGCTTCTGTTTAAATCTCTATTAGACCACTACCTACCACTTATGCTTATGGACAGGATTATTTTTCAATCTTATCTTCTGCTTGTACCTACCCTGCAAATCTCAGTGGCCACCAGCATGCTGAGACAATTGAACCAGTTGTCATAGGCCTCCAAATTGTAGGTTTTGGTAACGTCGCCTCGGCACTGTAAGAGAAAAGACCATATATTTATTAATCTTTATGGTGATGAAGTTGATATACTAAGGGATATGCTTCCTGTCTTGTTCAAAATCTTATTGGATTTTGTTTAAGGCATGAGCTTAAAGAAGGTTAGAAAATGGAAACCCTTCATGCACAAAGTATACTGGAATCCTGATAAATCTTTATTTCTGTTTCTCCCTGTACCCCTTCTTGTACCTTGTGATTATCCAGGGAGTCCATGTGGCTGACAATCTGCATCAGATCCTCTGGGTAAATGTTGCTCACCCGTTCCTGAGTCAGAAAGATTAGAGATTGTCATTGTACAGGCAGACAGAGAGTTCAGTGGAAAGTGCACCAATAAGACCTAAGTTATTAGGCAGTTTTGTAACTTTCATCTTCCTTAAGCTTTCTTTACTGATAAATACCAAGTGTTTCTATTGGAGATATCTAGATGTTCTATTCGTCACTTGGTATTTTATTTAATGAAGGCATTAGAGGCTTTCACTGAACCCTGTAGCAAAATACATATTAGCGAGTACATTAATACTTAAATGGAAAACAAAATAATTAACTCAAAACTGATGTCTCACCAATTCAATATGGGTTAGCTGTTGTGCCAAGATCAGAGGGTCGCAGCACACGCTCAGGATGTCCTTCTGAGTAGACTGTGGCTTGGTTTTGAGGATGGTGCCTTTGTCGGTAGCAGGTTGCCGGAATTTTTCTTTTATTTCCTGATACTGGCTCCGTGCAGAGAGCGCCATCAGGAGGTTCTGTGTCATCTGGCTAATGATCTTTTTCACCGTGCCATTTTCCTATGAGAAAGGCAGACACAACTTCTAATACTATATAACTTATACATAAGTTTATATGCTTAGGGAGCATATAAACAGGAGGGGGAATGACTGTTTATGAGGGTGGATAGTGATAGGACAAGAGGGAATGGTTTTAAACTGAGACAGAGGAGGTTTAGGCTAGATATTAGGAGGAAGTTTTTCACACAGGGTGGTGACGCACTGGAACAGGTTGCCCAAGGAGGTTGTGGATGCCTCATCCCTGGAGGCATTCAAGGCCAGGCTGGATGTTGCTGTGGGCAGCCTGGTCTGGTGGTTGGTGACCCTGCGCATAGCAGGGGGGTTGAAACTAGATGATCATTGTGGTCCTTTTCAACCCAGGCCGTTCTATGATTCAAGTGATGAAAAGCCTTCCTATTCTGATCAGACTTCCTGATGATCAAGTCTACTTAGCCCACGTAGAATCCAGGGAATGCATATCACATCCAGAAATATAGCCCTAAAATATCCCCAGTGTGGATTTGAACAATTAAAGCCTCCACAGATATAGGTAGGAGCACAATATCCATGTCCTTTGATAATTTAAAATGCCCTCTGCAGGTTTTATGTCCTTATGGATCCAACCCTTACATTGGTAAAGCAAAAAAAACCCAAACATAATCCACCCAGTCAGGTTTTGGGTTTTTTTGATAACTAAAACAACTGAATTATTTTTGCAATGGGTTCCTTGTGTCCTACAGATGTTTCCTTCTGAGGTCAACCCCAAAGAGCTAACCTGATCGCATTTCTACTCCTCTGTCCCTCCTGTTACCGCTTCAAATGACTTGAGTTCTCTAACCTCGCTCTCACTGTTGCTGGAGAAACTAATTCTTAGCAGTCCTTTTCCTTTCCATTACGCTATTGTTCTCCTGCTTACGTGCAAATTATTTCTCTTGAAGTTAGCCACAAGGTTAGATCTTAGCTTACAATATGCTGTGTTGGTTTCTGCCAGTCAACTGGATGCGCTAGAAAGAGCTGCAATGGCTCTGATGGTTCAGAAAGCCGCTAATGTGTAGTGATAACGGAAATTATGTAGCAGATGTGAGAGAAGATGACTACCAAATACTTGTATACTGCATGCTATAATTAAGCAATAATAGTGTCAGAATGTTGCTTTACAAGGCAATAATCTGACTCCCAAGTGGAATAAAATGAAAAGCTGGAAGCACTGTAGCTCATCTTGATGAGCAACTGGATTACCACTAAACAGCAGCTGGCTGGAGCCATTTTGGATATTGTGCTACAAGTGCTTAGAAATGCCAAGGGAACATGGTAGGGGGACTAAAATAGAGAGCTAATTCTGAATTCTGCTCTTCACTATACTGAGTTTTCTGTTGAAGTCACTTGACCTCAGCTGCTGTGCCTGACTTGCTATGCCTCTGTGAGGAGGAAATCTTTCTGGTTATGGATCATAGGGAATCAAATCTGAAGGCGGGTGAGATTCAAATATATATGGGGTGTAAACATATGAAGAAACTGCAGTGATGTTAAAAACAATGGCTTGCTTAAGCTATTGGGAATTCATCATATCTTAATATTTAGACAAAGGTTCTTAGTATTGGCAGTTTTCTTCTCTTTGTGGTCTTACCCTAAATTTTCTTATAACTTTGGAAAATAAAGCTGAAAGTTTCAGCTGGTCTGAGCAGCTGTGACTTGGAGTCGAGCTTCCAGTGTGAATGAGTTGAAAATAACTTGTCCATGTCTGTGTTCCAACAGTCCTGTACCTAACTGATACACAGCCTTGTATTATGGGGACGAGCATGACTGCTGTGTGTCAGTTCTTGTTTTATTCTGCTATCATCTATGTGAGAATAGTGCCCTACAGGGATTTGGAAAAGCTTTAATATAGTAATTTAAAAAAAAAATCTGAATCATTACCATAATTCCCTGCTGAAGCACAGTATGGGTAATTTCTTAGAACAGGAAAGAGGCAACAAATACTGAGAGCAAGAGCTGCTTTATTTGTCAGTATCACATTCTGTCTCCTAGAAGACAGAAGTGCATAACTCTTTCCTGATTACTTGTGGCTTTGTTAAGGGGATAAATACTGTGATGCTGTAAGTAATGGACATCATCCCAGAAGCTTCAGGCACCATAGTGCTGAGCCATTCTGAGGTGTTTTCTCCTGAGTGAGAACTTATTCATACATACAAGTGTGAGGAAAGGGGAAAAGAAGGAAAGGTCACAACTTTTTTCCAGTTCAAAATGGTGGACAAATAAAATACCAAGATGTACATCCTCAACAATTGCTATTTTGCCAAGTTCTCTCTCACAGTTGTATCTCTGCCAAGGTACACCTCTCTCCTGTTTACAGAGGGAGAAGGCATATCCTATCTTCTTTTCTCTTCTTACTAAGGCAGTGACATTTAGCAGAAGCCAGGTAAACAATTTTGCTGATGCAACGCAACTGACATACTTCCTTTTGACAACCTGGTAACGCCTGTCACTGCTGTATCACTGATTCACACAGTGCTGTCAAACCTGTTGCTCTTCATTTTCTCTGTGCTTGAATCAACAAAAACAGCTTAGAATACAATTGTATTCCCATTTCCTGCTAGTTGTTTTCAAGCATATCTTGAAGTTTTGGGCTTCAAAACAAGGAGAGACTTCTGTAAAGTAACCCTTCATGTTCACACAAACACATTACAGATGATTCCCTTGCCCTTCTTGGGAGGTCTAGAGTCTTTTTGTTTTTTTCCCCCCCAGACTGAAAACTCAGACCTGGTAGGATTGGTGTCTGGCCAGCTAGCAGAGCTCAAAGAACTTCCTTCGTGAAAATACTGTGCATGGCACCCTAGAAGTCCCTCATAAGCATCTTCTTGAGCTGGAGGACACTGACCTGTCTCAGGTAGTGAGGTGCTGGAACAGGTTGTTCGGAGAAGCTGTGGGTGCTCGATACCTGGAGGTGTTCAAGGCCAGGTTGGACAGGGCCCTGGGCAGCCTGATCTGGTGCCTGCCCATGGCAGAGGGTTGGAAGAGACCTTAAAGATCATGTAGTTCCAACAAAGGCCATTCTATGCTTCTACAAACTAGTTGATGTTTTTGTGAGACCTGGACGCAGAGCAGTAACAAAGCACAAAGGATGGCACGTAATTCATTATGCAAGTTAACTACGTTGTGCCATTAGCATCACTGTTCTTTCCTTTCTCCTTCTGCATCATTTTTCATATCGTTGTGAATTTTGTCTCTTACGCTTGGTGATTATACATAGTTCGTGCTAATGGACCATTAACTTCATTACTCAGCCCTTGTCCCGCAGCTACAGGGCAGCCTAGCAGCTGCTGCTGTAGTCCATTATAAAACCCTGTGTGTAGGAGCAACAGCTTGTGACGTGATAAACTACGTGTAAAGGTTGACGCAAATACTGCTTTCTGACTTAACATTTTTTCTCCTCCCCTTCACCCCTACCTCATCACACTGTGTGATCCTGTGAGCAATCTCCTTCAACTCCTTCATGGATTTTTCATCTTGGAAATCGTAGGGGAAAGTTTCAGTCCATTCCTTTAGGAGCTGGATGATTTTGGCAGCGAAGGACTTCAGCTTTGCCTAGAAAGAAACACTGAGTTAATTACTGACAATAAACCTTTCTGACAGCAGAACCTGATGAAGACTCACATAAATCTAGATACTCTTGAAAATACTTTGTGCTAGTAGCAAACGAAAGGGAGAAAAAAGAACACGTTGAACTTGAACCATACTCCTGAACAATATGATTTAGCCCCCTTTCAGGATAGCTTGGTCATGTCTCTTACCAAGTGCTTTGAAGATATTTTCAAGGTTAATTGTATAAAGCCAGGAAGATGACAGGACAGTTTAAGCATCTTATTTGATTTAAGGCAATGGGGCTTGAGTTGATTTATGCCATCTGAGGCAGCAGTACCTTCGTGTTTCATTTCAAATGCACGCCCAATGCAGCATGTACCATAGCTTGTGAGAGAGGTTCATAAAGACACTTCTGTTCTGCAGAATTTATCAGACCCTCCAGATGGATCTGTGTATCAAAATAAATGAACAGTAGGAAAGGCATGTGTGTGTTCTCTCCACGACATCCAAATAAAAATGGGCTCTGAAAATCAGTATTGGCCGTTCTTCAAAAATATATCAATGACAGAACAGGGAAGGACAGCCATTTTTGAAGTTCTTCTGTTACTTGTGAATATTCTAAAGCTTTTAATCGGTTAGACCTGAACTGGATACCAGTTATGCAAGTAGCATAGATTTACTGAGGCTGCTCTCTCCAGCTGAAGGAGTGCTCTTGCAAAACTGGGGGAGTGTGCTAGAAGACTTAACAAATAAGAAGAATTCAAACTTTATTCAGGTTATGTTTATTTTCCACCCAACTTGTGATGCACTGAGGGGAAAATGAGGAAGCGCTTATCTGTTTACCTCCCTGCTTGTGTGAACTGATGTCCCATTACACAGCAGTTCCTTCTCTTTATCTGCAATATACTTTCCTTATTGCATTCTCCATCAGCAACTTAGGGGTTACAGAAGGTGATTTTGGCATGTGAGTGTTGCTATAAGAAATCAATGAATCGCCTTCTAAAACAAATAGTGTTTTATAAGAGCTTATGGAACTTTCTGCCCAAAAACATAATCTGATCATATAAGATTTGAAAGTTTGGTTTCTGTGAGTGCTGCTGCTGTGGGACCCAACTTCAACATCCTTCCAGGCAGAGAGAGACTGAGCTCTACATTACAGCTGTCAACCCACTAAACTCTCATTGTCATCTTCCTTGAGGAAAATACAATGGGTGGAGCCTATAATTATTAAAAGAATGATTAATTCTCTTGTGATATAAGAGAACTAATTAGCCAGCCAGCGTGCTTTCATTCCATCAGAGCTGACAGAAGAGGTACATGCTTACTGCACTGAACATCAAAAGCTGCTTCAAAATTCCTCTTGGTAGTATTATTATTTATTGTGTTTTAGAAATAAATATGGAAGGATGGGGGAACGAAGGTTCCAAAATCCTCTGGCTGTGTGAACACTGACTTATTGCACATACCCATGCTCAGAAGTCGCTGTGATTTGCTTTCTTTGCAACAGATAGCTAGGCATCCTTTGCAGGACAACAGCAAGCAGTATTTCTCTTTGGGATTATAGGTGTAAAAGGCTTATTGTTTTATCTGATGCTTTTAATGCTCGTGGAAAAGAGGTGTACTTTGAATGCAACACTAAAACCCAGTAGCTCAGCAAAATGTGAGGTTCCAGTTTCAGGTGCATCCTAATGAAGCCCAAAGCAGCGTGACAGGCTTGCCACCCGTGATCTATGGTAACCTAGATAGAAATCACAGATAGATGGGCAACAGTGTCTTTTCCTTTTTGTCATGCTTGCAATAAACCTACTGCTTATGTAGCTCTGCTCCAGATGTCAGCCTCTCCCTGCAAGGCCTGGGTTCTCTGAAATCTATGGGAATACTCCTCCCAGTAGTATTTCTTTGAGAAGAAAAATACTTCGGTGAAGTACTTTGGCCATCAAGTAATCCTGTACAAGGGTTTTTGTTTTCTGTGACCATCTTGTTTGAGTCTCTCCAATTTCTAACATTTTTCTAGAGAGTTCAGCTTGACATGAAGGGATAAAATTTAGTTTGAGCTTAGCTATACTGACAAGTATATGATAATTGATATCTTAAACTGTGAAACCCTTTCTTTTTATGTTTGTCCAGAAGGGCTCCAAGATATCCCATTTTTCTTTTTAATCCGCTTTTCTCTCAGCTGTTTTCTGCTGGACTTCTCTGTTAGCAAATGATGTCAAAAACAAATGATCAGCACTGTGGTGCCTAACCTCAAAACCTGGCTCCTGGCCACTTCTCCAGCTCACACACTACCCGGGCAACAAGTCAGCCAGCTTCTTGTCTTAGTTTGTTTATGCAGATCTCTTATCAGACATGATCAGAGCTGCTTTAACTACTTCTGCCAGCCATTTCCTGCTGTGGAGCCACTTAATTAGAAGGTGCTGGTAGCTGATGATACTCCAGTGAGTTATGACAGTGAATAAGTAGAGTGGCTTGGAGCTGAGAATTTCCATGCTGCATGTAAAATGATCTTTTATTTGTTTAGAAACAAATGTTTGCAAATGCTAGGGCCTTTGGTTTTTTCCTGTAAAACATACAGGTGCTTGCAGCGGAGGTCTGCAAAGGAGTCATTTGAGAGGGATGTCAGAAATCTTAGGTAGT
Organism: Pavo muticus; assembly: GCA_016647715.1. Lineage (NCBI taxonomy): Eukaryota > Metazoa > Chordata > Aves > Galliformes > Phasianidae > Pavo > Pavo muticus. The sequence continues at coordinate 1,530,792 of JACDJE010000114.1, forward strand.
ATTTTCCAATAATGTTGTGTTTAGTGAGCAGGAAAAAACTACAGTTCATACTAAGGGGGTAGGAAGGGATCAAGAGCATAACAGGAAAAGCACCTAGAAAAGCATGTAAATTAAGGTGGCCTCCCAAACCTTGTGTTTTATTGTCACCTTGCTGTTGGCTCTTCTGTAGGCCTGTTTCCAAACTGCCAGCAGAAGGTCTGGCAGTGTGGGTGTTTTGCAATATGAGCAGCTCTATTTCACATCCTGTTGTTAGAATGTAATGCTATTTCATGTCAGTGTGGAAGCCATAATGTTTCTTAATACATCGGCTGAAAAGCCGGAATCACACTACTTTAAGTTATCAGAGGGCTGGAGCACCTCTCCTGTGAAGAAATGCTGATGGAACTGGGCTTGTTTAGCTTGGAGAAGAGAAGGCTCCGGGGAGACCTCATTGTGCCCTTCCAATACTTGAAGAGAGCATATAGACAGGAGGGGAAATGGCTGTTTATGAGGGTGGATAGTGATAGGACAAGGGGGAATGGTTTTAAACTGAGACAGGGGAGGTTTAGGTTAGATATTAGAAGGAAGTTTTTTACACAGAGGGTGGTGACGCACTGGAGCAGGTTGCTCAAGGAGGTTGTGGATGCCCCATCCCTGGAAGCACTCAAGGCCAGGCTGGATGTGGCTCTGGGCAGCCTGGTCTGGTGGTTGGTGACCCTGCACATAGCAGGGGGGTTGAAACTAGATGATCATTGTGTTCCTTTTCAAACCAGGCTATTCTATGGTTTTATGACTTATTGCCCAGCTTCTGTTTTGGTTTTAAAACTCCTAAGTGTATTATTATTCACAGAAGAGTTGCATCTTGTAATCCTTTATTTTTAAATCCAAGTGTTTCAGATGACATATTTTGATACTAACTACAGACAGCTGTCAGTTGTCATCACATTTCTGTAGACAGCTTTACCCCTTGTCTCAGATGGTCCCAGAATCTCTTACAAGTTCCTACCTTTGTTGTTTAATTAGGCAGAGCTGAGGAAAAACTGCCATTTACCATGTACCAGGTTGGGGGTGCTAAGTTGTGAGCCAGATTGGGGGTGGTGATAGGAACTATACATGCTGAATGCAATACTTCTTCCATCTGTCCTCCCTGACCCCTCTGGCTCCCCAGAACCAACATAGCTCCACAGCTGCTTGATGAGTGGATGAGTTAATTGACCTGCATAAAAGTCAATCTGCATTAAGTGTTTTGGTTTTTTTTTCCCTGTGGAGGAATGCTGTGATATAATATGAGACCGCAGAGCAGGAATAGTAAGTGAGAGAGAAGCCCTTAGGTCAGTACTGATGTCAAAAACTCTGTGTTGCCAAACCTCAAGGGCTATTTTTCACGCTCCCTACTTGGCGTCTTGCTGCTACAAGGAGAAAAAGAAATGGGACTATCAATGTGCTGAGAATCAGGAATGTGGGCATATTATTTCTCATAGTAGAAGAATGGATCTAAAATAAGCACAGGATTTGAACAGTTCAGATCTTTAAATATTTGCTGATTTCATCCTTGTTTCTGTAACTAACATTTGCATCCCAGCTGGGACTATTCTGGTACTTCATCTTTAGTCAAGTCCTTCAGTGCACTTTCTCCACATGGGGAGACTTAAATGGATATAAGTGCCTATCATAAACTGACCCAGTTGGGTTTAATCAGTTGTGGTAAAGCTGCATAATCAGATGTGCAAGCATAGGCTACTATTTGAAGTACTGCATCCCTTAATTTTCATCAGATGAAATTTCCTGATTTACCATCACGCCGATTTGGAACGCTCCATCAAAAACAGGTTTTTAGTGCACCTATAGCAGAGCTCTCAACTCCAAGAACATGGCAGGGGTGACTGCAATCCGATTCCTGACAGACCTTGCTTGGCAAAAGCCCAAACACCTTGCTGGGCAGGTTTGTGGCAGATACACATTGCTCTAAGCTGCAGGTCAGTGCTGCATGCTGGAGCAAAGTTGCGTTATTTCCAAGCTAAGCTACTACACAACCTACATTAGTAGTTATCAAAGAAGCAATAGAGCTTCAAGGAGGAAGACCCAAATAAAAGCACATTCAGTAATATGTGCTGATGCTGATTTCAACTTATTCTTTATCAATCTCTCTAGCTTTACAACAAAAAGGGTGGGAAATAAATGACGCTAGTGCTGCCAGCTGCAGGACATAATGATGGTTCATTTACCTTTTCTGCCTCGGTCCCGGCTTCCAGCTGCTGCTTCTGTTTAATGCAGATCTGTCCCACTTTAGCCAGGAGCTCATGCGGGTGAATGAAGACTCGGGAGCTCAACAGGAAAGTGAAGATGTAAGTCCTCTGTGGGAGCAGAGTGGGGAAAAGCAAGTTTGAATAACCAGTGAGAATTATCTGTCTTCCCTGGAGACTTGTAACAAAAACTAGTCTATAAAACAGGAATGTAGCCTTATGTCATGTAAATTTTGTGTAATTTTTCCCTCTTTCAGAGATGTGGTGGTCTTTTCTAGCTCTGCATTTCCTCTTCACAATAGGCTTGTCATAGAATCATAGAATGGCCTGGGTTGAAAGGGACCACAATGATCATCTAGTTTCAACCCCCCTGCTATGTGCAGGGTCACCAACCACCAGACCAGGCTGCCCAGAGCCACATCCAGCCTGGCTTCAAGACTGCTGCTGTTGCTTTCAGAATTCCAAACGTAATATGCCTAACTAGTCATCACTCACCAAAAAGACAAATGAAATATATCCAATGTAGGATGTTTATGTCATGCAAACACTGCCCTTCATCGAGCAGCAGAAAACTGCTTTGTGTGTGTTCCAAACCACAGCTATAATTTATTCATATATGTTTTCTTTCCTTTTCCTCACAATCACTGACACAAGCTTTATCTTAGATTGAGGCCGTATGACAATAATTCAGTTTTAGGCATGACTTAATCAACATGGGGCCCATTTCAGACTCTCTTCAGCATGAATAGTGCTAGTAAGTGTCAACAGTTACTATTTCTCATTAGAAATAGCCCCTCTATTTCCATTTTAAAAGCTGTAAGGCATTATATTCCAAATCATACTCTGTGCAGTCATGTTGATGTGAGAATGAATGCCTTCATGTCCTGATCTTGCTTCAGTGTTTCAAACTTGTAATTGCTAGAGTAACAACAGTAGCATCTCGTAAGGACTTCCGTCTTTCTGTTGAGGCTTTCTGACAAAATTTGCAGTTAGGAAATTGTAGGGCATCTCCTTGACTACAAATTTCATTTACCCTACGTTACATTTGCAAAGCATGCTGTTGCTTTGCCATTTGCACCATGGTTTATTAGAAATGTGACTTGGCAGACCGCAGCCAGGTGTGCCGACAGTCAATGTACCACCCTGGATTGGGCAAGAAAACTTAGGCCAGATGTCTAAAACATAGCACCTATGCTATTAACTACTGAATTTTGCTGCTTGTAGTCTGTAGAACGCACTTGTAGATAAACTATGATATCTCTGACTCCAGAAGAGACTATGGGATTAAGCTCTCTAACTACAAGGAATTGCTATTAAGGAAAAATGTTATATCTTCTCTAGTACCTACAGCATAAATCTAACACTAAAATATGCCAAATATCAGAAAGGGGAAAGAGAGAGTGGTTTTTTTTGTTTTTAAAAATAAATGAAGTTAGCTGGAAGTCAATGTGTGAAGTATATAACAGATTAAGCACATTATCTATGGAAAATCTAGCTCTGTCTCAAACTTGTGGAGGAAACTAATGAAGAAACAGATTGTGATACAGCAGAGGCATTTAAAATATGCATTCTGATTTGAACATTAGGCTGAAGAGCTAAATTGATTCACAAAACAAGACACTTATGGGGACGACGTATCAGACCTTTTATGCTGATGTATGTGAGAACGATCCTTAAACTAATACAACCCCCATTAGGAATTAAAACATGAGAAAGAGTAGTGTTGGTTTTGGGGAAATAACCTGTGCCTGGTTATCTTGACTCCTTTATAGCCAATTTCTGTGCTTGTTTCTATCAGTGTGTCCCTGAACTTGGAACTGTGAGTCTGGCCTGTCTGGGAAAGGAATTTAGCTGTTGGGTGCGGCAGCTGTTGTGTGAAAATGTCTGTTCTGGAAACATGAAGCAGCTCTTGCTTTTACCCTATTTTCCATTTTGGAAAGAAAGAGATGAAAAATAATTATGGATTCTCATACTTTCATCTCTTCCCCATGTTCTTGTGCACTGGGAGTGTGGAAGCCTGCCAGAAAGATGCCTGTACGTTGAAGTGGCAAGGAACTGAAATGCAAGCTGCTCTGCCCCGTCAGTGACCTTAGCTCTGATAAACTGGATCTTCTTTTTTTTAAGGAAAGATATAATTTTGCTTGTTGTACTAATTCTAGTGTTGGTCATCTTGGTGGAAGCCTGTATGATGTGGGCTAGTGTTTGTTCAGAGTAACTCCAAGAAAGCCTTGTTCAGAGTACGTTCCCCTGTTTTTGCACTGTAAGAAAAGAGTGACCTAGATGACCTGTACTTCTGTTTGGTCTCTTTGATAATGCTTTATATGACGTTCAAAAAGTGCTGAATTGGAAAGACATGGGAAGATACGTGGCCATAAAAGCGCAGCTTTCTGTTCAAGGCTTGCTTTCTCTCTTAATCCATGGCATCTGCACTGGACATGTACAGTGTTTTTCCAGACCACACTGAACTGCTAAGTTTTAGAAACAAATTATCATACTTCAGGAACCCATCTGCTGTATTTTCACTCCACTTTTCAAGTTACATGGCTGGGACTAGGCTCAGTTCGTTGGCAAACAAAATTGTTCCACTACGGTCAATCAAGACACACTGGTTTACAATTCATGAGGATCTGGTCTTATTCCTCAGGTTGCTTTTCTGTTTCTTTTTTGATACTAGTGTTGCTAATGCTGGCAGTGGGTTAACTGCAAGCAAGAAATGACTTAAACATGTCCTATAGCAGGGCTGAGCCTCATCTCTGCCTCCCTGCTAATAACCACTTCCTGTCCAGTGAAGAAAATTGAAGCTGAACGAAGCCATGTATTGCAGCTTAGCAGTAGGTCACAGTTGTTAGGAATATGGTTGTAATGGACAGGAAATATTTCACGTGAACATCACGTGTCTCCTCTAGACCAGAGATTTGTTATTTGTTACACCTGTACTCCACTGTAGGCCACTCCAAAAGTAATGCCTCTTTATTTTCACAGAAGCTACAACAGATATGAAGAACAAAATAACACTATTTGATAGAGACACAAATGTTCAGCAAGCATCAGTGAATGTCACCAGATGCCATTTTTTCCACGCAGAGGGATTTAACAACACACCTTTGCTTCATATGCGCTTCCATGTCAGACACCGCTCTGTCAGTGCCCCTCTGCTGCCATCTCACACAGCAACAACATGTAATGGAATATTGGGGTGAAGGCTCAAACTCCACTGCCACACCACCACCATCTGCTTCTGACTTTGTGGGCCAAGATAATAAAATAAAAAGCATTACTTTCAGAGCAGCCCTCATATATAAGCAAGGTGTTATAACGGTGTAAAGACCTACACTCTTCTCACAGGCTGTCCCTCACACGTGAAGATGGTTTGGAGAAGGCAGTTTAGCTAAGAAGCAGGCTGCTTTGACAAAGACTGATTAAAAATGCTTCCATAAGCTGTGAGACTGAAAGTGAAGCTCCGCTTACCCCATAAAAGTGACAGGTATTTGAGAGAAAAGGCAAAAAAAATTCCTTTCTCCATTTGGAACAACTTAGCTGACACAAAAGGGTCTTGTGCTTTACAAGAGAAAAAGAAGGCAGATTCCTTTAGTGCCTAAAGTTGTTGCTAAGAGATGAGCTGAATTATATTTAAAAAAAAAAAAAAGGCGAGCACGCAAGACTAAAGGAGGAATTGTTACTCTGTGACACAAGAATGTACTGCTGTTGTCTGGGGAAGGAAAAAAAGAAAAGAAATCCCTTTGTGCACTCACTGCTCAGTCTTATGTTTGTGAAATATTTTCTTAAAATGTTTTTTGCTTGGGCACAAGGGTTGCAGACTGGTACATTCCATTCCTAACCTCTCGAACTCCTCTGTCTCACAAGTATACATTTTCCTGAGTGCTGAGCAAGTCCCCGTACACAAACAAACCTCAAAAGAGCAGTATACAAATGTAGGTCCTTATCTTTCCTGTCCTCTCTTGTCTGTCTCTTGTTCTGCCAACATGGCAAATACAGTTTTGTTTTGCTCTGTAACGAGAACAGAAAGATACTGTTTGCTTTCTCCTCCACCCCCTTTTTTCCATCTGGAAGGTGACTGCTGTCTTCAGCTTCGTGTCGACAGAATGCCTTCTAAGCATTGCTCTCAGGTGTACTAATCCAGAAATCTGGAGCAGTACAGTAACTTATAAATGTGCTTCCCTGAAACTAACGGTTTCTCTGCTAACATAATGAATATCTTCTCTTGATGAGAGTTAACTGGTGGTGCCTTGTTGTCCTTCTGTGCACGTGCAGCCAGAGACATGAAGCTGGGAGGTGCTTGCACCTTCCTCTTGAGCAAAAGGTACTGGTCCCCTTTCTGACAGCACCTCCACACTAAATGGCTATCACTTTAACTTCCCTAAAAATAGAAATGGGCAAGAAATTAAGTGTAAACATGAATCTGAATTGAAATCCAAAGCTTGCATTTGGAGATGACTCAAATGCAGTTCCATCTCTGTCATTCAAAGCTTATTCATCCACTTGCTGTAAAATTAATCCTTTTAGCTAAATTGGGTGATCTGATTTAACTAAAAGAATGTGTCCTGCTGCAGAGGAGATGAATTTGGTTTAATACCATTTTCCAGCTCCCTTTGCCAGGAGTTCCCTTGATTGCTTCTGCTGTCAGTTCGCTGTCTGTTTGAACTGCAGCCTCCTGGTGGGCTCTGTGCTCACGTGGATTGTGATGCTCCCTTGCACGGGATATGTGAGAGCACCATGGAAACCAACAACATTCCAAAATAACTCATAGATCCCTTAAGTAATGCTCGCTTTATGGAACCATTTTCAGAGTAGCAGCGTTATAAATAGATTCTCTCTTACAATAAGGGATGTGCATTAACAGCTACCTAAAAAACTTAGTGATATTCCAGACATCCAAGCAGCAAGTAACTACATTAACTAGTATTAAATAAAAGGAACTGGAGCTGATTCCTTGGAACGTTTGCCTTTGGCAGCCTAGAGCTGTTTCACTGGTGTACTGGATTTTGTGTTTCTCTTCCAGCTCTGCCTTCTTTTTACATTAAGTATTTGGGGGGTGGAGGGAAAGACAAGTTGAATGTCTAACTATGCATATTTCTCTGTGCCTTAGAGGATTTGGTACGTAGCATCCATTGAAGTTAGTGCAATTGTACGTAAGCGTAATTAAATGAGAGGTTTAGGATTGAACCAGAAAATTAAGACATCCTGATTTTCACCTGTTTTTATCTCTCACTAATAACTCTTGGGGTCTCATATGGGAGGGGAGTGCACTTACTGTGTATAGCGACTGGAAACTGGGTGGTGTGTATGTGAGAGCTTAAGGAGGTTTTATTATGATCAATGTGAAAGCAGAGTAAATAAGTTCTATGCTGATAAGATGGAGAAATCTTCCATGAGATACAGGCTAGCATGGCCTGCTCTACCACAGTTAGGTTCAACATAGCAGTTAATACTGACTGCAGTTTCTTGTCACTCTGTCAGTCCTAGAAAGAGTTGGGTTGTTTCTGTCATGCTGCTTTTTCACAGCTTGGATGGAATACATGCTATATAATGTCTGATTTTTGGTAGTTTGTTTAAATAACATGTTTCATTGATGGGTACAAGCGACATTTTAAGTGATAGTGTGATCACTTACTGATATCATTCATTCAGAATCTTAGATCATGCCCTAGAGTTACCAGCAACATTTACTTCAGGGGACTGCAGTAAGGACATCTAATCATTGCCAAATCATTTCTAGGCTCAGAAACATTATTACAGCACTTGCTCATTAAAATGTGTTGAGAGAGACAGCATTTTAATTACAATTGACGTGGTTGTTTTAATTTTCTTTTTCTGATGGTCTAACTAGGAGATGCATAGAAAATTAAGGGGAAAACAAAACAAAAAAAACCCTAGAGCTGATTTTAGTTGAAGGAGTTGGTCTACTTCCCTAGGTAGGAGATGGTTAGACATTAATCTTGGCTGCATTAGAGGTAAAGCAGCTTAGAAGGATTGAAAATTGTGGCTAATGCTGCTTTTAATTGGTTCTTAAGGTGCCCATTTGGGTTCAACGTGGCTTTATCTTTCTAACAGGTGTTCTTATTAAAAAGCAGAAAGGAGTATCCATGTTGAGTAAACATATTTAGTGAATGAGTAGAATAGGATATAGGGCCACAAAGATGATCGGGGGCTGGAGCACCTCCCTTATGAAGACAGGCTGAGGGAGCTGGGCTTGTTCAGCCTGGAGAAAAGAAGGCTGCAGGGTGACCTCACTGCAGCCTTTCAATACCTAAAGGAAGCCTGTAAAAAGGAGGGGAGTCAACTCTTTGAAAGGGTAGATAACAGCAGGACAAGGGGAAATGGTTTGAAGTTGAGGGAGGGAAGATTTAGGTTGGATGTCAGGGGGAAGTTCTTTACTATGAGAGTGGTGAGGTGCTGGCACAGGCTGCCCAGAGAGGCTGTGGATGCCCCATCCCTGGAGGTGTTCAAGGCCAGGTTGGATGGGGCCCTCGGCAGCCTGGTCTAGTATTAAATGTGGAGGTTGGTGGCCCTGCCTGTGGCAGGGGGGTTGGAGCTTCATGATCCTTGAGGTCCCTTCCAACCCAGGCCAGTCTGTGATTCTGAGTATTACAAGCAAAATAAATGCATCTTTAGTCTACATTTAATCATGATTTGGATGGAGGTAGAATTTCTTGCGTTTAGGATTCAGACTGGTGCTATCTTAGGAAAACTACAGGAAGAAAACAAACCCTTCAGTGCCTACTTACGTCTGGATAATAGTCCATGGTTGGTACCAAGCGCTCTATCAAGGCCTCCAATGATCCAGAAACAATGTTCCCATCCTGATAAACGGGGTCCACGCATCTCTCTCCCATATCAGGCTGCACTTGTCCACTACAGCTGGAGCCAAGCATGCTGGAAAATATTGGCGTCTGGGGCATAGTTTCCTGTGGAAGTGGCAAAAGAAAAAAAGAAAAAGACAACCTTGTTTTGAGTATGTCTTCTGTATGGGTTTTACAGAGGCATAAATTACACACAATTATATACTTGACTTCAGTGCACCCTGGACATGAGAGCTACGTTCTGAGTCCATACAGTTGCACATATTTGAGTTGTGTTTCGGGTTTGAAATGCATATGGAACTACAGCACTAGGGCTGTAGAAACTGTAGAAATTCTTTTCACTGCGCTCAATTTTCCTTTTCTCTCCAGTTTTCCCTTGGCTCCTTATGCATAAAACTAAACAGGGATGAAATGCAAAATGCTTTCTGGATTCTGCCTTACCAAGCAAACAACAACAGCTGCAATACAACATCTCTTTTCCTACTTCTTTGAGGTTATTCTTGGGCAAAACACCTGACTTATGATAATAAATTCTTCAGCAGTTTTGTAGCTGGTTGCAGAAGGGCATCTTCTCCTGCACATAAATATCGCATGCAGCAGCAGGGCTGTACCTTTCCTTGACAACATGGGCTGCGTGGCACTGCGTACTGTAATATGTACTTGCTGTAATATACAGCTCTAATAACAGTCTCTTTGGAGATTTTTGCTTAGGAAACAAACCTGCTGTTGCAACACAAAAACCACACAAAGCCTTGGGGTTTCCACCTCCCTCCGCTTGGCCGCAAGTTAGATCGGTATCCTGTAGTTACCAACGGCAAGTAAACTGTGGGGTTTGGGGCTGGTTTTAGACTGACTACAAGCTAAACATACCCAGATGGCCCAACAAAATGTGCAGCCACTGTACGTAAAGATGGAAAGAGCCATTACGTGTCGGTATCACAGCTGTTCCCCCCATGCTGCTGAGAAGGTGAAGTGAGAAGGGGGCAGGGGGAGCTCCGGGGCTCTCTCTCGCCCCGTATGAAACTAAGCTGGTAACGCCACGCTGGGAAAAGCACTGATGTAGATGAAAGGGATTAGGCTGTGCTCGTACGCTAGGCTGGGTTGTGTAGCTTCACGGGCAGAGCTCGGGGCGGGCATCCGTGCCGCAGATGCGCTGCTGGGGCAGTGCCGTTCCGTCCCGGAGCAGCACCACGACGCTGCGCAGCAGCAGCGGGGCTCCGTGCCCTCAACTTGTCAAAATGCAAAACGCGAAAGAAATGAGAACTGCCGGTTCTGCCCCGGCAGGTGCTAAGGATGCTCGGTATCTCGCAGCTCTCTCCGCTCTCCCTTAGGCTTGCAGTGCGCAGGAACGTGCCGCAGCCCCAAGCCTCCGCAGCAGTGCTCCGCGCCCACCTACAGACGCGTTTTTTCACTTGTAAGGACCACAGCGGTCCCCCTGCCAGCTCCTGCTCGGGCCGGCGGTGGCTATCACAGGGCTGTAAGGGAAGTTGGCTGCCGCCTAAAACAGCCGCCGCACCGCTGCTGAAGGAGAACGGACCGCGGTCAGGACCCCTCGGCGCCGGATGTGCCTTATCGGACGGGGCTCCCACCTTCCCCCTGTCACAGAGCTCCCCGGTGATTGCAGTGGGCGTGCTGCCTCCGCCAGCCACTCCGGCCCCCGCCGCCGCCCGCTCCCCCACACCAGCACCTGCCGCCGCACGCCGCCCCGCCGCTCTTACCCTCATCTTCCTGGGCGCCGCGCGCATACGCGACTGCCGGGCGCGGGCCGGCCGGCAGCACTGCGCCCCGCTCCCGCCGCCCGTGACGTCAGCGCCCAGCGCGGCGCCCGTTGGCTGAGAGCGAGCGTGGCCCGTTCAAACGGAGCCGTCAGCGGAGCGGGGGCGGCCGTGTGAGTGCGTCCGTCCGTGCGGCGGAGGGGCGAGGGGCGAGGGGCGAGGGAGGGCCCGGGCTGGTGTCCTGCGGCGGTCGTTCTTCTCAAAGCTCCCGTTCCCCGAACGCCTGTTCTTCACAGTGCTTTCCGCGAGAAAGAAGCGCCCGGTCCCGCCGGGGAAGCAGCTCCGCAGGAGGAAGGAGCCCTCCCGCCTGCCAGTTTACAGCCTGGTCATTAGCGCCGTGCTGACAGACGGCTCCGAGCCCTCCCTGCTAATCGCTGGGCTGGTTCCTCCCGCTCTCACAGACGCTTCGCGTTACCCAAGCGCAGCCACTCGGCGGCTCCGCGGGCGGACTGCCGGCCCCCGCCACACGCCCACCCGCCCCGCAGCTCGGGAGCAGCCGGGGCTTTCCGTTCCGATGTCTTCGCTTTTCTCCGATAAACGCGTTTTGCCCCATCCTGCTGCTTGGTTTGCTTGATTCGGGATGGATGACTTAGCGTTTGTCCTATGGTCTCCAGGCAGTCATTCGTTTCGATTTGCTTATTGTCGGTGTTTATCCGATGGGTCTGGGTGACTCTAGAAGGCTTCACTGGTTTCCATGGTGATTAACGTGGGAGAAGCCCTCGGAAGGCAGTGCTGGTGTGGGTAGGAATACGTATTGGGAGTGTGCCCACCCCGGGCTGTGGGGAACATGCACAATTGCTACCTAGTTGCTCCTTCCTTGGAGGTTTTCAAAGCCAGGCTGGATGTGGCTCTGGGCAGCCTGGTCTGGTGGTTGAGGACCCTGCTCATAGCAGGGGGGTTGAAACTAGATGATCATTGTGGTCCTTTTCAACCCAGGCCATTCTACGGTTCCATGATTCTAAGGTTGAGTTTGAGGACAAACACCGACATTCATCTCCAAAAGGTGAAGATTTGAAAAAGACAGGTAGTTATTTTTTTCTGGCCTCGCTTTGCTCCTAAATCCCTTCTTGGTGTCCAGATCTGGACGGATCTCCTACAGAATTCATTTTCACTGTGTCAGAAGAGCTTTTGAAGAGTCCCTTATTTGTCTGCTGTTCCTTCATTTTTATTTCTCCCACCAGCCCTTGGCTGTCCTCCCCAGTGCTCAGAACACATCCCAGCTGTGCAGGCTGTGTCCGTGACCCCAGCCATAGTGCCAGGACCTGCCAGCCTGTGGGAACACCTTCAAGTTCTCATAAGATGTTATGACAAGCAAGAGATGGGAATATATAGGTTAATGTTGTGTACTAAAATATGAAAAAAAAAGAGTTATTTTTGAAGACTACCAGCCCCTTTTACTAACACAGCCAACAACAAATCTGAAAATAAGTGCACCCAAAGGGCAAGCATCAGATCTTGTATTTCTGTGCTGATCTGCCTTTCCACCTTGCTCAAACGTTTGCTTAGGCTTGTAGAAGTATCTGTCAATTAATTAACACTTGCAAAGCATACACAGAACTATTCAAATTGTTGTAAAACAACTCCTGTTTTTTTTTTTTGCACTAATTCCATTTTCACACAGAGGGTGGTGATGCACTGGAACAGGTTGCCCAAGGAGGTTGTGGATGCCCATCCCTGGAGGCATTCAAGGCCAGACTGGATGTGGCTCTGGGCAGTCTGGTCTGGTGATTGGCGATCCTGCATATAGCAGGGGGGTTGAAACTACATGATCATTGTGGTCCGTTTCAACCCGGGCCATTCTATGATTCCTCTTCTCCCATATTCAGCTCACGTAGCATGCATTGAGTGAATCATTTTACCATTTTGCTTCCATTTCTTTTTCTGTAAAGTGTGAAGGATGACCTTTAGCTAGCTGTATTCTGAATGTTGAAATCGGGGGATACAGAAACTCTCCAAGGTTTAATTGTTTTCTGTAGTTATGTAAGCTCCATTCCTCAACAAATTGCTTGCATTTTGAAGATGTTTTCATTAGGCATTGCCTCATGTTGTTGGTGGGTGGACCCTAGAGCAAGTTTAATCAGTGCAGTTTGTACTTGTTCTGTAGCTTGCTAGAAAAACAACTTGAGGCAACGCTGCGCTGGTTCAATGGGGCCGGTCAGGGAATCTCTTGCTGCAGAGTGAGTCAGCAGCGCTAATGCCTGCCTGTCTCAATCCTGCCAGTTGCTTCAGCCTAATACCAGCTAACGTCAGCATATAGAGCATAACATCTTCTATTATCTATTGAACTGGATTGGTATTTTCAATATTTGGGTTCTGTTCCTGCTCCTGCTGCAGACTTGCTGTCCAAGCTAATCCCACTGTGCCTTAGCAAAAATCTCTTCTGTTTTTTTTGTTTTTTTTTTTTTAATCTTTCTTTCTTTTTCTTTTTTTTCCAGTGGTTTTAGAAAACAGTATTTTGGAAACAGATGTGCCTGTGTGTACATCTTAAACACAGCTGTACTTAAGAAAAGCAAGTAACTTTGAATATCATTAATACTGATCTGAGGTTCTAACTTCAAGTACAAAGGGATTCTCCCAGAAATGCTGTATTTGTAGTTGCCATTGTCGTGCTACGCACTTGTTGGTCACCTTCCATGCAGATCTAATTGTTATTATTATTTGGCTTTATGTAACAGTATGTTGACATGATTTAAAGCCCCAGCATCTGCAGTGAAGGAAGCAAAGAGAGACAGAAGCAAAGGAGACAAGAAGGAAAGTGGGCTTAACTGTGCATGGCATTTTTCACAGAGAGTTTAAATACAAAAATGGGACAAAGCCTTTATCTTTGTCTTCTGAAGCACATCTGACTTTAACACAAACCTTGTTTGTCACTCTGAGTCTGAACTGCTGTCTGGGAACCTACATGACCTTGGGAGTGGGTAGGGTATAGAGAGGCTCTGGATTTGCATGTTACATTCTGTTCCAACAGTGCATTATACTTACATAACGCTATGATTTTGGAAACAACTTAGATATACTCACTACAGGCATAGTTATAGCAGTATATTCTTGGCTATTACATTTCAGAAGGCTTTGATGTATGTTGCCTACTTCTGGCGTTTGGAACATGGGAAAAAGTGGTGAATTAAATATGCACGTTGTGTTCATGGTTTTTATTTATCGATGGTCTTGGCTTTAGACTAAACAACTCTACCTGCATCTGAAATATGGCATTTGTCCAGGAAATGCCATCAAACTGCACAAGCGGTAATAACAGTGGTGTCAGATGGGGCTTTTGCATGGATGCAAGCTAGTACGGAGCATTTATAAGAACTTCAGAAGCAGAACATAGGTAAAGCTTCAAAGCCTCCAGTGAACATCTTTGTGGAACAATAGGTTTTTAGTCTTATTTGGAGGGCTGTACAGATGTTCCAGGTTTCCTTGCTGCATGCATATTTTAAGATTTGAAATTTGTTCTCAAGTAATTTTTAGACACATTTGAACAGTCATCAATTTCAGAGAATCATGCTGCAGAATAACTTGATGGCACATTAATAACTTGCCAGCAGATGGGAGTGGGAGACGAGCTTCTAATCACGGTTCTGAACTGAGCCAGACTTTTTAAGCTTGGAACTTGAAGTGGGGCTGAGTGCTGTAACCATCAGTCCGTGGTTATTATCAACCATACCTCTCTCTCTCTCTATTTGACCTGGGACACAATGAATCTTTCCACACAATAGTTTTGTCAGAGCCAATGAAGTTTGTAGTTTGGAAATGGCATTTTCCTTTTTTGAAACATTTTCTTAAATAGGTCTTGACCAGCTCTACCCCGAGGTATCTAGCAATTTTCAGAGCAAACCAAGCCAAAAATAAGAATAACTTGAGATGTCTTTCATTGCTGTATGTTTTCAGTACTACCTGAAATAGAAAGCTAGTTGTAAAAGTCACTCACCTACATGTTGAACAAACTTTCCTTGGCATGAGGTCGGCTGTGTGACACATCACTGAGAGTACCTGTGTCACTGATGCTCAGTTCTCACTCTTGGATTGAGATGAAAGCTATTCCCCAGGATTTAGAGGGCATGGTGCTTATTCCCAGCTTTTTGTGCCTCTGCCAACACAGCAGACTTAACATGATATGGCACACTTTCACTATGATACCGATATGGCTGGTAATAGCAGCTGAGATGCTAACTGTTATTTTGGCACAGTTGCCTAAAGAAGCTTGCTAGCAGCAAGTTTGGTTCCAGGTTTTTGTGCGTATTCTGTTCTTAGAATTCTGTTCGTTATAGGAATTAGCTTGCCTGCTAACTTAGATTTAAGGTACATTCAGTTAGCAGATATCACTGTAATGTATAGTGGATGTCTTTGTGTCCCTAGTGGTGGGGATGAATCAAGTTTGTTTTAAAAACAAATGATAAAAAACAATGCACCCACCGGCAGGTACAGAAGAATAGATGAAAAGGGATGATATTCATAGAGCCATAGAATGGCTGGGGTTGGAAGGGACCTCAAAGATCATCGAGTTCCAATCCCCAAACCTCAGGTCATGTAAGTGTGTACGAGAGCTAATCAAAGAGTGAGTGGCAGACAAAGATCTTGGAAAAAGATAGTTGGCTTAGCCAGCTCTACTTGAAGGGCTGCTACAACATGTCATACGTAAATGCCACTTTAGGCAGCCAGGGTGTAGCTGAACAGCTGCTTCTACTACAGTTGTAGATTTGTTCCATCCCTATTCATGCTGCATGTTTTCTGGAGATGTGGGAGGCTGCTCAGCATGTCTAATGCCTTGTTTTCCAAGAAAAGATACAAAAAGCACATAAAGGCTGTTTTTTAGCATTTGTGAGTGCTTCGATCTGATTTTGACATAAGGTGGAAGAACAGTATGTTAACGTAACATGCACTCTTTTTATTAATTTTCTTAGATTCTTCTAAAACTGATTTTTTAAAAGCAATTGATAGTCAGTTTTAAATTGGGTTCAAGCTTGGGTTCAACATGAAGCAGTCCTGGCCGAATCCTAGCTAGTTTGCCCTTGGCTTGCATATTCATGCTTGCTGCTGTAACCAGCTATTCCAAGAATGTGCCACCGTGCAGAAAGTGAAAATCAATTATGCCAAGAAGGGAGCATGTACATACATCAGCAATTTGGTGCCCAGGGGAAGAAAAATCTGCATGTCTGCTGATGTCAATCTTCTTGATATGGTATTTTTGTCAATGCACGTGTGTTGCTTAACAAAAAAAGAAGTTTATTTTTAACATCACGATTAGCTGATCAGAATTGCCAGTCTGGAAAGTCAATCTTCTGTTTGCTTTAGCAGAACCTGTTACAGCAACACTGTTGGTGTTCTCAGATGTATTAATGCATTAATGTAATATATAATATATAGTATATATAGTATATATATAATATAAAACTATATTCTTGTATATGTTTAATATATATGATATATAATATATAATGTAATGTATTAATGTAATATATTTATTATTATTATTTTTTTCAATCTGTGGTTTTACATGTCTTATTTTAGATTTGATGGTGAGAAATTCTGGAGCAATGAGATAATTTGCAGTAATTCACTTGTTTGTATAAAGGTACAGCTGCAAGCAACTTTCCATTGAATACATGGTGTATTTGTCTTACCTGAATTACCACAAGTAATTCAGTTCCCATGCACATCTACTGCTGGGATTCTTTCTTGCTGACACTGACAAGAAGTCCAGCAATTATTAGGGAAGTTTTAGAGCAAGCTAAAAATCTATTCTGTTTACAGGCAGTTAACAGCTGTTTTATTCTCATGACTTTGGGATAGAACCTAATGAGGAACCTCAAAGCATACATCTTAGTAATATTTTGAATAAAAGATAAAAATATTGAGAAAATGAAGTTAAATATGGATTAATTTCAGAAACTTGTCAAAATGTTAAGCATTCAAAAATGAACTTATTTTTATGAAACCATTTTGATGACCAACGAGAGCTGGCAAATGCTTGTCTGACTCCCTGAGCCTGCTTAGAAATGCCTGTGAACATTAGATTATGAGCAACACTGAGTTTCAGTATAGTTTGATGCATGTGGAAAGGACTTGCCCCATTTTATCACAAGCATACTGCATAAACAAATGTATATTGATTTGATGCCAAGTAATACAGGATATGGGATACTGTATCAAACACCTGTGTATTTATCCTGTCTTACATATTGTAGGACACAACCCAGACTATCCAAAAATAAACTTGTGAACATGAAACACTAAATATGATAACGCTGTGTGGTCAGTTTTTGTACTAGATGAAGCTGAAGACTAATCTGCAGATGAACAGCCCCCTACTATACATGCATAAACATTGAAAGTAATATATATATATCTATATATATGTATTTTGTGATCATAGAATCATATCATAGAATGGCTTGGGTTGGAAGGGACCTCAAGGATCATGAAGCTCCAACCCCCCCGCCACAGGCAGGGCCGCCAACCTCCACGTTTAATACTAGACCAGGCTGCCCAGGGCCCCATCCAACCTGGCCTTGAACACCTCCAGGGATGGGCCATCCACAGCCTCTCTGGGCAGCCTGTTCCAGCACCTCACCACTCTCATAGTAAAGAACCTCCCCCTGATGTCCAACCTAAATCTTCCCTCCATGTGATCTACATGTTTGTTAGTGAAATTAACTGAACAATTGCTTAGTGTTCTGTTTTGCTAAAGGAGCTTGATGTAAATTGGTCAAAGAACTAACATGTCATGAAGGGTTGGGCGAAAGTAGCCCTGCCAATATCTGTGTGAGAAAATAAATGTATGCAAACTATAAACAAAGATTTAGTGTCTCCCTGGAGCTTCTGTTTTCCGTGTTCTCAGTATTGACCAGGACATAATTCAAATAACTGATGCTGAAAAGATAATGTGTACTTGGAATCTTTCTGACTCTACCACTCAGCAGTCATCCAAAGGATAGATATTTCGCAGGGTACCTCCTTACAATTATCACCTTGTGTTGTGATGTTTTTTTTTTGTTTGTTTTTGTTTTGTTTACTCTTTGGTTGAGGTGGAGCACTTATTTATTTCGGTGTGGGTAGGACTGTAGGTATTGAAATTCTCCCTCATTCCTTTGCCTTTTTCAAGTTTGTTCTGCCGATACTAGAGATCATTTGGGAACCTATTTTTATTTTATTTGAAAGCTATGATTTTTATTCTCCAACCCCATCAGAATAAGCATGATCAAAGTGTAAAACGGAGAGAGTACATTCAAGAGCCCTGAGTTCTGATGTGCCTGAGTCTCAACCTTACTGTTGCTGTTTACCTTACCCCAGTGGTGATAAAGAGCTGTCACTTCAGCAAGCGACTTCAAAGGGGATTCCTCAGGCATGAACGTGTGAGAAACTTAAAGCTGATATTGTTTTCTGAGAGGAAGCACGTTCTTTCTCATGCTCTCTGGTGTTCCTCATCAGCTGTTTAGTCTGTAAGAGCTGTACACGGCATTGAGCAGAGTCTGTTGTAGTCCTAGCTGTCTCTTAGCTCAGCTTTGAGGACTTCTTAAATTTATTTAAATTTATGGTGGTTTTTTTTTTGCTTTTAAAAATGTTGTCACTTGACTGGGGATGCCAAATCTGAAAGAGTGACTTCCACTAGTTCAGGAGAATACGCTCAGTTCAGTTACTTAGTTTTCTTTCCATAAACAACCTGGTATCCCTGTACATGCAATATGAAATGTTATCTTAAGCTCTCACTAATATATAGTACACATCATTGCATAATTTTTAAAAAGCATAGCCAAAAATTAGTTTTAAATTACTTTGGATGGGAAAAATGAAATGGATTTTCCCTTTCCCTTCTGCTGGTGCGCCATATGAACTGTTTCACAGCTGCTTACTGTCCAAGCGAGATATGAGCTGGTGGCATAAAAATAAAACTTTTCTATGCTTCCTCTGCTGTTGCAGATTTCCTGGACAGCCTTTTACTTTTCCAGTTAAAGGGAATTTTGATCAGGCAGTACTCTTATATTGCTGTAAAATCTATATGCAGGAAATTGACTTCCGTATGCCCTACTTTCAAGTGCAGCTATTTAATAGTAATGACTTAAGGTGTTACAGTAGTGATTGATAACACTGGAAATCAGACTTTTTTTCTTGTGCAGAAGGATAATTCCTTATGAGCATTTTATTGTTTGCTCTTTTCTCACTAGCTGCTCCCACAGGGATTTTACATGGCAGAGATGAGCTAGAAATCCCAAATTGACAAGGCATCACAATGGGAATTACTTGTGCAATAGATTTAACTGAAAAGATATCAGGCAGCCTAATCCTGGAGTCAAAAACACAACCTGGTTTGCATGAAGTTGAATTATTAAATGACGGTCTTTTCAAATCCATCAATGAAGTCAAGCCTAAATTTTAATCAGTGAGATGCAAAACCGCTTTGTTTTGTGAGTTCAGCAAGTTTTATAGACATAAATGTTATCTACTAGAAAAGGAGATCAATGATATTGTTCTTACTTCCATGTTTCTCATTCGATCTGCTGTATTCCACTAGCACAACAATTGGGTGATGGAGGGGAACTGCTATATGCTCTTAGTAGATGAAGTCAGAAACATCCAGCCTCTGACATCTATGTCTGTTGAAGTAAAGAATGGTTTGCTCAAGTAGAACCATTTGGTTCTAGGAAATTGAGTGGTAATTTTGAGGCAAAAGATGAAAAGCACTATACGCTAATGGTTTATATTTGTAGCTATTTTCTAAAGTAAGTGAAAGCCTAGAATTGCCCTAGCATGTCATGATTTAGTAGATGATATTTCATAATAGCTAGTTGATTAACTAACTTCTGTACCAGATGTACTATGAATTTGTTTGCTGAAATGTGTTCTTTACTGTTCTGTAGTTCCCAGTGAGTCTATTGACTGATACAATTTTTATTGTTGCTAAAGCATATTTACTGCTGCTGAAATCTAGGGAATATGGGATTGTTTTATACAGTCACTTCATTTTTACGGTTTGCAAAACACTAACAAACATAAACTGAACTCAGTGAAGGAAAGCAATGTAGGATTTTAGCAAAGGCATCTGAAAAGAATGGCATAGATAACTTTATTTATAAACAACAAAAAGATCTTTGTGGCTCTGGGCAGCCTGGTCTACTGGTTGGTAACCCTTCATATAGCAGGGGGGTTGAAACTAGATGATCTTTGAGGTCCTTTTCAACCCAGACCATTCTACGATTCTGTGATTCTATGATTCTATGATCATCTCTGGCCTGTTGCCAGTTGCCCTTATCAAAGTTGTCTAGTCTTTTTTGCTAACAGTGCCAAGTGCCAGCCATTGCCTTACCAGAAAGGCTTCGTCAAGTTGCTCACAATTACAGAGAACATGAGGCATTGGGGTAGACTGTGGAAAACCAAGTTCCTTAGAGGGCACAGCGGAAGTAAGTATGTGTGTCCTCCTCATCTTGCATTCTGCACTATCGTGATCATCTTCTGATATCCAATCTTTTTGACAAAATCCACTAAGGAAAGTAGAATTGCAGTAATAGAAGACAATGCTGGAATGCTGACTGAGACATATTACCTGGCAACATAATACAGACATCCAAGCAAGAATAGCTCACCCAACTAGAAGCCTTTCTACCCAGAAATAGTTTATGCCTTAATTGAAATGTTAGATTTTTCAGGAAGTTGGTTGGCCTGTTGAAATTAATGGAGGGAGTCTGTTTAGCTTCCTTTGAGGATCTGGCTCAGTGCGTGGTGGTGCTGGATAAGGAGCCTCCTGGGATGCATGTTTTGACTTGGAACCAACTTCTAGCCTGCTATGGCAAATGATAATGGCTTTGACATGCTTTTTACAAGAAGTTATCTGCATAAAAAAGTTAGAGGAAGTTTCGTTGGAAAGTTAAGCTTCTAATACTACCTTGAAAACATCAGGAACACACTTGAAAGCAATTTACAATCTGTCACCGAACCCTGTTTTGACATATGTTTTGTTAATTGAACTTCTGAGGATGTGCGACTCCAAACATCTCTGTTTAAGAAAGCAGTGTTGCTTACCTATTTCACATTCTCACAGGTAAGCTAAACTTTCATCTTTATTTTACTCAGCATTACTGTTTCTACTAAAACCCAATACATTATTCATAACTGCTTCTAATTTTGGCCTAACTTTGAACTGGAGATAATTGGAATCTCTCCAATTGTTTTATGTGTTCACACATCAAAGAACATCAAGTCAGCAATCAGCATTGTTCTTCTGGTGTATGTATGCGCATTTTAAAGAACGAGGAAATGGTTTTTGCTAGTGATAGAGGGACATTCCCCATTCTTCCTTCAAAAATGAATCATAATGATATAATTGGAGAGGTGACCTAGGTTATCACATTTGCTATGTATCTGAATCTTGGTAGAAAACTCATTCTAAGCAACAGAACTAATCTGAATCATGAAATATGCCAAGTTGGAAGGGACTCATAAGGACCATAAAGCCCCAGGGAAATGTAGATTGCCAGTGTTACCTGATCACTCCTCCTGGTGCTGCAAGTCTGTTTTCCAGGAGTCAGCAGCACTTCCACATATCCACTGCTCTGTGAACAGCCCCTCACTAGCTTGTACTTACTAAGACCTGTAGTGTATGAAAATCATAGAATGGCCTGGGTTGAAAAGGACCACAATGATCATCTAGTTCCAACCCTCTGCTCTGTGCAGGGTCGCCAACCACCAGACCAGGCTGCCCAGAGCCACATCCAGCCTGGCCTTGAATGCCTCCAGGGATGGGGCATCCACAACCTCCTTGTTCCAGTGCATCACCACCCAGATAAAAATTAGCAAAATAATTAAAACTGGATTAAGACACCCATAGACGCAGGTAGGACTTGCAGCTATAACTGGAAATTTAATTCCTTGTTTTATAAATATATCATAGCTCTTAGTTATTAATTAGGTAGGTTTACCTATTGCTATGTAGCACTTTGATTTCTTACTTTGCGTCATAAGAGATCTTTTGCAATTGATTTTTGAAGCACCAAAGTGGTTAGAAAGGGAGAGATGTTTAATTATGCTCAACTGCTCTCAAGTACAGTTTTGAAGATGATAGCTCTATTTTTTTTCTGTGCTACTGTTTTCATTTGTGTAAATTATGCATCATCCTGGGTTTTATCAAACTTTGGGCTCGATCCTGAGCACACAGGCATCCATATGGCCACAGAGCTGCAGTAGTTATCTGTTTGCCTTTATTTGGAAGTTTTGTGAGTGCAAATCAAATTGCATCCTTGGTACAGTGAGCTCTGGTCTGAGAAGTAGTCCGAAATGTTGCTATAGGATAAACTAAGCTGCAGTTTGTCTTTGGGGAAGAAAATAACCCTTCCCCAGAAGTTCCCATTAAGGATTTGTCTGAACATTGTAATAGCAAGACTTCTTGCTTCAGCACATTTGGCTACAAGGGAACGAGTTCAAAGCATTTGCTATAACTGCATTGCTTTTGAAAGATTTGAATATTAATTCAGCCACTAATAATTTTATATCTTGTAAAAGCATCAATTGGGTCTTTAAAATTTGATATTTTACATGTTGTATTACAAAGGAAATATACTGCTGGTATGGTAATTATAATCATATTTCATATTATTTCTTATTTAGACTTTTTAAAGCCCTAAGTGTCTTAAATTTCACCAGAGACAATTATGCCCAAGTTGTTTGAATGCACAGTTTAAGATTCTGTCCTTTTAAAGTAAGTGTCAAAGCTGAGGGGACTTGTTGCTCTGCTGCAGCTCACAAGTGAGTAAATACTGTGGGCCTCTGCCACAGGTGGGAATTTATTTCAAGTGTATTTCTTGCCTTTTTTTTCCTTTCTGTCATATCATTGTAACATTTAACAGAAACAGCAATCCGGCATTGCAGTCCACAAAACTGAGCTAGCTAAGTAATCCACGTGCATTCCTGATTGCTTTGAGGAGCATTCCTGTACACTTATGGCAAGTGTCCCAGCTACCCGTGTGTTCTGCTGCCCATCTCCTCCTCCCCCTGCTCCATCCCCCTCCCTCCCCTTCCCCGTGCCTTTACTAAAAGAAGAGCAACTGGGAGCCTGCAAGTCACAGCCTCGTGCTTTCAGTCAAAGCAGAGCACTGAATAGCTGCCACTCACAAGGAGCTCAATGGGTCCATCATCAAGGCCCCTGTGTTAATGAGAAAGCAATGTGCCCACCTTCGGAAACCTTTCAGCACTCCCTGAAGCTGCCTGGACCACACAGCTTGCATTTGCCATAAATTCCCTCCCCATTTCCCTTTCTCTCCTTCACCTCTTGAAAATCAAATATTCAAAGGTTATTTCTCTGCTCTTCCACAAGTAGATCCTGCGCTTTCTGGTCTTTATTGGCTCATTAGGTGATGCTCCTTCAGATTTTCTCCTTTCCCTGCCCCGTTGATTGCAGCGAACATTTAGGATAATTTAGTTGGACTTGGAATTATAGACCAGGAAAAGTAACGTTTGTGTCAGGCTTGCCGGGCATGTGCACAGCACAGGTCCAAGCTGGTTTTGGGTCTCAGGCTCAGTGGTTTCCACTCAGCCTTTTGACTCAAGCCTCTTGTTTCAGTTCACACCTGAGGAGTTTCGTTTTGAATTTACAGGGGTTAGAGTGAACCCTGAAAATCCAAATGCCAAGCTCTACCAGAACAGCTGCTGTTGTCTGAACTACTTTACCAGCTAAAACGTTCTGAAGCTTAGCTCTGGTTTGGTGAAAACTTCATTAGCCTAACATGTTTCATATTTCAGTGAGTCAAGATGGCTGCTTGGCTTGGAGGGGCAGGAGTGTTTATTAGCTGATTCTTTTTGCACTAATTCTCTACTATAAATATTAGTATGATCTTACCACTCAACCACGTCAGGAATTATATATCTTACGCCATGTGTTATGAGACATGGAAAGGCAATCTTTCCAGTGCAGCAGTGCATAGGTGCATTGTGAGGTGCCTAACCATGGCCCGGTCACTGCAGCAGTGTGCAGAATTTTGTTTGAAAATTGTTTTCCTATTTGAATTTTCTGAGAGAAGAGAGTTCAAGCTTTTTTAAGTCCTGCCCAGTTGTAACTGAATTAATTTTTTTAGCATTGTCTATCTTCTTTATTCTTACTCTTTTAGAATTGATTTAAAAGCTTGTTTACAGCCATGTGGGCTGTGCTGGATTTTCAGGTAGGCAACTAACGTTATCCTTTGATTTATGTGAGGTTGAGCTGAATCAGTTACCTATTTACTTTTTTGTAAAGAAAGGACAATGAGTAAAATGCCTGCATTTATCCACACAAACAGTAATGTGAGGTGCAGCATTGCCACACAGGAAAGTCCTGGCTTATGCTAATTTAAAATTGGGCTGCCACCAGTACTTGCCTTCTGTTTTGTTATCACAGAGGTCAGCAAGCCAAGGGGCAAGGCATTCACTAGTGAGCTCAGAGCAAGGGAGAGCTGCAGTGCTAGTGGTGTAGTGAGGGCATTGCTGTCCTTGAAACAGGGAGGGAAAAGGGCTGGCCCCTCAAAGCCACCAGCCTCCTACCTCTGCCCGCACATACATCCCAGGGCACTGGCCTACAGTCATAGAATCATAATCACAGAATAGTCTGGGTTGAAAAGGACCATAATGATAATCTGGCTTCAGCCCCCCTGCTATGTGTAGGGTTGCCAACCACCAGACCAGGCTGCCCAGAGCCACATCCACCCTGGCCTTGAATGCCTCCAGGGATGGGGCAACCACAACCTCCTTGGGCAACCTGTTCCAGTGCGTCACCACCCTCTGTGTGGAAAACTTCCTCCTAATACCTAACCTAAACCTCCCCTGTCTCAGTTTAAAACCATTCCCCCTTGTCCTATCACTATCCACCCTCGTAAACAGTTTATATGCCCTCCAGTTTATATTCTCCTTTCAAATATTGGAAGGCCAGTCCCCAATGGTTTTGTTTTATTTATTTATTTATCACACCTCTCTAGCAGTTCAGCAGCCTGCTAGGCTCTGTTCAGTGAAGGTCACTCACCTGAGTATCGCTGCTTGGTGAGGAAATACCAAGTAGCTGGGCCAATCCCTACAGCCCAAGAGGTTTCTGAGGTGTCATATTTGCCCAGCAGTAACTGAAGCACTAAATTCTCTTTTGCTCAGTCTGCCGGCAAGTCTCCCTTAGAATCATAAAGTGGCTTGGGTGGGAAGGGACCTCAAGGATCATCAAGCTCCAACCCCTCTGCCGCAGGCAGGGCCACCAATCTCCACATTTAATACTAGACCAGTATTCCCTTTAAGCCCTTTCAGAAAGGAGTTGTTAGCAGTGTAAGAAGCTTCCATGTTGTGGTTCTGAGTCAGGGCACTGGAAGGTGCCAGGTAGATGCAATGTCTGTCCATTTGCCATGGCTAATTACTGAAGAGGTCTGCCTCCTGCAGGTTCTCTTTTCCTTCCATACACTCAAAGACTGCCCGACTTCTTTGTGTACTTTTTTCCTGTCTCATTTGTGATTAAAATGGGAAGATGCTGCTTTTGTAAAGAGATCTATTTATATAAGGAGATTATTATTTATTTGTTTAGGCTACACGAATTAAATTTTGTGTTCTTTTTCAAAGCAGAGACTCTATACTCCTGGGTATCATCAGTCTACAGAAAATGCCATTATGCCTGATATAACTCCTGAGCTGCTAATCACACTACTGTTTTGCAAGAGGGAAAGTTTCACTTGCTTACAGCTTGTTCTTTAAACTTCAGCTATTCATTTACTGCATATCCTTACTCCTCCTTAGACCTTCAGAGATGAAATGTGTGAGGAGACACCAGTTTCCCCTCTCTTTACTTGTGCAAATTCTATTCTCAGTGTTTTTGGTGGTGTTTTTTATTTCAGTGAAAGGAAGGTCAGAAGATATGGCAGAAAGTAATACAAAATGACATGTCCAAACTAGATTCTGGGTATAAGTTGGAAGGTTTCAGTACAGCCAGGTAGCACTGCCATCTGCTTTATAGTCCTGAAACACACCTAGGTGCACTGTAGCACAGACAGGACAAAGCTGGTGATCTGTGCATGCTGTGGGGGCTCACAGGGAGATGGGCAGTGCAGGGCTTGCCAGGCTCTGCAGCCTTCTCACCCCAACTCCTCCTCCTCATCCACTAGCGGTGCAGAGCTGCCCTCCTCATCTCACATGGCTGTCGCAGCTATACATGCATGTGAGTCAGCACTATTTCTACAGACATGATCAGCATATGAGATAAGCAGTGCTACCCAAGATACATTATGGCTGTTCTAAAGAAATCAAGTTTTGATGCACTGGAAGAGGTTGCTCAAGGAGGTTGTGGATGCCCCATCCTTGGAGGCATTCAAGGCCAGGGTGGATGTGGCCCTGGGCAGCCTGGTCTGGTGGTTGGCGACCCTGCACATAGCAGGGGGGTTGAAACTAGATGATTACTGTGGTCCTTTTCAACCTAGGCCATTCTATGATTCTATGATTGCATGTGTTACCAAAGACTTTGGTTACCAGTTTAAAGTTGCTTTTTGTTGTAAGGCAGCCCACTACTTGCAAAAAAACGGGTGATGTTCATTCTGTTGCTTGCTATGATGGGGTGCCTGTTGGTGATGATAAAACACGTACAGTCTCTGAAAGCAAATAAAATTTTGGCCAGACTCTTCCTAGCCCGTGTTTTCCTAACTTCTCACCCTCCGGTGGCTAAATTATATTGGGTTTGTGTCTTGTGAATTGCTTTTATTTAATTTTAAGGCCTGTTTTTTCTTCTAAAAAAAAGGATTTACGCTTATTTTAAGAATTTCAAATCTGGTATTTTTCACTGTCAGTGTCCTAACCTATTTCCTTCCTTAAGGGACTTAAATATATGAACTTCTAAATAAAGAGATGTGCACATTTTTTTTTTTTTTCCTTCTTTTCTATTTCAGGGAATTTTTTAGTGCTTATGAGGCTGGAGATTTCAAGCCTCTTTCATCCTCCAAAATGTCAGCACTTTCAGAGCAGTGGGTTCCTCTGCACTGCTTTGTATATGCTCTGCTGCACTCCTCAAACATGACCTGCAAGTTCTGTGCAGATGATGGGGGAGAGTGGGCAGGGTGCACATTTACACCTCGAGGTGGCAGAAATGGGCACTGGGGAGAACCGAGCAACAACAGACTGCTCACAAGCCAGAAGCATGGCATCGTTTTTGCATTTCCATTCTCTTTCTTTTTCTTCTGGCTTCCCTCTGAAGTTTGTAAACTGCAAATGGATGCAGTGGACAGCCAGCTGAGTTCTGGGATTTCTCTGCTGATGCCTCTCACTCCTGGGTGACAGACCACCACAGCTGGTAGAGCTGGTCTGTGAAGGCTCCCATGTATGGCTCGTGCCTGGCCTGTGCACGCAGACCAGCACACAGGTGGACAGGGAATGGGAACAGACCCTGCTCCTGGCAATCAGACCCAGCAGTTGTAATGAGGAGGCCAACAACTGCTGGGAAAAGAAGGGAATTGAGAACACTGCACAAGGCAACAAGTCCAGGTTAGTGGACAGGGCAGAGAGCCCATATGTGCTGGTGATGACAGCAGGAGAGATGGATGAGATGGGAAAGGCTGCATATGCAGGAATGAGGATGAAGTAGGAAAGAGGAAGCAGGACAAGACAAGTAGTGCAATATTGTTTGGCTTTAAAGTATTAAAACCCTTTAAAACTTGTCAGCAGTTATCCTTTTTGCCTTAGTGTCAGACTATATCTTTGGTCAGTGGTTGCTTTTTTCTTTTGGCCTATATTCAGGATATCCTTAATTTCTAACTTGTATGAGCACAGCTGCTGTACTACTTTAATAGTGTGAGAAAAGACACAAATTGAACATATTCAGTATAATGGGGGAATATTGTTTGACCATTCAGGAGAGGACCTTCTGAATGTATTTCTTTGAGAGATGCTCTTCCAAGGAAACTCCTAATTCTAGCAGAAACCTCCCTGCAGAATTTTCAGCTGCTAAAGCATAGAAAACTGGCTCCTTGTCACCAGGCAATTCTCAGAAGTTGTTTTCTTCACATTCTCAATGTGCAAACCATAGTTTTTAGATGTGAAGGCTGTTACTGAACCTTAATGGAAGTCTGCGCGATAGAAAACCGTGAAGCTGACCTGGATGGTGGTGATTTGCTGGTGGCTGCGTGTCAGCTGGTCTCAGTCACGGTTCCCAAGCCTGACCAATATGCTACAATTTTCCTACAGCAAATGGGAACGCTTATTTTTACTTACAGGGCGCTAATTGTTTTGCAGTGGTATTTTGTACAGCAGTGTGAAGGTGAGGAGGAGGAGGCAAAGAAAGGAAAAATCAAAGCATCGTTGTGGTACTGTCAGAGTTGTGGGTGTTATGTGTGGGAGGTAAAGGCGTGGGGAAAAGGAATGACATTTGTTGAACTTATTGCTCAGGTTCCTTGTAGTTCAGCTGTATGTGCTGATGGTATTTACAGAGGTAACCCCTGTATGAAAGAGGGAAAAAAATGATTTTATGCTTAAAAAAGGAAAAAGAAAAAACTCCCCAGTGTCCGTGCTATCTAAAATATAGAGAATATTTATAGCAATTCAGAGCAGTCCTTTGTGCCTGCTGAACTGTCAAATCTGCCACATACAAAGGCTGCATCAATGAAAGGGCAGGTATTACACTGGCAATGTTTAATGGCAGCGAGTAAAGCCTGTTGAAACATAAGAACAGGTATGGGGGCTTGAGCTGCATGCTGCTGTGGTTAACTGAGGGCTGCATGGCTCAGCTGCACCATTCTCTGAGATGAGACGTCATCACCTAGGCTGCGTGCAACCTAATACCTAGAATGGAACATACTGCAGAAGACAGTTGATACTGCAGAAGACAGGTTCCACACAGAGATCGATTCTGCCACTTCTTACTTGCTTTCTAAAATTTTGCTGGGTAAAATGAGCTGAGGACTTTGATTGCATTATTCGTATTTACTCTAGTGAACAAAGTAAAAATATTTGATGCGTTATTTTGATGCTCCCAAAAGCTAACTAGTTGGTGATATGATATTTAGTTTGTCTGATTTGGGATTAATGGTTTAGGATGCATAGTTTGTCAAAATCAACACTTGTCACACCCGAGTCAGTCCCATGAGCTATCTCAAACACCTCTGTTGTTATTGTCATTTCCAATTCTGTGTCCTGCTCTGCAGAATTTCCCTGGAGATGTGATGGGTCAGTAGCAGGCCAAAGATGGGCTTCAGACCTAATCTAATCAATATTGTGACAAACGTAATGAAAGCAGCTGTGTCACCTTGGAATCCCAGCACATTTTATCAGCTCGCTCCTAATGGGATGTGACAGTGAGGTTGATCTGTGCCTCCTTAGGAGGGGAGAGAAGTGGTGCAAGGGCTTGTACAAGGATGGCTGTGTGACAAAGGGCAATCTATCTGTGTTAGCACTGCAGCTAAAGGTTGAAATGAAAGGTCCTTACTCATACTTCAGACATTGAGCAGTTATTAAAATAACCCTTATTTTCCCTTGAAATGTTTATGTATTTATTAATTTTTCAGCTTGTCTAACATGTCATCTATCTTAAAAGAGATGGCCACTTTTTCTGTATCAGTGGAAAGGTTCTGAAACTGGTTTCACCAATTAGAAAGCAGCAGTCATTCACCTTATATGTATTCCAGGCAAAGAACTTTCACTTTGGTTCTTTTTGCTATAAAATACAATTAGATTACTTGTTCCTCCAGTCTTTCATAACTTTAGCACCCTGGTTTCTTCTTTTTGCTCTTTTCACTCTCCATGCTAAGGGTTTTACATAGCATTATCAAATCTGACAGTTTGTGCCCCCAGTTCTAATCAGCCTAATTTCTCTGCCTTGCTGGGTTCATCCAGACCCTTTGTGTTTGGACACCTCTCATGTGTTGTCTTAAGTAGTGTTGTCCACATGGTACCTGTACCAGGTTATTCTCAAGGTGTTTGTTTGCTCTGTCTCTCTGCACTTAACTTTCCACCACGGGATGAATGGCAGTGTCAAAATTATCTCATGCTTAGAAATTCTATGAATGTGTAGACTGTAGTTTAGATATGCAGAGCCTTGCAGAAATATTACTATCATAGTAGGTATTACTGTTGGTCAAGAACCTCTAAGATCTTATTCCTTTTCCTCGGTGAGATTACGTTTAAAGTATCTCATGAAAATTTACCATTCTTCTCTACATGTTATATTTTAACATAAAAAAAAGTATGTAACTTGTCCTTTAACTGAAGAGTAAGCTGTTTCTGAATCTCATTTTCAATTATTGGAGTTTTCTGTATGAGGATTTCCATAAATCGCCTTGACATGTAAATAGCAGAGCAAAGCTGCCTTATGCTTTTTACTAATCCTGCAATTATGTTTGCTGTAGAGCCTTTTTACTTTCCTTAATATGAAACTTCTCTCACCTACTCCTTTAAATAACCAATGCACTAAGAATTATGGACACGACAGCTAAATCCAGCTCTTAATTCCCAGGCACAGCAGCTATTACTATTGCTCCTCACTATTTCTCTCTAATAAGCTGTAAGCATTACAATATCTTATTAGTTAATTTGGAAATCGTTTCTCAAGGGATTGCAGGGCTTATGTATACCAGGTCCCTACCAATCCACTTAGAGCTTAAATTCTCCAAACTGACTAACAGTGTGGGACCGTGCTGGGTGCAGCAGAAACGCCCCTCTCCCAGTGAAGCACTAGGATAGCACTTATGATCCAGCAGCAGTTGTACTGAAAACACCCCTGAACAATGCTTTGTGGACAAGGTAAATGTCATGGGTCCGAAAATAAGAGCTCTTAGTACCTACTTGGTTTTGTTTTAAAACCTGCTACTTTTTGATTGTAAAGAAAACGTTCTTCGCTGGGTTGTATAACCCAACACAAGGATAATTCTGTTGCAATTCAAATGCTCTGTCACTGAGGAAATATCAACATTGGTATGGTTATTCATTTGATTAATTATACTGGGCAAAAACAGGGACTGAGAATGAAACCTCGGAGGCAAAATACCCAACTTTGGTGCACCGCATCGCTTCAGCCCTGCCCACACACTGCTGACACTTGTGCCTGGTGGATATTTGCTCAGATCACTGTTTCTGTCTTTTCTGGTATTCCACACTGGCGTCAAGAGTTAAAAAATACGCACCACAGTAACGTGAAATATCAAACATAGCTTCTATTTCTCCACAGCCACATTGCATAAAACTTCCACCATAGAATCATAGAGTCACAGAATGGCTTGGGTTGGAAGGGACCAAAAGGATCATCAAGCTCCAAACTCCCCACCACTGGCAGGGCCACCAACCTCCATATCTGATAGTAGACCAGGCTGCCCATGGCCCCATCCAACCTGGCCTTGAACACCTCCAGGGACGGGGAATCCACACCCTCTCTGGGCAGCCTGTTCCAATGTAATCCTTGTGGATATTGCCAGCTCGTTAAAGATCCCTTCCAACACAAACCATTCCATAATCACATATGATCTAAGAACCTCCAGTGCATTCATCAACTCCATCACAATTTAAAATGAGCCTTCTCTGTAGCACACTATAAAATTGCTGCCTGCATGACTAGCTGCAGAAGTCCCTGCCATCTCTACAGCAGCAATGCCTCGCACCCAGAAGTTCTCTCTGCGCAGGACTTACCGGAGTCTCCAGCAGCATGTCTTCTCACTGCTGGTGGCCTGGGGCTGTCTCTGCTTTCTGCTGCTTCACTGTGTTCAGGCAACAGCGTCTACTGGGGTCTGTGGCAAGCGCTGTGGTTTCCATTACAGTTATACCCCCACAAACAGAAAGTGATCGGGGTGGCAGCACTCAAGAGGAAATTCTGACTGCCCCAGTCTTCCACTACGTAGGTATCAGGTGGCTCTGGGAACTTCCATCCTGCCTCGGGCTTTATTAGACTGCAGTGAAACTGGGGTTGTTCTGCTGCTTACCCTATATACAGACTTATAGGAACTCACATGCCAGACAGAGCAGTGAACAGATGTTGTGAGAGAGAGGAAGTGAGTTTGGGGCAGGAATTTCTCTTCGGCTTGCTGCTTGTGTTGTCACTGCTAAAATCTCTCTTGGTTTGTTTTGGTATGATTTCAGAGCAGCATTTCTCTTGATGTTTCAGCTGGATTTTCTTTTGGGAGAGAGATACGAAAGTACCTGGCAATGACAATATTTTCCATAGAAAACTGGCAGCTAGGAGGCAGCAATCCAGAATTAAACTTGTTGGATTTTCTTTCTTTTTTTTTTTTTTTTTAAATCACTTTTAAAGTGACCTTTCTTTATACTTCAGTTTTTCACAATAATATCCACAGTACACCATGCACTTGTCAAAAGATCAGTTAAATCATACAGAAACAAAGCTAAATGTTCTGGTTACAAACCTGAATGGGCTTCCCACATGGTATCATGCCTATCCTTAGCTAATAAGATAATAAAGATAAGTCAAGAATGAATTATCTATATCCACATGTCTCCTGTATTAATTATTGCAAACAGAGGTAAATCAGAAAAGAGCAAAAGGAATTTTCTATGTATGCAGTGTTAATTTGTATTTGATGAAGTTGGCATGTCATTTTATAAATTTTTATTATTTACATTTTGCATCAGATTTTGTATAGTGATACAGAAATAACTACGTAGAAATGAGGAGAGGAAAACTAGAAAATGGCCATAGGAAATGAGGAAGAAGACACAAAGGTGTCATCGTTAACAGAGAATTATATACTTTGTGCAAATGGAGGAATGGGCATGGTATCCAAGACAAACAATGGCACAGGAAAAGAAGTGTTGGACTTCTCCCAGCAATAGGTACATGTTTAGGAGTGATCTAATGAGTCCCTAATGAGCACCTAATGAGTCTCTTTATCCAAACTTTGGAGTGGATTAGAAGGGTGCTGGGAGCAACTACCAGCAACACAGCACTGTACAGTGAGCCACTGCTGCTGCTCAGTGTCATTAGCCTGCATTTCCTAACCCACAGCCAGGCTTTGGATCAGTCCCGGTTTCTTTCTGCACCTGCTTTCTGTCTTTTAACACTGACACTGGTTTTTATTCAAGTACAAGAATGCCCAGTGTGACTTCGGAGCAATATAAATCTCTAACTAGAAATTAGTCTGCATCAGTGCTTTCAAATAAGAAAGAAACTTTTCTGTAAGAATCATAAGTAAAATAATACTTACTTTGCATTTCTTTACAGCAGCATTGCACAGTGGTTCTGCCATCCAGCCTTTCCCAGTGCGTGGACTTCCAGCTATTTCACTCTGTGATTTTTGTCATGTGTCTTGCCTCCTTCCCCTTAAAAGGAGGGGTGCAATGGGTTACAATTCAGAACAGACTGTTATTTTCCACTGAAAATGCATTATAGAATCAGAATAAGATTTGACATGCATAGTTTTAAAAGAGATGAAGGTCATAAGAATGAGGAAATAGCACAAATTCCAGTATATCAAAAAGGGGATAAAAGCAGAATTTTTAATACAAGCAAACAAACGCCACCACCCCAATAAAATAAAACCCTCAAGCCTTGTAACAGTCACTGAGAAGTAATACCTAGAATAATATCAATATCATTTATATTGCTAAATTGACTGATTATTAAAGTACATGCTGAAAAGTGTTTAACAAAAGCCTTGGAATTTAGAATTTTATTCCTTAGTGCAGTTACCATGATAGAAGAATTATAAACCTCTTTTTCTTGAGAAGTACGATGGCAGCACAAAGGGAACTGACAGCACAATCATATCTCATCAGAATGATGGATAAATCATTAACTATGTATTTTTAATATCTACTAAGCTGTCTTAACCGTGACGTAAAAATAAATATATAAAGAAACTGGCAACCATTCTGTAGGCACCTACCTGAAATATAGTTATAATAACTACAGAGATAATTCACCACAGATCAGCTTTGGAACAGACTCTCTTTGTTTCTTAGTAGGACTCTGGGTTTTCTTCAACGGTGCTGTGTTACTAAGGTGAACTTTCATTGTGATTCTGAGTTGGGTGCTGGTGTTCGTGGTTTCAAGGCTTTTCATTTTTTATTTTATTCTTGTTAATGAATCATAGAATCATAGAATGGCCTGGGTTGAAAAGGACCATAATGACCATCTAGTTTCAACCCCCCTGCTATGTGCAGGGTCGCCAACCACCAGACCAGGCTGCCCAGAGCCACATCCACCCTGGCCTTGAATGCCTCCAGGGATGGGACATCCACAACCTCCTTGGGCAACCTCTTCCAGTGCTTCACCACCCTCTGTGTGAAAAACTTCCTCCTAATATCTAACCTAAACCTCCCCTGTCTCAGTTTAAAACCATTCCCCCTTGTCCTATCACTATCCACCCTCGTAAACAGCCGTTACTCCTCCGTTTATACGCTCCCTTCAAGTATTGGAAGGCCACAATGAGGTCTCCCCGGAGCCTTCTCTTCCCCAGGCTGAACAATCCCAATTCCCTCAACCTTTCCTCATAGGAGAGGTGCTCCAGCCCTCTGATCATCTTAGTGGCCCTCCTCTGGACCTGCTCGAAGAGCTCCACATCCTTCCTGTACTGGGGACTCCAGACCTGGACACAGTACTGCAGATGGGGCCTCACAAGAGCCGAGTAGAGAGGGACAATCACCTCCCTCTCCCTGCTGGCCACCCCTTTTTTAATGCAGCCCAGAACATAATGAACTCAAAATAGTTTGCCTTTTAAGAAAGGCATGACAATAGGAGGGGAAAAAAAAATCTTAATTTACTTTTGTGTCAAAATAATCTCAACTTTTTTCTTTTTATTTGGAGACATTTTTTCTTTTGTCCTCTCCTGATTCAAATAACTGATGAGTACTGAATTCCTGCGACCGTAAATGTAGGTTTCCCTTCTAAAGAAAGCATAGCTAGGAAGAGCATGCCTGTAGCTGCAATCACTGATGAGGGAGCTTGAGGACTGCTTTCAGCAGATCTGTGTTGTGCCTACAAAATGCCTGTTGTTATACAGTTATTCCTTACTCCGTGGTACCTAGTATGCATTCTCTGACATATAACATAAGGAATTTGTGCTGTGATGGTGAGTCTGTGGCCATAAAAATCTGAGGACCAGATCTTCATATACTTGCACCTTCAGGTCTGAATTTTCCACAGTGGTTCAATGTCACCAGTTAACTTTGTTTTCTGTTAGCTTAAACCAACTTTTAAAAAACTCTTCGGCCTCTTGTGGTCTTTTTTTTTTGGTAAATTTAAACCAACATTCCTGTCTGCTTTCCAAGCAAAATATGATTCCCTTGATTTTTATTATCCAAATGTAAGGAAAGATATAAAGTGAGCAAGAAAAATGAGAAATACAATTTTGAATTGGATGTACATTGTTCTGTAGCTTTTACATGATCCAAGGGTTTGCCTTGTTAGTAAGATCAGTGAAGAAATGCTGCTTCAATTCCACGCTAACAGCTGCAGATTTTGCCTGGAAGCAAAGTGAAAATGTGGTGGTGTTGTTTTTTGGTAATACTTAAAGGGAGGAAGAATAAAAGTAAATCGAT
Organism: Pavo muticus; assembly: GCA_016647715.1. NCBI lineage: Eukaryota > Metazoa > Chordata > Aves > Galliformes > Phasianidae > Pavo > Pavo muticus. Next base: position 1,566,060 of record JACDJE010000114.1, read on the forward strand.
AAATATGTTCCTGACTCAGGAGAGCTTCTCTAATGACTTTAAGGATGAAGATGACTTCCATATAAATAATTCAGAGATGTTCTGGCAAGCCTGTGTCAGCAAAAGCCATCAGAACCTAACGCAGTAAGAGCACACATTTGTATTTAGGTTGTATTAGCAGTAAGTAAGCTTTCTCAGAAGCCAGCTATGTTTATGTAGCTTCCTTGTAAAGACTTCCTGTTTGGAAAACCCAAGTGCTCTAATGCCGCTCATACTGACTTTCACTGAAGGGAGGCTCTTCCTGCTGAGATGACAATGAAGAACCTAGAGCAGGACCTACTGCATCCCACTTGAGAATCAGATAAAACCTCTTAATGCCATAGCCTACAGGTGATCCACATGCAATTCCAGAGCTGAGTTGGCCCTGACCTTCAGCCCTAGTGAGACGTGACCTGTTGTGGTTGCTGCATTATGAGTTAGGCATGTGCATGGATGCCATCAGTACTTGTTCTGTCATTCTCATCCTGCCTCTTGCAACCACGCATTGCCCTTGAAAACACTGAATGAGCTCAGTTTTGACAGAAGCTGGGTGTAATAAAGAGTTAAATAAGGCTGTGACTTAAGAAAAAAAAAAAAAAACGCAGGCAGCCAGTTTCCCTTTTGGTGAAGGGAACAGCTTCCTGCTAGCACAAACACTGCAATATACCACCATGCAGAGAATGCGGAAACCCCCGTCCACTTCAAAATGTGATGTAGTGGAACCTACAGCAAGTGTAAAAACACAACAATATGCATATTTTTGGAGAAGTGGGGAACTTCTGTGGGAGTGAAAAGTTCTCATGCTTTTTTTTGTTTTGTTCTTCACTGTCTTTCTACTTACTTGAATATACTTGGCTTGGGGGAAAAGAAAAGCAAATAAAATCCCAAGGAAACTGCTGAATTCTGGGGGATGTTTTTGAAGAATTGAAAATCATACTTGGTATTAGAGAATACAGTACTGGTGTCTCTTCTGCTGCCACTCCCTTCCCAAGATATTACAACAAAGTAAAAAACAATTCCCCAAATAGAGTCTATAAATTCACCAGTGCTCTTCGTCGCTGAGAGCAAACAGCTGTGGTTTTTTTCCTTACAAAAAAGACGCATGTATGCTGCAGGCTTAAAATTAGAATTGCTGTACTTCCCAAGGAAGCTGCTAGACTCATGCTGAACAAAAGAGGTGTCTTCAGTAGGCAGGTTATGATTAATACTTCTACGTGTGAACACAGATAAACCTTCTTTTGGCACTGGATGTGCCTGGCTTTGGAAGAAGACACTTTTTTGATGTGTGAAGATTGGCCCTGCACGTTTGCCGATAGAGTTCATGTCAGAATGTTACTGTTGCAGTTTAGTTTTGATAGAGCGTTATCTTTAAGCAATGTTAAGGCCACAATGCCATATGAATATAGATTTCACTGCATTTTTTATACCTACATGGCGTCTATATTTTCACTTGTACTTCATTATGATGCTAAAAGTTATCCTGGTGTCACCTCCTACACAGTACCGGTTTGTTACAGTGATTCCTCAGTGCTATACATTGAGTTGTTAGCAAAATGGAAAGCAAGTAAAACTTCAGGAAAGGATGGGAAGTCCATGGAGCTTAACAGTTTTGTATTTCATAGAATCATAGAATGGCTTGGGTTGGAAGGGACTTCAAGGATCATCAAGCTCCAACCCCCCTGCCACAGGCATGGCCACCAACCTCCATATCTAATAGTAGACCAGTGAGTTGCCAGTAAGTTGAGGACCATGAGCAGCTGGATAGCAAAAGTTTTGTTGTTTGATGGGCAGGAAGTTATCAGAATGCGGTTTCTTGGAAGTCCAGCAGGAAGAGGGATGGAGTGAATGTGGGAAACACTGCGGAGACCTTTTCAGTTGACTGGCTGCTGCTGGGGAAGAACTTCAAAGTCCATAGCCTTCTCTGTGATGAAGTTGTTGTGTTCACAATGGCTGTGTGCTATTGTACAAATGACAGATTACATCGTGGCCTGGAGAAGCTGGTGGTTGCTCTATCTTACTGGTCTGCTGTCACTCTAGAAAGAGGATTGTAAGGGTTGAACTATACTTGCACAAAGCGTTATTTGATGTTGAAACTTGTATCTTATTTTTAAAGTCAGCTTGGAGTTGTTGAATTTAAAGTGAAAGTGACAGTCATGATGTGTATTTAATATGCATGAATTCTTGTATTTTTTATTTCAAGTAATTTATTTAGTAGGGAAGGTTTTGAATAATGCTTGTCATCTTACTGGAACAATTTCTTATATATTGTGAATAAAACCGCGTTCCCTTTCAGCTTTATTTAAAGTAGGAAAGCGGAAGCACTCTAAAATAAGACCCAGAATATCATTACATGATGTCTGATTTGTGGCTTTCTGAAGATTATCTTTGATTACTTGGTGTAACTTGCCATTTCAGAAAAGTTCTGTACTTGAAACCAGAATCTGTATCTGAAAGAAAGTCCCTGTTAATTCTAATCATCATGACAATTGGATTGGAACTAAATTTGGTTGTCAGTCATACTTTGAAAAAACAATAAACCTGGTATTGCACTAGGAAAACATAGACTGTAACTGCTACCACTGTAAGCCTTTCCTGTAAAATGGAGATGAATTTCTCTTTACCTGCATTGCTTACAGGATAAGGCCTAGCTCAGGAAGTGGAAATGTGTGATTTCTCTAGTTCTTGTTTCATGCCAGAAGTAGTTTTTAGAGTCCAGCCCCTGTTTCATCCTGTGACTTCTATTTGGTTACATACTCAGTTTTTACAAACATGGACAGAAAGAGACCAAAAGTCTCCTCTTCCATATGGTTTCAGTGTGAGCTCCTTTATTTTGTTGTTACTCACGGACACTGCAGGCTAAGAAATTCCCACAGATTTTTGTGCATTTTGTTGAAGGCATTTTTTCATGTCACACTGATACAGATGGCATTGTCACAAAAAGAATACTTCTCAGAATTTTGGCGTGTAAAATGAAGATGTAGATATTAGGTCCTAACTTGCATGGTCCCATCTCTGCCAGGGCCCATTAGGGTTAGGCCAGGTGGTGCCATGCTACGGATGCCAGCTAGATGGATGCAACATCTGGAGAGCTCTCGGTGGGGCAGTAAAAGTTTTGGCCATCTGGACAGGGAACAGCTGTGTGCCACTGACGGCAAAGGTTTGCTGTTGGCTGTACTGCAAAGGCTGTGGACCCCTCTTCAAGTGTTGCAGAATTTGTTCATTTATGAAGAAGTACAATGTATAATTAACCATAATAATTGCAGAACATGCAGTAAGACATGCTGACAGTTAGATATAGATATACTGGTACAATAAATCTGACTAAATGTAATCTTAGGATTGCCTGAGGAAATAAGTTGCATCAAGTCCAGTTTCAGGACACCTTTGTAGAATAGGATGGATGAATATGGTTGTGTGTCAGCTTCTTTCCCTCTGGTTCGCTATCTGTGGCTATATAGACATGGATTTTTTTTCTTTTTTTTTCTGAAGAATTCTTGAAGAAATGGAGGATGGAATGTATATTTTCTTCCTTTATTAATTACAGTTTCATCTTCATGTCCTAGTGAACATTTGGATTTCAGTTCTGAAAAGTGGAACTGTGCATGTAATTGGCAAGGCTGCGCTATGCCTATGTTCCTATGTTTCATCATGTAGAAGTCTTATGATCTTGAATATGGAAGTTAAATTGCTTGTATTGAGTCTACTGCTCTTTGTGTTTAAAGGGATTCCTGTTGCAAGTCAGAAGGGGAACTTCTGGCTGTAGAGCTGCTGCAGTCTTCAGGAAATGAGCTATTTACTGGGGATTTCCTTGGTGAAAAGAATTGCTTGGCATGGACTCAACGTTTGCAGGTTTTGTGCCAAATTTTCAGGATGCGCTATCTCCATTTTTGATCATCTTTCTTAACACAAGTATGTATACTTGTATTACACTGGAAGATTATTTGCCTCTAAAACCAAATGTAATCACTCGTGAATTACTTCATCTTTGCATTAATGATGAACTATCTTTTGTCTACTACTGAAACTCAAGTTGAAAAGCTGTGTCAAAATGTAGTGGACTTTTTTCTTTTATTTTTGTGGAGTTGTTCTGCTGGTATGTCCCTTCAATGGGAACAATCAGTGTATGACCTCTTGTGCTCAGCTATTCTCTCTGGACACAGACTTTTTTTATGTCCTTCAGAGCAGAATGAGGATCCTCAGAAGAGCGTGGGTCTTCTGGCAGTCACCTCATGTGACCAAAGCAGAAGCTGTGGAAAAAAAACAATTATCCCTAATTCTGAAAGGAAAAACCCAGCAGCTCAGCTGAGAAAAATCCAGCCTGGAAAGCACCAAATGATTTCTTCACCATTTCCAAACTCTTTGCTGGCAAAATGATTCCTACAGACACAACATGGGAGTTATTACAAAAGGTGCCTGAAAGTGATAGTGTGGAAGAAGGTGAACAGATTTGAGGCTTTATTCCAAGAAAAACGGCAGTATGAAAGAGGATGCTAGAATACTTCTGGAAAAATGGGAGGCTGGTGTTGCAGCCAGGATGCTTCATTGGATTGAAGTGAAAGGGAAGTTAAGAAAAGCCTGGGCTTGGCACGTGTTATTTAGCTGTGAAAAGCCTGACAGAGTCTGAAGTAGCCTACTAATAAAATATTGCCCTTTTGGTAATACAGACTTACAAAATAAGCACTGGCAATTTGGGATCTGGGCCGAGGGCCAGCAGACGGTGACCTCTGCTTCCAGAATGAATGATGATGTTGTTGTTGTTCTCAGTGACATGTTGTTTTCCTGGTGGATGTAAAAGGCTGATCTTTTGAAAAGTGACTTCAACGAATAAGTTAAGCTTTGTGACAAACAGGACCAAAAGAACCCTAACATAACTTGGTCACTGTTCCACATCACTGCAGAAAGCGTGTAGGGAAGCCTGAGCCAGAAGCTCTGTCAGGTTCTTGTCTTAGGGCTGGGCGCTATGTAGAGAGGCTTCCAAATCTGTGAGTTGTTCTAAGAGGGAGTAAAATTGATAATAAAGACAGTTGTTGCTGACTGAAAACTGAGTGGGGACAATTGTTCGAAAGAAATTGCTTTCATTTGCTTGTGCACGAGCACCTATGTCAAAACAAACCAAATGCAGATGATAGGGGTGTCTTCTTTTTTGAAGGGCTTTGCTTGCAATCCTGTTTCTGAGAGAAGAATGCTCTGCTCAGGGCAAATCGTCATGGTAAACATGGAGGGATTTTCTTTTGCCTTAAGCCCAGGATGCATCTCCTTCTTTGGATGTCTTAAGTATCCCCCACTACTGCTGTTCTTCATTTATTTATTTTTAACAGTATTTGGCTGTACTCCAGTGCTTTGGGTGTGAAACATCAAGCAGAGAGAAAAAGCAGAGAGAATAGGAAACTGCGCCCCACATATTGCCTTTCCTTCAAGCAATTCCACATCTCTTTGCCCTCCTTTTCCTCATAACCAGTGGGTGACAGGGTAGCTTGTGATTTGATGCTGATGACTGTTGAGCCTTTCTCACTAAAGAAACGTCTCCATCCTAGTTTACAGTTTGAAAAACTGCTAGCGTTTATTTCTTGGAAAAGTGTGCTGTTAGTACTACTACACACTGTTGCAACAATCACTTAGTGCAGCAGCCACCAGCACCTGGTTAGTTGTTATGTGCTTTTGAGATTTCCCATAGCGCAAGGTAATGTCTTTTCAGGTTTTTTGGTTTGGTTTGGCTTTGTTTTCCTTTGTGTTGTTTTGGTTTTAGTTTTTTGTTTTTGTTTTTGTTTTTGTTTTTTTTTGTTTTCATTTAGTTCCATGTTTCCCTGGCAGTGCCAGTGTGGGAGGCAGCAGCTAGGTGTGCAGAGCATCGGTACCCAGTGGTGCTTTCCCAGCAGCCACACAGGGACGAGACTCTCCCTCCTACCCTGCAGTCTTTGTGCAGAAGAGTCGGCCACAACCTGCCAGTACCTGATCTTGATTTAATCTGACCAACTAATTTCAGTGGCCAGAATGATCTGCCTACCAAAAAATGCATCACCCAACTGACTTCTTCATTAATAAGCTGATGTGCCACATATATAAAGTAGCATTGAAGATTGCTGCGGTCCCTGGAAATCATCAGGGGCTAAAGTGTATCTTAGTGCAAGGTCTCAGAAGAGTACATTTCAAAGTGGCTGTTAGAAATGACATTTTATTTTAATTTTTGGTTCCAAGGAGATGAGAATTTGTGATTCTCAGCTGAACTAAGTATGTTAAATTTCATTATAATCTTTGTATCAGCTGAATATGAGGCTCAGTGCTTTCCAAGGTAATGTGTAGATAGGTGAGATCGGTGCCATGTCTCATGGTCTTATCTGCCACAAGCGTACAGTTTGAATGACCAGTTCTTTTTGTGTTCAGTCACCTATTTTCTTGTATGCCAAAATAATAGCTTTGCGTGAACCCTCTCATTTCTGCAGTCAATGTTAACCATTCATGGTTACTACCTTATCTGTTTTCAGCCTATTTTAGCATCCATAGATGATTTATACTGTGGGGAGTTGGACATCATTAGATTATTTCGGAGCAGCTAGGTTTGCTGGCTGAGATGTTGAATGAGGTACTTAAAGTAGGGTGCCAAGTTTTAGGAATGCTCTTGTAGGTACTGTATTCTTTGCACCTCAGAATAACAGTTATTTAGTACTTTTCCTTCTTCACAGAACATGAAGGAGTCCGAAAACATGAGTGATATCAATAACTTTAATTCCCAAATAAGGCAATGGGTTCTCTGCTTAGCGATTTGTGTCAGATGTTATTCTGAGCTGATGGCAGAGACAGGTAAAGAATCCAGTTCCAACAACATCCATTTCTGTGACTCCTTCAGCTAATTTGCTAGTATCAAACCCAGAGCAATGCTGTCTCACTTGGCCTTTCCGGATGCTTTTGCAGATACAAGTGGGAGGACTCTTTGGCACGCAGATTTTCAGTAGAGCTTATGTATCATTTGTAGAGGCACATTTCAAGTGCCTCTGTTTGCAAAGAACTCAAAAGAGACTTCATTTAAAGAAATAAATAAACAATCATACCCCTATAACAGTGAGTTTCAATTTCTTATGGACAGTTGATATGGTCTCATGTGGAAAACCTGATTAGTCTGTGTTTAACAAGCCTGATGCAGTCCCAGTTACTGGGGTCGGTGCCAGAATGCTAAAATATTTCGGAATACTTTTTTGAGTATTAAGTCCTTTCTTATCATCATTATGTGATACTTAATACATTTTAGCTAGCTTGGAAGACTGATACATGTATTCTTTTTATTGGTCTTTCAGTAACTGAGAAAGGATATTTCCCTTGGTTGCTGGATATTAAAGCTGAATTACTAGCAGAATTCTTTCCTCTCTTTTTTTTTTTTTTTTTTTTTTTTTTTTTTTTTTTTTTTTTTTTTTTTTTNCTCCTGTGATTTTTTTCTGTGTTATCTTCCCATGGTGTATGCTTCTCTGGACTAGAATGTTAGATAATTTATTTTCAGCTGCTTGCAGATTAAATAGTTTTTCATTTTGTTTATGAATAATACAGATTATCTCATTAAGTTGTTTTTGTTCCCAAGTCTGTTGGGTAAACCTTTCCATGTTTACATCTATTTTATGCAATGAAGAATTTCAGTGAAGGGATTTGTTTTGCTTATTAGAAAAAGCATCGTTAAGACGAGGCCTGGAAGAGACCTGAGATATCATTTAAGATCAGCCAAAGATCAGGTGTTCAGTATTTGTGGTGCATATTTCAGCAATGGTTCTTGAAAAGTTTTAATGAAGGAGTGATGGATTGCTGTCATAATTCCTCCTCTCTGATTTGTGTGTCAAGACAATAGCAGTGTGTGCTTGCAGGATGTCTTCTAGTATTTTCCATTTCTCTTGCTCAGCATTGAAAGTAGTAGAACAGTTACCAATATCACTTTCATATAACGTTCCTCAAATAGCTCAGCTTATTTTTTTATTTTTTCAGGTTTTATTTTTAGCAGTCACACTGAGTCACATTATGGGCTCATATTATGACCTACTACACCTCCTGCTTACCAAGTTCCTCCGGCTGTGTCAGTGTGTTTGCTAGCCGTGCTCTGGACTCGTCATCTACATGCCTAATTTGAATTTTGTCCTGTTATTTTTAAGTTTGTTAGGAACACTCTGAATTTAAATACTATCTTCCTGAGTACATCTCCACCCACTCTGGTAACATTCCCAAGTCTCTCATCTGGAATTTATACCATTACTGATGATGTTAAAGGAATACTGAATATACTGGGCTGCATATAGCACAGACTCCATGCAGTCCCACTTGCTAACATGGGCACCAAGCACTGACTGCCATGACTCCATTAGGGATATCCATCTGATTTTTCATCCCACTTACGGTGCTTCCCTGCAGAGGAAGCTTTCTTTGGCTCTATTAAAGAATTTCTCTCTGGCAGACCAAACAGCTTTAACCTAGTTAAGATTTGTCACTCCAGCTGCTCTCTCCTAGTCACTGGGCTGGTTATCCTGTGAAGGAAGGAAATTAGATTGCTTTGACATGATCTGTTCTTGACAAGTTCGTATTGGCTATTTCTCATCGCTTTTTGTGCTCTAAGAACTTACAAATTGATCTTCTTCCTGGGTCTGCCTGAGCATTTCAGCTAGCATCATTGCATGTGACACGGTGAGTCCTTGTTTCCACCTTCTAAAATATTGCATTTATCTTTCTTCAGTAATGTTGCATCTCCCCCTCTATGCTCTGTGCCGGTTACAAAACAGAATGTTACGGATTTGGCACAAATGGAATACTGGAAAACTAATTAGGTATCTATTCTCATGAGCTTCTCATCTGAATACTGAAGCTATTAGAAGATTAATTAGCTTGAGCAAACATCGGATGTTTACAACTAACTAATTTTTCAGCTTTACATCACACACAATACTATTAAACTGAATGTGTGACTTTTGCACACAAAATTCACTAACAACAAATCCTTTGTACAACACAGCTAGTTTCCAGGAAAACTTTTGATATTTTTGACATACTTACTGCTGTGCTAAGCTGCCCTGTTCAAAGACAGTTCAGACCTTTCAACAACTCCTAAAAGAAGAATGCCTTCAATCCACCTTAGCAGCTGGTTCTCAAAAATGTCTGAGTATCTTTGACCAAAAATGGTCAAAAATCAGCAAAAACTACTGACCCTTTTGCATTTCCCAGACCTAACGGGACACAAAAAACAGAGCAAAATGAGATTGTAACTGAAATGTCAAAATCCAGGGGATAGCCTTTCTTCCATAGTTGCATTGCATAGATAAAGCATACATGGTTGACATGGTTTTGCAGGTCTCTACAAAAATGTATGAAAACATTTAAATTATTTTTGTCATTTCCTTGAAGTCAACAAGCTTAGCGTTAAGCAGATTTCTCAGAAGTTGTAAGGATGTTCTGTATTCGTCATTACTGCTTCCAGAAATCTGTTACATTTCTCCTGAGCATTATCACAAATCCAACTGATGGCACCTTGAAAGAGTAAACCCTTTGAATCTCTGTTATCCATTTGTGGTTTCCTGCTTTACAAACTGATAGATTCTATTCTTGCCTGCTCTACCTCTCACCCGCAGTCTATAACCTTCAAAATCTCCTTGTCCGTTCCTCTCAGGGCTATGGGTTATGATAAATGATCCTCTGGCTGGGTTAGTTCCAGTCAAAACATTAAAATAAGGTATTCTCTGGATGTGAATTGCTTGTGTTATAAGAATTCCTTTTAGTCTTTTAGTGTCAACTCTGTAATAGGATTGAATTTGTAGACGGCAACTACCAACTTTCTTCCTAGGACTTCAGATACCAGCTGTGGAAAAGCCTGTCCTTTGTTCAGGAAGTTTATTTTAAGGAGTCTCTGTCAGCCAAGGAGATGTGGTCTCTCATTTCCAGAGGGGAAGCCATTTATGCTGCCTATTGAGGCACAATGACAAAGCATGTGATTTAGAAAAATGAATGGCTTACTCTAATCTTTCATCTCTTGAGTCTGGATTTGGATCCCCTTTTGAAGTCGGTAGCGAGATTGCTGTTGATATCAAGAGAAACTTCATCAGACGTCTCATGAGCAAATCCCAATAAAGGTCACAAATTTAGTAGGACTGTTGTGGTCTAAAGATCACCGGAATGCCATCAGCCTACCATAAATGGGCATTCCTTGACCTGCTTGTGTGATCTAAACACAGACAATCTTTGTTCTGTTGCTGTGTTTTTCTGTACAGGAGCAATGACCAGAATTGTTAATAACAGACATATGATGACTTGTTTGCTGAGATTTTATAACGTCGTTCTGATTTCTAGAGAGCAGAGAAAGCTTCTTATAGTACTAATTCATTCTTCAGTGTTAATAGAAAAAAAAATGGATTATTATTCAGAGTATTCTGAAAATGATGATAAGCCTGCTAGGAACCAGAAATACCACTGTGCATTATTCCCCAGCGTGATTATGAGTGGCAAGGTGGGAGGCAGCCTGCAGAAGCTGGCAGAGCTACTGCATTAAATACCGTGCTTGCTGTGGTAAATAAACTGTCGTCTTTGAGAGATTATGAATTTGCACTCCAACCTTTTGGAGCATTGCTTTATTTCACATTCAATCAATTCTGAGCGTAATTTTCCATATGTTCAGAGCTAGATTTACTTCTTGTGATACAAATTTTTTGTAATTATACAGTTAAATGCCTCCCTTTATTTTTTTATTTTTTTTATTTTTTTCTCATCTTAGAAAAGAAGCACTCTTTGTTTGGAGACGTTTGCAATCCAACATAACTTCATTTATTTAAAAGTTGTTCATGGTGGAAATTGCCTTTGTATTTTGTTTCATAAGAGTTGATTTGAGAGTTAGGAATTTTTAGTTTGATATATCGCTTGTAAACCTTAATCTCTCTGTGATGTAGTAATGATGATATATAATGATAAAAGTATTTAGCTCATAACCAGATTTTAAAATTTCTTTTTAAACTAACTGCTTGATTTGCCTTTCCAAGACTGCTTTCTTTTTTTTGTACAGAGGCATGATAGTATTTTTCTTTGTCACTCTTGGTAATTTTGATGCTTTTTAGTGGTAAGTAGCGTACTGAAGAAATCAGAAGGAAGAACCATTGATGAAACTGTTAGTACATCAGAAAACAAGGAAGGAGATAACATAAATACATAAATTATCTTGCTTAGGTTTCCATTTACAATCTCATCTAGAGCACTGTCATCCATCGGCTTTAAAAGCATATTGTTCTGGACTAGGATACTAGATTTATCTGAGCTTATATGCAGACAGCTGTTTTATCTTAACTGATAATAAGGGTACTGTGATAACTTATCTCTACGGGATCTGCAAGTTTAGGTCTTTGAATAAGAAGCACTGTTGTTACACTACCGTCATTGGTGTGTCGAGAAAAATGTGCAAGATTCTTTGCCTTTCTTGAATATTCTGGTATTGTTTGTGGCAAGATAAAAATTCAAAATAACACTCCTGCTAACAATGAAGTAATAGTTCCATTCAAACACCACCAGCTCGTATTATCTTGCTCCCAGCCTTTTCTATTCAAGTGGAGGTTGGCTAGCTGCCTGAAGGCAGAAGGTTCATTATTGTAGGTGATAGGTTGGTGTAAAGAATTGCTAATTCTGTTAAAGTTGTATGGATATTGATTTGTGCGTGTGCATGCATATATATTACCTACATATATCTTCATTACTAAAAAAATCTGCAGAGAGTTTTCAGTAATCTCATTTAGATTAACTAACTGTACTTTAGTGTTTTTACATGTGAAATGCTGATGGTGATCACGATGTAGGGGCAGAAAAGAGTGGGATGCGATATCAACCACAAAGTTTACATTCTCTTAGTCACTCAGAAATATAGCTTGAAGTGAGCACTACACCAATTGTACAAGTATCTAGCAGTAAATGAGTCCTTGAGAACTATCCACAGCTCAAGCACTGGAAGTACTCATTGGCGGGTTGTTGCCTGTTGGTTTTCCCAACAGAGATGCTCTGTGGTCACAGCCAGTCTATGGAGAGAAACATGGCAGCAGCACAGGCTGGGGATACTGGAAAGGTCAGCAGGGTATTTGAAGCTGATCTTACTGCCTTTTGAGGGGCATCACAGTGTGGTGCTGGAGTGGTCTCTGTAAGATTTCTATCTTGGAGGTATGATGATGAATACATGAAATCTTTTACTCCCCTCTGTGTGGCTATGCCAAGGATAAAGAAATGATAAGGAGAAAAAATTCTGCATCCAGAGTTTCAGATGTGTCTTCTCATGTTTGAATTAAAGAAATTTATTATTATTTATTACTCCTGTCTGCCTTCGTGTAGTAGAAATGCTAAGTCACTGCTTGAAACAGTGATTGAGCACCTGATGGGAGGACAGGGCCAACCCAGGGGAGCTTAGGTGCATGCAATGTACCTGAGTCACCAGAAGGGCTGGAACCAAGATCCACCCCCTCCCAGACCTCATTTAAAGGTTGGCAGTGGAGGTGAGGGTATTTTGTTGGAGATCCCTGCCTAACTGAGGCCTTCTAAAGGTAAGTAGTTTTTTCCTTTTTTTTTTTTTGTATCTCCACAGCTGCTGTATTTGGGTTCCCCTCATTTCCTGCAGCCAAAGACTTTGCCTCCCTGCTATTATCACTGTGTTTTCTGTCATGTTGTCGCGTTACGCCTTGTAACTGATCATCCAGAATGGTGGATTTTAGCTGAATGACTATTGCTTGTTGTACTTTCCCTTGTCTTCCAACCCAAAATAAACTCTTTGTGCATTTGGCATATAGAATACTAAGTTGATCACCTTGCTTTGCTCTTCTGTGTATTATGTTAGGATATCTTATAAACACAAAACAAAAAAACCCACAAACAAGCAGAAAAAAAACCCAACAAAATTTACACATTCTTTTGGTTTGCGATGTGTCAAGGAAAAGCGTTCATTTTGCTCCGACAGTATATTTTTTTTCATTAGAAGGTGTTGCTACCATACATATTTTGTAATGAATAATGAATGGTAGACCTTGCTGAAGATGCTTTAAGTTGCTCTAGATAGCTGTCTCAGGGAATAAAATTGGTAGAATCTGCCTTTTTTTTTTAATACAGTTTCTACTCTGGGTAATGAAGGAAAGCCTTTGCATCTGACCAGCGCCGGGTTACTGCTGTTTGGGAAAGAAAGTGTATGTTTTTTCCCCACCTCTCTTTGGGTCTGTGCTGTGGGGAGGGCAGCAGGAGGGTTCCCCTGTGGCCAACAGTTCCATCCCTGTTGCCTTTCTGAAAAGCAGCTACAAGGCTGTGTCTCTGTCCCTCCTTGCAGCCCACCAGCCCTGCAGAGAATGGGTGAGCCCTAGGGCATAGCCTGCGATGGCTGCAGACTGAGATGTCTGATTCGGGACCTCTGCATGATGTTTGAGACCTATTCAGTGTTTGTTGTTGTCACTAAATGGTGTGAGAAAGCTGTTTGCTTTTGGATTGTTTGGTTAGCTTCCTACTGACGCTGTGTTGAAATGGCTGGCTGAAAAATGTGGTCAGTGCTGGGAATCTATAGAAAGTGCCAAAACATAAGGATTGGAGGAAGGGGAATGGAGGCTCTGGAGAGGCTTGGGAGAGCTGCTACCCTTGGGGTCGCTGCAGGTTTTCACCTCCTGTGAACTATGGTTTCCAACATGAACCAACTCCTTTATTCCTTGTCACTTGAATTCAGCTGTCTCTCTGTTTTGCTGATGATTGGAAAAGTGAAAAAAAAAAAAAAAAAGGGATGTAGTGATGTATTCCAGATCCCTAACTTTCCCAAGCATTCGATACAGTCTCTATACACGTAAGTCTTGGTGTGACTTTTGGTGCAGTAAGACTGCAGTATGAAAACATAGGTAATGAATATTGATAATCCCTGTTCTTTATGTTCCATTCAGTTTTTAATCCTCAACATTTTTGTCTAGCTGCTCCTAGTTACACCAGTGCATTTCATAGACCTGTGCAATAGTCCTGGTGGATTATTGATTTGCTTTTATAGCTCAATTTCTCACTCGTTAAGTGTCACTGCAAAGATATTTTACTTGGAAACTTATGAAAGTAAAATATCTGACTTTGCTGTTACTGAAGTCAGATTTTTTTGGCTGCCTAGCAGAGTTGGCTGTAGTATGAAGCACGTTTTTCCTGCAGCTCAGACTGATGAATTAGACATTATAACTCAGCAAATTAATTGAAGCAAAGAAAGATAGATTCAAATTCACAGAAATGTTTTCAAAAACTAAAACTGTCTGGCTGCCTTTTTGCCCAAAAGTAGAAGAAAATATTGGACTGTTGAGCAGTGAGGTGGTTTTACTCTCTGGGTTGGAAAGCTTGTTTGTTATCCAACATACACTTCTAAGTGCATGTTCTATTGGGGCAGGCTGAGTTCAAGTATAATGGGTCTGGTCAGATGAGTGTGAGAAAATGTCCCTGCCCAAGAGAAGAGCTTTGCTCGCAGCCTGGGTAGGGGGGCCAGGGATTAACTGTGCAGAGCAGGACAGCCCTTTTCCAGCTTAGAGGTGATCCCTCCAGCAGGAGGACAGAGTGTGTAAGGGCAGGGTGCTCTTGGATGCCTGTGCTTTATCTGCCCATTGGCTAAATGGGCTGCTTTACTTGCTAAAGCCATCAGTTGGTCACTTCCCATATGTGTTATAAATTACCTTGAAATACAACAGAAAATTATTCTTACCAGCTCTGAGAAAGGCCACAGGTGCAAAAGAGAGGAAAGTGCAAGAACATTCGGTATATTTTGTTTTTATTAAGAGATATCACAGAACCAGTTCTGATCATTTTATGTATTGCCTTTAATGAAAATTTGAAGTTGATGTGAAGTAAACTCTGATGAGAAACGTCACAGTCATTTTTGGTGTTTGTTGCTCCACAAAGGCATTCCACAAGCTCATTTAAAAGGATTTTATACAGAGCTGATAGGAACGTAGTCTGTAAATGGTCCCTTTCTGAAAACTACTTGCTTGGGTTTTATTAGTTATGAATTTCCCATAAAAAAAAAGTATATGTGGTTTTAATATTAAGCCCTGTGAAGGGAGCCATAAAACATGCCACACAACGATGGTGTGGTAGTTTAACCCTCTTTTCTCTGGGCTTCTAGAGCCAGCGCACTGGGATGATCCTGCCAATTACTGTAAGTGATGTTTACAATTTGAAGGAGCAGTGTTTTGCCAAGCTGTGTGAGTACATACTGAAAACACAACGTGCTGGTTCAACCAAGTGCTGTTCTGTGTGTAATTTTAGCCTGGTAAATCATTACATTGTGGTAATAGCTTGCTACAACCTCGCTGCTGTAAGGCGTTAACAACGTCTGTACCTCCACGTCCTTTATGTTCAGTTCTTTTATAAATGCATTTCTAATCACATGTATTTAGCTGTAGACTAGTAAATGCTTTATCTCCCCCAAACATATCACTTCTATGTGGACGGCACTCCATGGTGAAGAAAAGGTATAGAACAGAGTCTTCCCTGTTATTCCCTACACCAGTGCTTTGTCTGGAAACCTCATGGGTTCATTCACTCCAGAACCACCTGGCAGTGATGAAGCATAGCACATACCCCGCAACTTGCATGCAAAACAGTAACTGCATGTGGGAAATAATGGGGAATGCATTAATCTCAAAAGTATAACCATCAGCTGAACATCTACATGAAATTAATGACTGTGTGCCAAGGTTCTGTTGTTTTCTGTCATATAACTTGTTCTTTTGAAAATAAATGAAAAATTGAAAGGTTTGAAATAAGTGTTCTATCTCATACTGTTTGTGCAAGTAAAGCCAAATGTAGACAGGTGCTTACAGGAGCTTAGTTTGCATTGATCTGATTAAAAATAGCTGCTTTCAGAGTGTAATAAATACAACTAAACTCAGCGCTTGATACTTCATATTTGATACCAGGTACATATGGGAGAGCTGCCTGTGTTGTGTGCAGCTACAATTTAGGTGCCAGGGTGTGGAGCCAGGAGCAAGTGCTCTCCTTCTCCAATTGCCCAAATCTTTAAAGAAGTTAGGAAGACACTGAGGACTGCAGAAATACCAGGCAACACTTTGGCTGGAGTGGCTAGCTTATGGCACAGAGAAGTCCTGGCTACAGGCAGTGTATTAATTGTAATGGGACTTGATTGTTATGGCTCTGAAATGCTGCATAGCATGAGTCAGTCCTTAGGAAACACGCCTGCTGGGAAACCAGCAACTTAAATGCAGCCCATTTGGCATCTGCTGATACTTCTGTACTTGCAGATAATTGGGAATTTGGAAGAAAGCTAAATTTTCCTCTGAGCTGGATTAAGCTAATAAATTAGCTCTTCTTTGGTTTAAAATCTTTAGCTGAATTGAATTTTTGTTCAAGGTGAGGAGTGAAATTTAAACCATACAAAGAGAAAAATGTGCTAACCGTAGTTGCTGATTGACCATCTTATTTCTGAAATAATTTCAATTATGTAGATTAGTTGTCAGAAGAAAACAAACCAACCAAAAACCGTTTAGGCCTCCATGTTACAGCAGAGTCTCGTTAGGACTTGAGTCTCATTACTCTTTCCCAAATAACCTCAGCTAAAACTGCGCCTCAAGTCCTATAACGTATTCTTGAAAGTCATTTCTCTCCAGCATCTAAAAATAGAATAAATGAAAGGAGGATTTCTTTCACCCCAAGGGATTACTTACTGGAGCACCATACTGAAGATCAGATTTGGGAAGAGAACAGATTTGTCTGCGCATTTCTTGGTGGATATTATTTGGAACCATTTTCAAATATGAAGATAATGCTGTACTAAGAAAGGTTGCTGAACATTTTCATGTAACTAGGGGCTCCTGCTACAAGGAGCCTCTGCCTATTCCTCACACCTCTTTTCCCTTTCTTATGCCCACTGGTGAGTTCAGTTCTGTATCCTTCCAAGTTCGCACTCTTTACTCTGATCAAGATTATGTGGTGCTCAGGGACATGATTTAGCAGAGGGTTGTCAGAGTTAGGGTAGTATGGTCAGGTTGTGGTTGGACTCGACGATCCTTATGGTCTTCTCCAACCTGAGCAATTCTATGATTCCATGTGAATGCGTGCTCTGAGCAAATGAGCCAGTAAGAACAAGTCAACAGCTTCACAGTATTTAATCTTGATATTTTGTGCTGCAAATACAGTGATCCGTTCTTTACAGCTTCCATTTTCCTGCCCTTTCAAACCCCCAGTGTATAGGGTCATTGAGAACAATTAATGCTGTTGGCTTCATGGAAGTATTTTACTCATTGGAAGAAGAGGTTTGGTGCTCTTTACACAATCCTGCTGTATTTCCCAAAACACCTTTTTCATTTCTGCTTCTCTGTTCTGGGTGCTGCAGGTTGTCTCTATCCTTTCCAATAGGAAAGACTGAAGCTTGAGCCCAGTATCCCATTTGATTTGAACATATCAAAAAGAAAGGCATAATTACCTCTCCTGTCTTTCATACAGCATACAATATTCCTTTCATTATCTATCAGAACAGCTTTTAGTTTTTGTGCAGTGTTACATAAT
Organism: Pavo muticus; assembly: GCA_016647715.1. Classification (NCBI taxonomy): domain Eukaryota; kingdom Metazoa; phylum Chordata; class Aves; order Galliformes; family Phasianidae; genus Pavo; species Pavo muticus. The sequence goes on from JACDJE010000114.1 coordinate 1,583,577, forward strand.
TGACTCAACCGTGATTCATATTAGCACTGATATTTTTCAGAAGTGCTGCTGTGTAGGCTGCCAAGTCTGCACTACGTACTTCTCCACATTTAAAAAATGGATGCTATACTCTCTTCTTTAATGCAGTGGATTCACTTTGCACTCCTTGCATCCCAAATGCACAGATCTCAGTAACCACTTTGGCCAGTCCTTTAAGAATTATAATATCTGTAACATTTTTAGGTCTTTCTAAATTATCTAAGTCTTCCAAGCAGATTCTGAATTGCATTGTTTCTATGTTAGTTTTTCTCTTGACCCCCTGTTACTTTGACCACTGTCAACATTTTCGTAGCGCTTGTGTAGTGATAGCTTCAGTTTTTTTTAAGGAAGCCATCAGCTTTATGACTCCCTGGCAATAACCATCCCCTGAGCAGCAACCCTGTCTGTTAAGGCAGCCCATGGGGCACAGACACCCCTGGTTACCCTGTGTTCTGCAAAGTTATTTTTGGGCAGAGCTTTTCAAGTTCTCTGTTGTTTATATAGATGGTTTGCTTGTTTCTGGAGCAATGGTTATATTCATTTATTATTTGTTTTTAACTTCAGGGTTTTGGGCAAGTTTAAAAAAAAAAAAAATTGCCCCATGAGTCTTTAGCCCTAATGATTGGTTAAGCAACTGCTGGTTTGCAACAGGGACATTTGGAGATTTTTAAAAAATATGGCTTCCACAAAAATGTGTCACAACTATTTCACGTGAATGTTGCTCCATCCGCGGGAAATATTTTCCTCTTTGGATATCTTTGATGAAGTGTGCACATCCTGAGATCTGTGTGGAGTTATCAGAGTTCTTTCCAGAACTCTGGAATATAAGTTTTTGAAGCCTTATACCCTTCAGCATTTCCTTTCCTTTGGAAAATTTGAGCATTAAAGATGGAATAGTTGCACATGCTAGTCTTCCAAGGGAAACCAGTTTAAAATGATAACACTGCAGTTAGCTTTAAGCTGAGATGTAAAACAAATGTGGCTTATTGTTGCTTTTCGTGTCAAAAGTGCTCATGAATGTGAGATCAGTGGAGTTGCTTAGAGTCAGTTGTCGGTGAGGACAGACACTGCGTGCAAGGAACTCATTCCAGCATAGAAGGAACTAAGTCTTCCTGCTGTAAGATACATTGCTAGGTGCCTCAACTCAATTTGAAGGGCTAAGGGTTTGTTCCACAGATTACCAAACCTGGTTCCTTTATCAGAATATTAGGCAGGTATGGCAAAATTTATGGAGATCTAGAAGCAACTATCTGTTAATCACTTAAAGAGATGATCGATCCATTTAAGCTACTTCATTTTGTTTAACAACATACCTCATGTATCTCAGTTTATGCCCAAGTATGTCTGGCGTGGTGCTGCCCTTGGAAAAGCATGTTATTAATAGCAAAAGTGTCAAGCAGGTATCTTTTTTTCCCCATTCTCTTTCCTGTTTTCCACTGTACACAATTTCTGTTTTGCTGGAATTACAGAAAAGGGGCTAATAGGTTTTAAAAACCTTGCTTGGAGGTTTATTAGCTATTGCTAACGTGAGTGTATTCCATTAGAAACCACTTGACTAATTTTGCTGCTTCACTCACAGTGAAAATTAGTCTTAACTTTTTTAAATTTTGTTGATTCCTTTCTCTTGAAATACCCACTAAACCAAATGTTATTTGGCCCTGTGTATCAGCAAGTGACTTTGTGTTATGCTGTTTGTTCGGGAAATATCCTGTTACTGTCTGTCTACACAAGTAAAACATTATTTGTCTTGATGAGGGTTCTAGTATTTCCTGCTCAAGGGATAAAATCTCTTGGATCATTGTACAACAGCGAAATCCCTATCCTTTCACAATTTCAGCTATGTAAACATATTTCCTCAGGGCTCCCAAAATCTAAATATTTTTAAAGCAGTTCAGTGATTACAATAAACAAAGAAAAGAAATATGTGAATTGTGCTGACTTCAGGACAATTCCAGGACCAGCCTGAGGTCTCCAAAGAATTGTTCTAGTCTGAGGGACTAAATTTCTATCCAAACTACTTATTTTCAATTCTTTTGTGGCTAATTACAGTTATCTTTGCTGTCCTGGCTTGTCTGCATTTTTCTTTCAGTAGCCAGTGCATGCTGGAGAAATGCATTAGGACATGTGTCAAGTCATCCACAGGAGCAAAGATGGCATTTGTGGAGAAGTCATCCAAGACCAGAGAAACCCTGCTGTGGGCAAGAAGACCTCTTAAATTTTTGCGCTAGGTTCAGAAACAATAAGACATGAACGTGAAAATTAAACGATTTTAATGCCTACTAAGCAAGGAAAAGCTTGTGCTCACTGAATTCAGATAGCAACACCAGCTGAATGGCCTGGCCAAAGTAGTCCCTGGCTTATAAAGGTAGAGTCCCTTCCTCATTTAAAATAAATTAATGGCAACAGTCTGAGCTTTGTAGGTGTGTTCTGCCCAAACATTTTCTCAATGAAAAATTCAGAATCGGATAAAAACTATTTCACTTTTTTTTTCTCCCCAGTATTATTCACTTGAACAATTGGACTTTCCTTCTGTCAGCAGTTAATGAATGCACTAAGAAGCTATTTTTGCAGCTCTTTTGAGGTGTTAGGAAAGCTGAAGTACATTGCACATTGCTGCTTAGAGAAAAGTACAGGAAGATGTCAGAAGAGGCAGTTCAATGTTTTTCAAAGAGTTTTTTACCTTGATTTAGAAAGCTTTTTCCTGTCTTTTAGCTTTTCACAGAGTCACTCAACAGTTTTTGTAATAAAACACTGAACAGGAAAATGTGCTGAGTAAGAACCCCCGCATGCTTCTGAGTTAGCTGCTGCATCCCTATTAGTTTTTCAAGCATTTGCTGTTTGTGGCCAAACAGTGTTTTTTTGGGTGGAGGGGGGGCTTTGAAGCAACTGACTGAGGCAGGAGGCATTTTAAAGAATCCCTAAAACAGGGACTGAACCAAATAGTGAACTGGTAAAAGGTTTGCCCAGTGCTGCTGGCTGTGCATGCAGGGGCCAGCAGGTGGTTGTAGGGTGGGAAGGTTGGATCATAGCACTCCAGAGGGTGAACTCAGAATTATACAGACCTCTTTAATCACAGCCTTTCCGAACTTTCGGAACACTTCTACGTGCAGTGATTATTAAAATCATTCTACAGCCTTAATAACATTTTCTCTAGCACAGTCTTTTGATTGAGATCTTATATTCCTTCTTTTCTTTATTTGTGACATGCAAAATAGATGTTCTATTTTTGCTCAGTAGAAATTTCTTCCAGATTTCCCAATGAAAGCAAATGGGAAAGAATAAGTAGTCAGGGAACTGCGACCCACGCTGCAGAAAAACAATTGTACAAGATCCTGAAATATGTGCACATATCTTTGATTCAGGTATGCTTGCATATATAAGTAAGTGATCAAGAAACTAGATCCTTGTTACTATGTATTATTTCAGTCACTGTAATTAGTTATCCATCTCCTCCGTTCTCTCTTCTCCCCCTTTCCCCAACAACTTTTGACTGCAGAGCATTGCGTATGCTCTGAAGCATATGTAATGTGGGGAGACTTCAGTACAATTCCTCACATTTCTCAGGGGAGGAGATTTTTTGGTAGCGTCTTTATCTTTCAAAATGTTGCAGTTTGTTTAATGTTTTTATTGTTTGGGATTGCATGCTGGAAAATAAATGCATAGTAACTGTCTTTATCATTGCAGTGTTATTTTCCCAGCAATTAAACATAGAGACTTCTAATATCAAGCTGTTCCCTGTACGAAATCAGCTATAGAAAGAGCTCCTCTAACAGTCTTGGTTTCTGTAACTGTCAGGCTAAAGCACTGTAAATTCAATGTCATATTATGAGCTTATTTCCTTAAATTTCTAATCTTTAGTGATGTATGTTAATATATTGTAATTTCTATAATGACCGGTAATAGGAAGGAGCTCCACGAATATTTACTCGTAGGTAGGTGGAATGTGACTCTCATTTGCCTCTGTGATGTTCTGGAAAAGCAATTTATTTTGGAGTAACAGCATTGGTGGTCAAAGGGAAGGCAACTGATGTCCTCAACCTGGACTTGTACAAGGCCTTTGTCGTGGTCTCTGACCCCATTCTTATCTCTGAATTGGAGAGAGGTGGATTTGAAGGGTGGACTAGTTGGTGGATAAGGAATTGGTTGGAAGGTCACCGCCAGAGGGTTGCAATCAATGGCTCTAAGTCCAGGTAGTGGCTGGTGACAAGTGGTGTCCCCCGGAGGTCTGTCTTGTGACCAGTACTCATTAACATCTTTATCAGTGACATAGACGATGGGATTGAGTGCACCCTCAGCAAGTTTGCTGAGGACACCAAGCTGAGCGGTGTGGTTGGTGCAGCAGAAGGAAGAGATGCCATCCAAAGGGACTTTGATCAACCCAAAATGTGTGCCCATGTGAACCTAATGAGGTTCAACAAAGCTAAATACAAGGTTTTGCACTTGGATCAGGGTAATCCCGGGTATGTATATGGACTGGGAGAAGAGCTCCTTTAGAGTAGCCCTGCTGAGAAGAACTTACAGGTCCTGGCAGATTAAAAGCTTTACATGAGACAGCAGTGTGTGCTTGCAGCCCAGAAAGCCAATGGTATCCTGGGCTATACATCAGAAGAGGAGTGGCCAGTGGGGAGAGGGAGGTGATTGTCCCTTTCTACTTTGCCCTCATGAGGCCCCATCTAGAGTACTGTGTCCAGGCCCAGGGCACTCAATGCAGACAAAATGTCAAGATTTTGGAGAGGGTCCAGAGAGGGCTCACAAAGATGTAAGGAGGGCTGGAGCACCTCTCCTGTGAAGGCAGGCTGAAGAAGCTGGGCTTGTTGAGTCTGGAGAAAAGAAGGCTGGGGGGAAACCTCATTGCGGCCTTCCAGTATTTAAAGGGAGTTTATAAACAGAAGGGAAACCAACTTTTTACATGGTTAGATAGTGACAGGACTGGGGGGAATGACTTCAAACTAAAGGAGTGAATATTTAGATATCGGGGGAAGTTTTCACTGATAGAGCAATGACGTGTTGGAACAGGTTGTCCAGAGAGATTCTGGATGCTCCATCCTTGGAGGTGTTCAAGGTCAGGTTGGATGGGGCCCTAAGCAGCCTGATCTAGGGCTTGATCTAGTGGTTGGCAACCCTGCCTGAAGTAGGGGGGTTGGAACTTTATGACCTTTGAGCCATTCTATGATTCTATGAGAGGTAATAATTGGTTCTTGCTTTGGGCTGTGATGTGCTACAGAGTTATCTGATTTATCTGCTGAGGATTTGTTTCTTGCTGAACTTCAGTACTGAGAGTTAGAACTGGGGGTGACTGTAAGGGAAGAGAGAGTGTTAATGGTGTAAAAGGCATCTTAAGTGGAAAAGAATCATTAGGATTCTCAGGGGTCTGAGAGCCTGAAACTCTGCTTTGAGGGAGGAAAGTTGGGGTCATTTTCAAATCTCCAAATATGTTCCTGCTTCTGCCACATGGAGCCTCCTTCCTCTGTCATGATTTCCTCCTTTCTACTCTTTTCCTTCCAGAAACTTATGGAAGAAGCTCTCAATTAAGACCCTGAAAAAACTGTCCACTGAACTCCAAGACTACTTTACTGTTAGGAAAGAATGAGCTGAAATTATATTACTGTTCTGCATCTCTGTGCCTCAGCAAACATGGATGTGAGAGCACGTGAATGCAAAAGGAGTTGGAAACTTTCTTCTCTGGCAACAGCTGGCAGTCTTTTGAAGACTGCCATTGGAAAGAAGTTCAATTGAAGAAAGGAGAAGAAAGCAGTAATGCATTATTCCCCTTAAAAAGCCTCTGAGGAACGCTTCATACAGAGCCGTGACTGCTCCTGAATGATGCTGTGGAGCTGGAAATGATAATTAGCAGCAGGACTGAGCCAGTTTTCAATGCGCTGGCATTGCTGGGGTATCCATTAGGCAGCAGGTCACTTCAGCATCAGTGTCAATATTTAATGCAGCACTTCAGTGCTGAATCATTGAAGTTTGCTTTTGGACCAGACTTTTCTTTTTTAGAAGCTGTTATTTAGAGTGGGGCAGAATTTTAATTTCAGTCTATGCAATTTAGATTCTGCTCTGGTTAACACCAAACCTTTCTTGAGGCACTCTGTCCATTAACTGCTCATTTTTCAAGGAGGGTACAATGCTGTTCCAGACTGAGATGACAAAATCATTCATTTCCTTAGATTTAACTGTTGCTTGCACATAAGCAATCATCCAGCCTTCTCTTTATTAGACCAACAGTGTTGTCATTAAATGAGTACCAGGCTAGAAATCAATCATCCTAAAGCTCATGTCCATCACTGGCAAGGAAGCTGGGTTGCTGTTGCTCTGCAGAAAAGGAAAGTAGCAGATCAGTGCTCCTTTCCAATCTTAGCAAAGAAAGTAATTTTAGCCTGGAAAAGTAAGTTCAATTCCTTTGATTGGTGCTGTATGCTCGAGTATATAAAGGGTTTTTGTGTTCCTTCTTCGCTGGATCAAATGGAAAGTGGGGTAATTATCAGTGAGAAGTAGAAATAAAATAATCAGTTTGCAGTGGTAAAGTGTAAATGAACTGCTGGTTCAAGAGCAACAGCTTCATAATTGAACTTCAACTCTTTCCTTGCACTTGGTTGTGGAAGGTGCTTGTGGATTTTGCCTTGTGGACAGGGGACAGGGTGTGTGTTTCTAACTGCAGCTGGTATTCTGGCATTAAGGCTGAAAGGTTTAAAATTCTAGTGTGTGTCCTACCATATGCCTGTGTTTCACACCTGCTGTGATTTAAGAACAAACAAACAGCAATTTAACTGACTTTACAACACTATCATTTTTGCATTAGCATGTGAGCAGAAGACATGAGAGCAAGTATTTTGGTGTTGTAGATATGGTCCTGTGCTCCTTGCGACTTCATTAGGAGTCTCCATTGTTGAGTTCGTCCTAGGAAAATTGTGCCAGTGTTGTTTGGACCTGCATTTAATTAAAGAGCTTCTGATTGCTTAAGAAATGTTATGACCTAAATGCTCTTATAAAACCAAGCATCTCTACAGCTATAAGAAGTACTGAAGTCTCTATTGTGATTGTGCTCATTGTACTGTAGTTTAATAAATTATTTTTAGCAAAGCTCCATTGATTGTAGGTGTTGGGGAAAGATATAGGAGATTGTTGCTATAGATGACTTGTACTGCCATGGAAATACTGTTCTTCCTTCTTACTCTGCATTATGGATTACTAATACAGTATGTTAAGGAATAAAAGAAAAGAAAAAAGCATGTGTGGGGAAGTAAACAAACTTATGCAATAATAGGCGATAATTAATGTTCATTAGAATAATGAAAGAAGAGTTTGGATGGCAAAACTGCTTTTGTTTTACAATGGGCAGTAATACAATTATCAGATTATTTGGTTTTGACTGTTTTCCAAAATTTGGTCCAGAAGGATAACATTCGGTTTTGGTTTTGGCACATTATGATCCATCTCATAAAATCTATGTGCAAAAAATTTGTTTTCAATACTGTCTGATGGTTTTTATGGTTTTTTTTTNTTTTTTTTTTGTGGTGTGGTGTTTTTGATCTGCCACCCCCCACCAATTTCACTTCTGTGTGTAAGGTAATATATTAACTGTTGGTAGCTAAAGAATCTGTCAGGATCGGTATAGAAATGGCCTATTTGTTCTTCACTCTAGTTTTAATTTGCATAAGAGTTGGTAACTGTAGTTATACAGGAAATGAATAATAAAATCAGTGCTAGTGTTAAAGTGTTTGGGAAGTGCTCATTAGTGGAAGCATTCATTATTTTTCACTCTTGGAAATGACATTTATTAATGACTGAGAACTAGTACCTTTTCCCTAATTTTCTGCTGTCCTGCTCAGGAAGCTTATTTCCAGGCAGTTTTGGGGAGTTTTATTTCCATTTCACCACTATTATTTATCTTAATATACTGGAATGATGTTGGGAGTGGAGATACACCCTATCTTGTTCTTTAATCTTCTGGTCACTAAGAGTCTATTGGTGGTTTGAGCTTTCCGAAATGGAGGAAAAAGATTTCAGTCTTCCTTTCTCTGTCGTCCGTATTATGGGAATGAAGGGAGACAAAGGGAAGCATACAGTAGCAATACAGAGAGGTGTTAATATAGCTAAGTATTGAAAGCACTGCCCTAGGACCTTATCTTAGGCAAGTAACTTAGTTTTGTTCAGATAAGAATTACAGATATAGATTTGTTTCCTCAACTAGGATGCCAACAGAAGTGCCTGCTGAGGAGGAGCCTCTTACCATGGAGATGAGTTGTGATTTGGATGACACTTTTTTTAAGAATAGTTTCTAATCAGATAAGTTAATCATTGGCATTGCATGTCTACCCGTTTTCGTCTAATCCCAACAGGCATATAAAATTCTTAATGCCACAGTCATTATTTCAGTTATTTTAGGATTGGGAAAATTCCTGCCTTGTTGGGATTGGGTATGAGATAAATGCTACGGACTTAATCCCTACTTTTGTTAAAGGCGTCCTTCAGCTATCGATTCCCTCTCTCCATAGAGTATTGTAGCTGTGTCATCCTTCCCCAGTAGATCTCTGCTGTCTCATACAACTGAGGAGAGAGATCAGCTGCTGCCAGGCAGATAAGATAAGGCAGAATCCAGGACTTTAGGTTTTGTCCGAAAAAAAAAAAAACCAACACTAAATGAACACATTCTTAAGGATCCCCAATACATTTGCCTTTAAATGACAGATTTTTTTTTTTTTTTAGATGTTTTTGCCAGTTCTCTCAGGTGCCCTGTAACATTAAGGAAAAAAGCTGAGTCCCGTTTTGCAGCCTTTCCCTTTATTAGAATTCTGGACCTCCAATTCAGTCAATGTAGACGATATCCACATCCTTTTGTTGAAGCAAACAGAAGAGAATACTGCTTTAGAGGTTGGTGATTTTGGGGCCAGTTTTTCTAAAAGAGCTCAAATGCTGAATTCATTATAGGAAAAAGAATCAAGTCAGATGTACTACGAATGTTATGTTAGGTACTGTGAGGCGCTGCCTTGCTCTGAACTACTTCGATATCCTGGTTGCCATGGCAAGCATGAGGAAGAATAAAAAATTCCTGCAGTGAATACCTTTGTAGCTCCAAAATCATCCCTCAGCAGGGCTGTGTGCTTAATAACTCATAAAAACACTATGGGTTTTTCAGAAAGCAGGGAGGGGAATTCTCCACTGCTTTGGCTCATTCTGTTCGGATGATTGTTCATGCTGCTACGGAGCAGAGGTGACTGGGAGGGGTAACTACATGATGGGGGTTTATGGCTTTGACGTGGGTATGAGCATGCTCTTGCCTTCAAGCATGGAGAGCCTGGATCCCTGGTGTGTGGGAGGGCTGTAAGGTGCTGCCTGTGGTGTGGGCATGGAGGCTGTGAGCTGCCCTGTGCCTTCATCAGGAGGAGGGGAGGCTGGGGAGCAGAGCCTACCCAGGTGTGGTTCTGCTCGCTGGTGTGGCTGCATGCCTGTGGGCATGCACTCCCATACTGGGTGAAAGCCCCAAACCTCTGAGCCTCATGGCTCTGTAGGAGACTGAAGATGAAGCTCTCATTGTGTCCATTGGCTCCTTCAACAGCCTCCCCTCCATGTTGGGCTCCAGCTCGCACCCCTGCGCTCCTTCGGGCATGCTGACAGCTTTGAGTAGCACTGTCATGCCATGCAGAAATACCTTTGATCTCCAAAAGCGATGGGCTTTGTGCTGTGACCGGGGCAACATTTTTGCTCAGTGAATATCAGGTTCTGGCTATTTTGAAGTCATCCTAAGTTTCCAAGTGCCGTAAGAATGTAATTTTTAAGCTTTTCCAAAGAGGGGTGACCCAGAGGTACTTGATACCCAATAAACCGTACTTGAACTTGGAGCATTTTGCAAAGTTCAGGCTGAGACCTGCATTTAGGCTGAGGTCTTTTTGAGACTTTCAGTGATAGATGAGAGTGCCCACAGTCATAACAACTCAGTGCAGCATCCTACTGCTAGCACCATCTGCTGCAATTTTTAAATATAGAAGGAGATTTTTCTTAGTCAGCATGTTTCTGTCAGAACTAGCTCTCTGCCTCCGCAGAGCTTCAAACTTCATCAGCTTTCTAATGGAATAACACAACACAATCTGATCACTTCAAAGTGTTTGCCTTTCCTTAGCAAAAGGAATCCATTTTTACTCTTCAGTGATTTCTGTGGCTGTGCCTGCACTTATGTTGAAAATGTTTCATCTTTGCACTATAATTTATTTGTGCTTCCATCAAGAAAAAAATTAGGGTTTGAGAAACTGTCAGCTGCTGAAATATGTGGAGAGTTGCTTTTTTGCTTGAATATTGCTACTATGAAGTGAACTCTGTGAAAGCATCATCAAATAGCTATCTGCCTTACCTAGCTTAACTCAGTCCCAGGTTTTGCTCAAAGGATATCACAAAAACGTGTACTAAAGCAATGATAAATAGCCATGGCAACAGCCTGCAAAATGCCGGATAACTTCTTGGAGACTGTTTAAGTGTCTGTTAGCTGCACACAGAGGCAACATCAGTAAATGGTGTGGAGAAAATCATTTCCTTGACCTGGTAGGGGCTTAGGCTGACATCACTTAGGCAACGGCTGGGGTGGGCTCCTGTGCTCCTACATCTGTAAGAAACAAGTGATGTGTGAGGAACACGTGGTTTGCCCTTGCTTCCAGTGGCTCTGTTCCTCGCATCCCTCAACCCCTCAGCCGATGTGATGCGAAGGGGACATCCCATGGGGCCGACACCCACAGCTGCTTCCTCTGATTGTTCCCTTGCAGCTGCTCTACAAATGTTTCCTTCCCTTGCTGCCCCTGAAATGTGGCTTAAGGAACCAAACATGCACGGGATTGCTCCTTGCATAAATACAATTTTATGTATGTATGTATATGAGTGCTTTAGGACTTGAGCCTGGTCTGTTTAAAGAAGATTTTATGTTTAGTGTTTGTTCAGATCTTGTTAAGGAGTTGGTTATTTTTCTGAGAAGGGAACCTGCCTATCTTCTTCGATTATGTTATGATTTTGGTTATAGTGTATTCACATCACATGCAGCAATAATTTGAATAGCTTAACAGATGTCTAAGAAATGCCTATTTCTTTATGTAGCAGTCCATATTGTCCCCTTCTGAGCTGCTAGTTTATCCTGTGAATTTACACATCGTGTACTGCTGAACTGAGAATTTACATGTGTAGTAGCTAAACACCCTCTTGAAAAATAGCTACGGTAATCATTCTTCGTAGCTACACATCATATCTGACATAAAATGAAAGAACAGTCACTAGCCAAAGCCTTGGACAGCAGATGAAATGTCTGACTAACAAAGCCTGAAAGACAAGATTGGTGACAGACATAAGGATCATCCTGGCCTATGTGAGTTTAAGAAGCCTGAGATTATTTTGCTTGAAGAGACTTAATGAGAAAGATAATGAGAGCATGAGAATCGCTTGCTAGCAGAGCAATGTACAGCAGGGGCTCCTTGCAGCGGGATGGTGAATCTCAGAGCTAGTCCCTGAGATTCTGTTCTTATTCCAAAGTTTGCATTCAGTACTAGGCGAATACAACACAAGACTATGGCAAAGCAAGGCTCTGTGTCTATTTATGTTAAGTAAAAGAAGTTGTGCAATCAGGTTTCCTGTAATGGCATTATACTTACACATGGGACTAGTACTGGGCTAGAGGGCAGAAGACAGGAGTGATGAATGGGTTCATGGCATTATAGGATTCATGAGATAGGGAAGACCTCAGCCAGTCTCTAGTCACAGAATCACAGAATGCCCTGGGGTGGAAGCGACTTAAAGGACCATGAATCTCCAGCCCCTCCNCCCCCACCACAGGCAGGGCCACCAACCTCCACGTTTAATACTAGACCAGGCTGCCCAGGGCCCCATCCAACCTGGCCTTGCACACCTCCGGGGACAGGGCATCCACAGCCTCTCTGGGCAGCCTGTTCCAGCACTTCACCACCTTCTTGGTAAAGAACTTCCCCCTGACATCCAACCTAAACCTTCCCTCCCTCAACTTAAAACTATTTCCCCTTGTCCTGCTGTTTTCTACTCTTTCAAAGAGTTGGCTCCCTTCTTGTTTATAGGCTCCCTTCAGGTACTGAAAGGCTACAATGAGGTCACCCTGCAGCCTTCTTTTCTCCAGGCTGAACAAGCCCAGCTCCTCAGCCTGTCTTTGAAGGGGAGGTGCTCCAGCGCTCTGATCATCTTTGTGGCCCTCCTCTGGACCCTCTCCAACAGCTCCCTGTCTTTCTTGTATTGGAGGCCCCAGACCTGGACACAGTACTCCAGAGAGGGATAATCACCTTCCTGTCCCTGCTGGCCACCCCTCTTCTGATGGAGCCCAGGATACCATTTGCTTTCCAAGCTGCAGGAGCACACTGCTAGCTCATGTTAAGTTTTTCATCTACCAGGACCCCCATGTCCTTCTCTGCAGGGCTACTCTCAAGGACTGCTCCTTTCAGTCTGTAGTCCATCCTCCTGCTCACTTTATCTTCTTTGCTCAATTTCTTGTGTGGTCTCTGCGTGCTGTTGCCAATCTATCTAAATGATATATGGTACCAAACGATTAGCTGAGTAATCAGAAACAGTTTCTGTAAGCCCACCTGGCAGTGGCTAGGGTTAGTGATAAAAGCAGGTTATCTGCATCTGGTGTTGCATCACACTTCTGCACTTGCGGTCTAAGAAGTGCAGCACTGAAGTGCTCCAAAGGCTTCAATAAATAAAAATAACATTTTTTCTACCTCAGGAGTAGGTCATACTTCTGGTGTAGCTTTCTTACTTACATTGTTAACTACAGTAAAATACTTTTACCATGCTTGAGAAATGTTGAGCTCTAAGGTAGCAATGAAGGTTGAATTTGCAAGAAATCCCAAGGTGACCTAAGAACTGCTGTGGGTTTTGCTAACAACTGTGTTATCTTTCTGGCTTCCAGAATAGTTATGACATGGCCTACAGTGATGCCTGTGGGAACTCCATCAATCCTGCGGCAGTGGCAGCATGGACAGGAGCAAGCACTGGAGTCAGAGAGGTGACACTGGCTGACACTAGAGATCCCATCCCAGATGCTGTCTAGCATGTGGCATACAGTTCTGACTGCCAGTGTGCTTTAGGGGAGCAGAATTTCTCTAAACGGCCCCAGGAAATAAAACTCTCAAAAGCTACAAAACAAATGAAAAGATGTGGTAATGTGTTGGCACCATGTAGCTCTTATCAATAAATAAGCTACCAGAAAGTTGCTGGCAAGATAAAGCTGGATACTGAAGGGTTCCTATTTTTGAAAGAGTTTTGAGAAAAATAACAGCTAATGTACTAATTATCTTGATAAATTCCCTTTTGCTAAGTGATTCAAAGATAATTCCACATGGGAGGAATACGCTCTCATGTCTGTATATTGTTGGGCATCAGCAAATCTGTAATGCGTATCTTATGATTTCAGTCGCTTCCATATTAAACTTTATTTTATACTTGTATGTGAAATATTTCTCATCTTTTGTCTATAATAAGCCTATAAATGCATACAGTGCTCCAATTTCAGATTATGGTGAGTATGCATCGTTTCCCAGTGCAGTTTTTTATGATTAAAATCAAGGCTTTCAGAACTCTTACAAATCATATTTATTTAAAGCATATTGTAATATAAAATGTCAGTCTCTAAAATATTCTGACCTCTTCAGCATATTTAGACTGAAATCTCAAAGAATTATATCGGTTTCCCAAGAAGGCAAGGGATGACAAAAGTACTTAAGTGTTCCTGCTATTAGCAAATAATTATGCACAATTATTTCAGGAAGGACTCTAGAATGCGGATACTTCTCTAAGTGTTAGACAAAACAAGTTTGTCTTGTGCTCTGGTGTAGGAACTTCAATTAGTTGACAACAGAGCACAATTTTTAGATGATATGCCGATTTATTTCTTGAGTAAGAACCATTAGCACTTTAACGTCTGTGTCACAAGTCTTCATACTACATATATATTTAAATATAAATTTGTAGGGCTTTCAAAATGTCATCTTGATTTAATTCTGTGAACCCTAGTAGAGTCAGATTAAGAGCACTTAGATTTTTTTAATTGGTTACCTGGAAGATAACATGTCCATTCTGTAGACTCGTCTCCCCAAGCTGCTGGGGTGATTGACAGATCAGATTCCTTTGGAACTCATCTGCACGTTAGGTATCTGTTCATGAACACTTATCTGTCCCCAACAGATACAATGAATTCTTCCCTTGCTATTCAGGAACCTATTATTCGTATTCGCCTTCTTATGATCAGTAATATTAAAAGCAACTTTTTCACTGTAAAATTTCTATACCCAGATAATCACAGTAAAATGATGAAGCATCAAGCCTATAAAAAGTGGATGATTGAAAATCTGGGTTTTTTTTTACTTTTTAATTTACTGTTCAAAATGGCATGGAATGCGATGGTAATTGGGTTCATGACAATTTTCTTAATATAATTCTCCTTATGATGACATCAAAACCTGAACTTGACAAGGGGAGTTTTTCAAAATGGTTCTCTGCATATTTACTAATGGACAATTTCTATGCTTGTGGTAGCTGTTATGAATATCATCCATAGGCAAAGTGATCAACACTACTGTTGGTTAGTAAAATTTAAAGCAGTCTCAAAGTACAAATCCTTACAGTGTCCTTTTCTTTCCTTGTTTGTGTTACTTGTCTTACTGTTTTTGTACAATTGCTTTCTTCTTATCTTAGCTATTTATGGTAAGAAATTCAGGATGAAATGCAGGGCTTCTCCTAAAAAACATTCAAGTGGTCATTTCTTGGTTATGTTAGTGTACTTTGTAGCTGATCTTCATTATGCAGCAAGAGGAGGGTTGGCATCATATTTTGCAGGAACTTCCCAGACAGAAGTAAATGATGGAGGGCTTCACAGCTTGTGCCAGATGAGTTTGTTAAGCGCAGGGAGTGCTGAGTTTGCTAGGGAGGTGCTGCATGGCATCCTGCAGAGTAGCTTTTGGGGTATGGTGGCCCATCTGGGTGGCTGCAGTGGGGCCATGGAATATGTGTGATGTATGAAACCTTCCCTTTCTGTCAGGGGCAGAAGTGGAGAAAGCAGCAAAAAACATGTTTGGGCATGTGCTAATCCAGTGTTCCTTATGCAATTCCAACCCATTTGGGGCCACAAATCCAGCAAAGGGTATTTTTATTCCCTGAAAGAATGACAGCAGCTATAGCTGCCTTTGCAGCCAGAATACTCTATTTTTTTCATTAAATCAAAAAGATTTGTTTTAAGTTGGGTTTTGGTTTGCTTTCTTTGATATAAATTGCAGTCTAAAAATGAACTTTGTAGAAGGAAATTTAATCTTACCAAAATGCTTCCCAATGATTTTCTTTTTCAGTCCCCCCTCCTCCATTTTGAACGAAAGGTTGTTGAAATTGATTTTTTTCTGTGGAGCTTTACAATGGGAGTAAGTTACCAAAATTTCAGCAGTCTCTGATTTACACTGCTGCTGGCTTACGTTGGTGCCAGTATAGTGCCAGATGTGTAAATTTCACCATTTTTTTCCATTAGTTCTTATGCATGAGGGCTGTATTTTACATGAATGTTATTAGATACGTGGTGTCAAATGTTAATCAATTGAGAGCTTCCATTTTGATGTTGCTTTTATAGCTGAATAGCTTTTATAGCTTCTGTTTTTTTTCCTAAGTATGTTATTTACTCTTTAATTACTGCAGTCTTTTCCAAGGATTCTCTGTCTCATTAAGTATAGGATAGGTCTCCTTTGTCAGCATAGCCATCTTATGAAACCTATTTTTCATGTGGTACAAACTGGGAATTTTACTGCCTTGGAGAGTGAAATAAGTGATGAAATGAAACATTAAGCTGCTGAATGCTGTCTTGGGGAAAAAAAAAGCAGTGATGGTATCCCTGGAGACACTCAAGGTCAGGCTGGACAGGGCTCTGAACACCCTGATGGAGATGTAGGTGTCCCTGTTCCTTGCAGGGGAGTTGGACTAGATGGCCTTCAAAGGTCCCTTCCAACCCTAAGGATTATGTGATTCTGTACTTGTCTCATTTACTCAGTTGTCTCAGTTGCATTGAGGAAATTCTTTCCATTTTGCAAAACATTCAGAGGATTATCGTTTGTGCTCTGAGAACATACTTCTATTGACCTGAGTAGCTTACATAATACCATCTGTCTCATTCTTGTGTTGCTTATTGCTTGCAAAAGTTTCAGGAATGCTGATTTCCTCCAGGTGCTTTGTTCAAGCAGCTATGCAAATAATTCCCCCTCTTGAAAGTAATCAAAACCTGTTTATTTGGAAAACGTCCCTCTGTTTCAAAAGGCTTGATATGATATCTGCTGGAGCCTATGAGGAGTGGAAATAGATTCCTACAGGTCAGTCAGCTGTTTGTGGTGATGATGAGCTATGGCAAGTATGGCAGAGTCCTGTCTGCCACCAAATATTCCAGAACCATCAATTATGTTTTCTCTACAGAAGTCCAGGGTTTAAAATCTTTTTATGGTCTTACAGCTTGGAGAAACTGCTTCAGCAACGTTAAGATGCACTTGGATTCTTTTCTGAAGAAAATTACATTAGAATTAGTCTTGAAGAATACATAGGTTAGTCTGAAATGCAAATACCCTAAATAACAACAATGAATGTCTTAAATATCTGTCTGTAAACAAGTTGCTGATCCTCCCCATCTCCTTCCTGCTGTAGTGTTTCTTAGCAACGGCTGCATTTCACTTTGAGCTCGCGTTTCCTTGACAATACTCACGACAAATTGTACACGAATGTAAGGCATTTCATTTGAAAGGCTGAAAGTCTAAGAATGTATTTATAAAGCATCACTGAAATACATCTATTGTTTGGCAAAAGGGAGAAGTAAGCAGGCACAGCATTGTTGCATGATTTGATGGAAGCAGTGTGGAGGTGGGGAATGGGAGTTTTGACATGACTGATGTCCAATTGCCATAAGTTTTTATTCTAATATTCTAATATTAAGAAATTAGTATCTTTGCTATTATCTGGCTAAAGACTGGGACCTATTTCCCTGTTGAGGGAAAGCAGAGTTTTTCTTTAGGGCAACTATCAGGTCCAGCCAGGTAAATGCTGTTGATTTTGAGCTCCTCAATTATGATTTGTCATTACTGTTATCTCTTTAGTTTTCCAGGCAGCCTGTTCTGAGGAGGCAGTAAAGGACATATACACTCAAATGCCTTCAGTTGTGTGTTTGTTCCCATTTTTCATGTTTGCAGCTTTTGTTGTTTTCCATTTCTTTTTGTCTCATTTAATTTTGTGAGCAGAAGGAATTTGTAAGCTTAAGGCTGTTGGTCTGGAAATGCTCATCAGTTAGACAAATTTGTCATGGATTGTGATTTAACATTATGTTTCATGTATTTTCTTCAGAGGGTGATTGCAGTTTAATGTTATTTCGCATTCCAAGTAGTAGTAGATTCCCTGTCTGTTATCAGACTGTTTTCTGAGCTCTCAGAAAGCCCTTCAGTAGCTCTTAAAACTCCTGTCATTTGGAATGCTAAAAAGCAGGTTGAAATTTCAATGGTAATTTGTTACGGAGAAATCCATGAAATTTGAATAAATCAAAAATATTCACTTCCCATCACCAGCCCATTTTAATAACATGAACGTTGTTAAAAGTTTAGTTTATGAATTTATTACTGATTGCAAGCTAATTTGGAACACTACCCTAGAAATCTGACTTGAAATCAGTTGAAGAGCTGAAAATAAGTTTGCAATAAAGATTTCAATGGAAAATGGAATTTGGCTGTTATTTGATGAACTGATGTTAAATGGATTATCTTTTTAGGGCTGCATGCCAGATATTTACATTATCGAAGTACCTTTTGGTCTCTGGGGAGAAAAAGCAAAACACAACTGGCTAAAATGCTTTGGTGTATTAGCTAAGAAGACAAAGTAAGGAAGGCAGTTGCTTGGGGAATCACTGCTGGCTCAGACACACTGGCAGAACAGTAAGAAAAGAACTACTACGGATCCTCCTGCAGTGTGCTCTGCTGACTTTTGTGCTAAAGTGTTTCCACCCACTGATTAATGGTGAAGCTTATCTAATGAGGCTGTCATTTTGGCATCTTACAGTAGTACAGCAATCACTTTAAGGAAAGAAAAAAATGGGACTTAAATTCATCCCTTTATTTATTTAATCAAGAACAGGATGTGCCAGCTTTTAGCTCAAACTGACCCATTTTGTACATTTGAGAAATGAGTCATGGCCAGAACTTCTTAGAATAGGTTCTTGCTGGTGGGAAGACAGACAGACTCAAATTCCCAGATAGGAATGTGCTTCAGTGTTTTCACTGGGTAGTGAGAGCCAAACCAGCAAGGGAAGCACTTTAAAGTTCTTGGTTTAGAGCTCACAGGTAGGCTAAAATGACAATAACTTTATTTGATACATTTATGGTAATGTGGTGATGCTATTAGTATGTGTGCTTAGCTGAGTAAAAGTGAAGGTGTTGATTTTAAAGTCTCTAGTGCGCTCTGTCTACACTGTCAGTCCATTCATTCCAGAGCTTGGTATTTCAACTTTATTCTTGTCCTTGAAATCTTTCATTTCTGTATCATAAGGACATTACTGAACAACAGTGGTGCTGATATTGTAGCATGTTGAGATTAATCAAACTATATTATCTTCCCTTCTGTCACTGTTATTTGTTTATTTAATCTTGATGTTGTTTTTTAAATCATAAACCAATACTCTTGTCTCTTTTTCCTTCTGCTTTTTTACTAATTTGGTGTATACACTATTTGAACTGTGCTACCCTCCAGCAGTAGCCGAGCATGGGCAGCCACAGGTTGGATATTACAGACCTTCCTCTTCCCATTTATGAGTGAGGTATGGGCCTTAGAATCATAGAATCATCCAAGTTGGCAAAGGCCTTCAATATCATCAAGTCCAGCCATCAGTTTGACCTTCTGAGTCCCATCCCATGCTGGACCATGTCCTTCAGTGCCACGTCCACAAGTCTCTTGAATATCTCCAGGAATGAGGGCTCCACTGTTGCCCTGGGCAGCCTGTTTCACTGCTTGACCAACCTCTCCATGAAGAATTTCTTCCCCATGTCCAATCTAAGCTTGCCCTGGTGGAACTTGAGACCATTTCTCTGCATCCATTCACCTTGCCCAGGTGAATGACTCTGATAGTGCAAAACAAAAGAGAAGCAACATTCTTTTCCCTAATTAGAATTTGCTTTCTCCATTTGTTCAGAATAAATTTTGATTTGGTTATTGGAGCCCAGAAATATCTAGCATTAGAAGCTACTTTTAGAAGCAAGTGTTCTGTAGCAGTTAAATTTCTGCTTTCTTTGTTTTTGATTTTCCGAAAGGAAAATACTTCTCAGGGACAAGTTTAACAGATGAATTGCAAAGAACTCATTTCTGATTTAGAGCAATCTGTTCGATTAGCTATGCAAAGTACCGAGTTTTCTGCTGCCTTCTGTTGTATACAAGAGTGACACTATTATTTTCCACTCAGTGCAGTGATCTACAACTAGGGTGGGAAATACGCATTGCAATGCATAAGGCAAAATATATTACTCTTTGAGCTTCTTCTGCCTTAAGCCATGTTGTATTCTGCTCAGCTCTGTCAGTGGGCTGAGAGAGGTTGTCTTGCTTATAGGAATTCTTTGAACTCCTCAAGGAAGTGTTAATGAGTTTTCGACTTATCCAAAAGTCTGCGCTTTTAGAAAGGGTGGTGTCTGGGACAACATACCCGCTAGAAGATTTTTATAATATAACTGCATTATAGCATAGAGTATCTGTCAAACAGAAGTTTATGTGTAGCAATGAATAGGTGTGCCTTTGCACATTATTTTATTTTTGTATATTGCTCCTCATCCTCACTACCTTCATAACCTTCAGAATCAGTCAGGATTTGAAAATTTCTTTTGAGCTTCAATTTATGCTACCAAGAGGTTTTTAAATGAAGTGGTGATGGCAAAACCAAGCAAAGTCAAACAAAAACCCCACCGAGAAAAACCCATGTGCAAAGGTTAGACAAAAACTAGCCTTTGAACTTACAAAGCAATTACACAAATACTTGTGCTGGCACTGGAGTGGAGCAATGGTTGTGCATGAAAATGCAGGGAGGGGTGCAAGGGAATGGGCAGTGCCAGAGTCTGATAACTTGAAGTTTATCTCTAACAGTAACGTTCCCTGTTCAGGAGGTATTTGATTCAGTGAAGGCTGGGATATAGCTTCTGTTGTGGCAATTAATTAGGCATAATTCTTTGAATCCTATAACCCTTGAAGTGATTTGAGGCTTTCTCATAAGTGAATGATCCCTTATCTGCTGGTAATGGATCTGGTCTGAGTCATGCTCTTGTGTTCTTACTCATCATTTTTTTGTCCTGACTTCTGGAGCTGCAGATTTTTAATGGTTTGGAAAGAGGCAAAGTAGACTTTGCCCAAGGAGGTTGGGGATGCCCCATCCCTGGAAGCATTCAAGGCCAGGCTGGATGTGGCTCTGGGCAGCCTGGTCTGGTAGTTGGCGACCCTGCTCATAGCAAAGGGGTTGAAACTAGATGGTCATTATGGTCCTTCTCAACCCAGCCCATTCTATGATTCTATGACTCACTAATCTAGGAAAGTGAAGATTGGCATTGAATGTGACTTGGTTGTCAGGATTTTCAAGCGTTGAAGTAATTTTCAAAATGAACTTTTATTTCCATCTGAAGTTATAGAGTCACTTGTTTGGGTAGTTAGAAGCTTAGCAGAGCTAAACTTGCCTTAGCAATTTTTATGTGCCTTCTTTGCAATATATTTACACAATCTTTTTATTAATACACTTTTTTGAAGTGCTTTGAAACTTAGAGATTAAAAACAATTCATCTAAGTGTTCTGATTAAGTAGTAATAGAATAGGTAAAGAGTTGAAACTAAAGACAGCAATGTGGAATGGTATTTTGCACAAGGTGAAAAGGTTACTCAAAGTAAACTGTCTCCAGTTGTTAAGAATGATGCCAAAGAAATTCTGAAACAGGAAAAGGCACTAAAATGTCAACAGGTGATGACAAAGAAAGACACAAAGCATCTTTTACTTTGCTTACTACCATAAAAAAGGAAACTTAACTCTGTATCAAGATTAGTGTTAAAGAAATTATCAACCCTTTAGACAATGCCTTTTTTTTTTACAGGGGATGGAGATGCATAGGAGACTGGCTGCAAATTGACAAGAAGCAAATCTTGAAACCTTTAATGTACATAATAGGAAACAAAACTAATTTTATGGAGGTTGGCTGTTAATATTGCATCAACTAGCTTCACTGACATGCAGAAATTCAAACTCTGAATAAGGCAAGAAAGGCTAAATAAAATTTACTACATAGATAAGATAAAAGGATCTGCTAATACCTCAAAATGAGATAATGCTGTAGATTTCTTGAAGAGCTAAATACTAGACTGAATATTAGGAAGCAAATACTCTATGCAACAGGCATGCTGCATTTAGATGACATCTTAAATAGCAATGATGAGTACACGACTGAGAAGAAGGAATTGCAGAGAAAAATAAAAAGCACAGCATAGTGCACAAACCTTCTCATAATGCTATATTGAATACACCAAAAGTAGGATCTGACAGCTCTAGTAAGAAGCACAGGTAGAATAAAAACATATAGATGAACTGCAGCAGTCCTACTGGACTGTGAACATGTCGAAGCTCAAACTCTAGTTTCTAGTCTTTATTGCTCTTCTGTATATGTTTTAAAATATTTGTTTTGCATTAATTATTATTTTACAGGGAAAGCTCAGACTGCAAGAGCTATAGCAGTTTAAATCTCAGACTGATGTGGAGCTAAGGTTCTTTTTCTGCTCTATTACCGTACGTCCAGATCTGTCTCAATTTTTCTGAATGAAGAGCAGACAGAAATGTCTACATTTGCTGGATAAATAACTCTGCTGCCTCTGCTAACAGCACATTTCAGCCAAAGTCATTCAGTTTTGTCCTCCTATATTATTCTAGTCTATAATTTGTGTGTACACAGTCACCTTGTGCTCTCTAAGTACACTTTTTTGCAAACATTAAGTATAAATATCTTCTAAAGTAGGAATTTTTCAGAGAGTTCACAGAATCATAGAATGGCCTGGATTGAAAAGGACCATAATGATCATCTAGTTTCAGCCCCCCTGCTATGTGCAGGGTCGCCAACCACCAGACCAGGCTGCCCAGAGCCACATCCAGCCTGGCCTTGAATGCCTCTTGAATGGTCTCTTTATACTCCTTAGTGTCTTTGATAAGATGACTGAGGTTAGACAACACCTGCCATGACCAAGCTGAGAGAGGTCCACTTTGCACGGTGGGGAGCAGAGCTTGGCAAACAATGAAGATGGTCTGAGACAGATGCAACAAAATTTAAGATTGTGGTGAAATACCGCACTGAGATTCAGTGTCACCAATGCAAAACTGGGAACAACTGGCTATAGAGCAGTATGGCAGAAAACAGTATGGCAGTGGATGATAAGGTAAATGTGAGCCAAAGATGAGATGGCTTGGAGGAATGGCAGTGTCTGGTCTGGATGGGATGGCAGCAGCACTGCATTTAAAATATGAAGAGCAGTATCTGCCTGTGGTCCCTTCCAGGGTGTGCAGGTGGTGAGGCTGATCTGATTGCAGGCATATAAGGGAAATGTAGAGAAATAGGAGAGTCCAGGGAACTGCAGAAAAATGATAGACTTAGAAAATGTGATTTGTGAGGAACGCTTAGAGGATCTAGTTTGGCTGAGTTTAGAGAAAAGAGCCCAGCAGTCTTTGAAAAATCTGAAAAATCTTGTCATAAGTAGAGTAGCGCTCTCACTATAGGGCAGGGCAAATGCCATGTTACTTAATTGCAGCAAATGAGATTTAGATGAAAAATTAAGAATGCAAGTTTTCTATGTTAAGAAATAAACTGCAGATCTATCTCCTTAGGAGATTATGAAATAGTTTTCCTGAAAGTTTAAAAAATGGATTTGGTGTTTGTCTGCAAGGTTACTAATTCAAAGCAGCAGTTAGCTTAGATCATCTGTTCACCTTTCCCTTCCAGCTGTGCATTGCTACATTTCTGTGATCTTCAAAGAAATTCACTGCATTATTTATTCTGATAGGAATGACTTTATTCCATCTGTCAAAATGAAACTGCATGAAATTACACTTTGATTGCTAATCTGTCTGAGACAAAGTGTTACGTTTTATTGTTTGGCAACTAAAGTATAGCTAAAATTCCATGGGAAATCCATCTTGTAAAGGATAGAGTTACCTGAAAACATTGTGAGAGGGAATACTGGAGAAACTCAAAGCAATAGTCAAGCATTAATTGGTCACATGTATTTACACCAGGAATATCTACTGTAAAAACGTACAATGTCCAATAGTAGATACAGAAAGGGTAATTTCTTGGCTTGTGAAATGGTCAGTGTTTATCATAAATTGCTATATATGAAGTCGTAGTTTAATGAACATCCGTGTTTGAAACACACTGTAATACTGAAAATGTGGAATATGTATAAAGTAAATGATTAAAAAAATTGCTAAACACATCATTTATTCAAAACAAAATGTCTGGTCACATGTTGTTGCCATACTTATTTGTGGCAATGGTAGAAATTGAATCACAGAATCATAGAATGGCCTGGGTTGAAAAGGACCACAATGACCATCTAGTTTCAACCCCCCTGCTATGTGCAGGGTCGCCAACCACCTGACCAGGCTGCCCAGAGCCACATCCAGCCTGGCCTTGAATGCCTCCAGGGGCATCCACAACCTCCTTGGGCAACCTGTTCCACTGCGTCACCACCCTCTGGGTGAAAAACTTCCTCCTAATATCTAACCTAAACCTCCCCTGTCTCAATTTAAAACCATTCCCCCTTGTCCTATCACTATCCACCCTCGTAAACAGCCATTCCCCATCCTGCTTATATGCTCCTTTCAAATATTGGAAGGCCACAATGTGGTCACCCTGGAGCCTCATGTCCAAACCCCCTTAGTTCTGTCCAACAATATTTAAATAGTGCAATCCACATGTAATTATTGTTCTTAACTCAGA
Source organism: Pavo muticus (assembly GCA_016647715.1). NCBI lineage: Eukaryota > Metazoa > Chordata > Aves > Galliformes > Phasianidae > Pavo > Pavo muticus. The sequence continues at coordinate 1,607,596 of JACDJE010000114.1, forward strand.
AGAAAACCAAATCAATATCATCATGTTCAGTTCTGAGCTGAATAATTTTGAAAATGAGCTCAAGTGGCCAACCTGAATTCAGATAGAGACAGCTTTAGCTGTGTGACCCATTTAGACCAACTGGAGCTATAGTTAGTATATGTGTCATTTGAAATTGATAAGTCACTGACTTTGGATTTGCAATTTATTTATTTTCTTAACGAAATGGGCAGTTCCAGAGCATGGTTGCAGAAGGTTTGCAGTTTGTTTCTAGTGCGTTTTGGAGGAATTTCAGTTGTTCAAATGCTGCCCTGGGGTGTACCCCAGTTAATACTTATGAAAACTGATTTTTTTTTCCAAATTTACTCAAAGATGGGAAAGAATCACAGCAGCCAAAGTGAAACACTTGTGCTGCTCCTCCTCTGCCAATTTGCAGATTCCAGCTATTGTGTGTTTGTTATTATTCATCAGAGTCTTTAAAAAATCAGTTTCCTTCCTTTGCTGGCTTTTCCATAGGCCTATCTTGTCCCTCTTTCCTTTTCTGTGATATATCATGGTATAGCTCCTGTACTCTTGTGGTTTGTTTGTAGTATTTCCCATAATGTACTTCGCTCTGTGCAAAGCTTCTAACTTTCAGTGTTTGCTTATGTTAGTTAGGTCCTTTTTCTTCCGATTTCCTGTATTTAAATCAACTCTTTTCTCTGCTGCCTAGATAAAGATTTACCTTTTTGAATTCAGTAGGAGACCAACCACTGTTAAGACTGAGGGGAGAAGAAGATGACACTGTTCTTAAAGACAAATTATAATATTACAGATTCTTACAAAGACTAAATCATGTCATCGCTTAGCTCAAAGTACAGTCTTTCCACATTGCAGTTTCAAAATTATATCTGTGCTCTACAAATTCGGAAAATTATGTTGTGTCAAAACTAATGAATGTCTTCCTTCCCTGGAAGAACTGAGTCTGTAACATCATTTTCACTTTCTCAGAAAGTATTTTGTCTTTGTTGCTTTAGGTCTCTATTGGGTGTCTGTTCTTCAATACAGTCCAGGGTAAAGGACAGAAATGTACAGAGCTCCTACTTTCAAAATAAAGGGGTGGGTATTTGTGGTGCCCACTTGTTGAACTTGAAGGCAATGTGTAGCTTATGGTAATTTACAGTGAAAGAAGTTATGCATTTCTGTTAGATTTTAATGACATTATCATCTTGATAGCAACCCCACCTTTACATCCCCTTAGTTCTATCTACTTTTGCAGGTAGACTTTACTGCAGTTGTTAATGAGTTTTTGCTGCATGGCTAGTAAAGGTTTTGGTCTGCCGTGTTGTGCAGTACTTCGAGAAAACACAAAATGTAATGGGTAAAAATATTTTTGCTATTGGCTCATTTGTGCTACTACCTACTTTATGTCAAACTGGTCATTTAGTATAATAAAATCAAGGTGTAATGCCATATCAGCTGTACTTAAAGTTATTGCTTCAGTTTCAGACTGAGGGAGAATCTGTTGGAGATGAAGGCGTCTTATTCCAAGCAATATCATTATTGGTCTGATTTAAAAAAAAAAAACAAAAATGTAAAGTTGTCTCATTTACTATGTAGTTTTGTTGCTGTACAATTGACATTAGTGACCTCTAATAGAGTAGCAGACTGTTTACTTTGCTCTGATCTCACTGACATGAAGGAAATGCCCATTACAGACAGGTTTTCCAAATGCACAATCATTTCCTTTTGTGGAGAACCACACTGAAACCTCTAATTCTCCAGGGGCAGAAGACATGGCACTTTCTCGTATGGAGGCCCCTCTCTGACTAAACTTCTCAGGCAAGGCTTGAGAGAAGACAGCTCCACGTTTGCTATACTTTCTTGCATACTCTGTGCTTCCCTAACTACCTCTATAAGCTTTTCAAAAAATTCATTTTCATAGTATTCCATGAGGAATGCAAGACTAAGCTAATTTAAAATATAAATATTCTGGGAGAGTCCTAGAGATCACTAGCTTTAGATCATTCATTAAAATAATCAACTGCAGTTCAGGATAACGGCATCGAACTTTCTTGTTGAAAAGCCATAAAACAAGCGTACAGTCAGAACTTCCACATAGATGTAATGATCTATGTATGTGAGCTTGCTATTATCCTGATTGGCTTACCATAATAACAAATACTGCTCCTGTCTTAGGTCTTCAAACATGGCTCTGCCACCCACGAACTTACAACAACCAAAAAAAGCCTACCTTATGCATCTCAAGTATGAGATGCTACACTGCTGAGATACCATTTGACTTGAAAGATAGGCAAAAGGAGGACCTGCACAAGGAGTTCAATAATTCCAGTAAAATTAGAATTACATTCTTCCCTTGTGTAATGAATATTCCCTATGAGTAATAAAGCATTGCTTATTTCAATGATTGCAGTTTGATAGTAAAATCCCATTTTATTAAGCAAAACAGGGTTTGTGTCAGGATTTCAATATCAGGTGTTGAGAAATTTTAGGAGAGAGGGGAAACCTGCAAAAATATTGAATTTTTGCTTAGCAGTTGCTCAAAGGATTTGTTCAAAGAAGCTATTTGGATCACTGAATTAGCACAAAGCACAGATACTGAATTTCTACGATCATTATTAATGTTATTCATTTGCGCACACTGGCTGTTTGAAGTGCTCATCTAAGTTCATGCTTTATTTGTAGTTTGGTACTAATTATTTGACTGATTTTTGTCTTTTTATCATGTGTACGAACTGTCACAGATTGATGGCATTTTTCCTAAATGTACTTCACAGAAAATTTATCAAATTATTTCATCAGCTCGTTAACAAACAATTGTGGAAATTGGCTACAGGAAAACTGGCTGAATGTTCTGTCTCAGCTGTATGGCCCTGGTCCTGTGCTGCCATAGGAGGTATTTCGTTATCTTCCATCACGTTTCTTTGTATTTATTTTCCTTTCACTGGAAAAGCTCCTTGCTGAGTCAAGGCTGGTGTAAATTCTTTCCAGCAGTGAATTCTGTTTATGTGAGTTGCCCTGCCAGTAACTTTATTCATTTAGAGATACTGCCAGTAAATAGACTATTCAGAGAAAATAAACACAGATGCTCATACATTCAATGGTAAATTAATTTAAAAATTCAACTAGTATTAATAGGAAATTGTTTTCAGTATTTTCAACAACCTATTTAAAAAATGTTAAGTTTTTTTCCCCATTCATGATATTATAAGTGGACGAAACATGCACTGTGTATGCTCAAGGCCATCACTACAGAGCAACTAATAAATGGATGTCAGAAATTTATTTTCAGTTTGGCTTGGTGGTTTTTAGCGGAAAATCTGTTATACTAGCTGTTTTTGGAAAGTAGCTTTAAAATGGTGCAAAGAACTTCCAAGAGTTTGAGACCCAAAAATCACAAAAAAGACAATTTCAGCATTCCTTTTAAATGTGGTTATGACAGAGTTATTTAACTCTACCAGATCTTTTCTTCGAATTTAGAAGTAAATTTCCTCTTCATGGGCATTTGCATTTGATACAGCAGTGATTAAACCAAGTCTCTTATTATCTGATGTGAGCACTGTCCTGTAACTAAGGAAGCGTAAGAAACATGGTAGGAAAGAAATAGCAATTATTCCAACTTTAATCTTTGTCGTTTTTGCCATGCTGCGTAAATCTCCTCCTTATATAAATACATATGAAGTTTAAATAACCTTAGTTGCCTAAATTTAAGATAGAAGAATAGTGCCTAAAACTGCAGTTGACTTGAGGCTTCTTAAATGCTAATTAACTCATGTAGCTCAGTTGGTTGGCAGGTTTTAATCACTATAGAATCTCCTGTGGATATTTTAATTTGTTTTCATTTTAAAAGCAGAAACATATGGTTTTTTAGAAGATGTGTTGCTTTTTCTGTACTGATTTGAGTTTTAATAATTAATGTTCTTATATGCAGACAAGCATTTAGTTTCACAATTGCACATTTCGAACTTAACCCCTCAGCAACACTGACAGTTACTGCACTGAGGACAGCTAGCCTACAAATTAATTTCCTGAAGACCTTGGGTTTTTAATCTTAATCAGAAAGGAATTGGCTATTTGCAAGTATTTTTTATGAGAGTGTCCCAGATAATAGTGCAATGTCTTAATCCTTTCAGAAGTCGAACATACAAGGCTTATCTTATTTAGGTTTTGAACATTTCTCTTTAAGAAGAATAACAAAAGCTAGAGGGTAGTTGGTTTGCAGACATGGTACTCCTGGTCTCACCAAATGTATGCTGTTCTCACACTTCTCCACATAATCATCAGAAGCTGATAACCAATCAAGACCTAAATGACGGTTTCTCTTCAAGTTATTAGTTATTTTGTTGAACTGTAATAAATCAGAATATTTCTTTCCCAGTTACTCCACTGTTACTCTGATTTAATCTGTATTTTTGTCCTGCAAGGCAACAGTGGGAGTCTCAAAGATGTGGATATTCCTCTCCATGAAATCAAATCAGTGATGCCAGTCACATGTAGGGGTTTAGTAGAGCTGACAGAAAAATCAGATTCACAATACAATGTCCCCGTCTCATTTACCAACTAGCATCAACTTATCAAGCAAAGTTTCCAAGTGCAAAAGCCAGATTTAAGTGTTTTAATATCCTTGGGCTAGGATAAGACCACGTAAGGTAAGATTTTATCATTTTGAGTGTGCCATTGCTTTGATTCACAGTGATCTTGCTGTTATGCTTCACTGTCACTGTTCAGTATAGTTTTCATTTGATATAAATTGTGGAAGAAAAGTTTTAAAAAGAAAAGCTCATAGGAAATTTGTTTGCAGCATACAGTTAATCTCATTTCAGGTGTTTCTTGGAAATGAGAAGGTTTGGGGACACGCTTCATTTTCGTTAAAACACATTTACCACCCAATGCCCAAAGGCACAGCTGTGTAAGGTCACTGCAGTAATTTGAGCCAAGTCATTTATTCTTAATGGAGAAACATTAGGAGGGGAACCCCGAAAGGAATGCTTCCTGACTTGCTTTCTCCTGTAAAATACATAGAGAGCCATCCATAGAAATGCTTTTCTCAAACCCCTGTAAAAAACACCAGGGCGTGCTGGCACTGGAGGAAGGCCTGCAGCAGGGCTGTGGCCCTATCCCATGGCAGCGATATTAGTAGCAGAGTATTGCATCTTTTCCGCCTTTGCTAGAGGGGAGGGAGTTTGGTGCCTGTAACCTGGGCTGCTGATAAGTGAGTCATTGTCACTTAAAGGAAGGAACACGTGGAGAGGAAACAGAGCCTTGGTGGTGGCTGCTCCAGAGAGGGGAGATCTGGGCCAAGATACTGGGGAGAAGCACGGGGGAGGATTTCCACCCATTGTGCTTAGGAAATGTCTTCGCTGATTTTGAAGGCCCTAGAGTAGAAGGAGTCCTTTCCTGCACTTTCATTTAAAATCAAGCTTATTGTGTTCCCATCAGGAGATCCCTCCCGTAAGTCACTGTCAGCCCAGCAGTAAGTTTCTGATGTGCTGAAAGGAGCCAAGCTCTGTTCTCTGCAAGCATTACCCCAGATAACAGAGTTAGAGCTATGACTAAATGAGGGTGTTGTCCCACTTAACTGACAAAATGTGTTTCGTTGTGGCTGAAGAGAGCAATGTGAAAGCACTGCTCATTCGTTCACATTTTAGAGAACTGCCTCCTGTTGTATTAGCACTGTCCACAACACTGTCAGTACATTAGCTGTGCTTGGGCTGGATTTCCTTTTTGAAGCAATTGCCACAGATGTTTCCAGGTGTTCATATCTGGTCAGTATTCCACCCCTGGGAAAGGCTCTAATAGCTGCAGGATTTAAAATGCCCGTTGCGGCTGGTGGTAAAGGTGTAAGAACTTCTCACATCAGTAAAAAGCCTTATCACCTGGAAACTTGTGGAGTAAATATATGTGGGGGAAAAAAAAAGGGTCAGCATAGCACATTTTAGTAATATTGCGGAAGCCCTAAAATGGGGCAGATTCAGGACACGGTTCAGGTTAGAAAATCTTGGCTTGCCCTGCTCTTTGTGACATTCAGGTGATATAATTGATATGGCAGTAGTAATAAACAAAGTGAACAGTCTATTAGTAATGTCCACTTAACAGCCATTTAACCCAGACCCATAGCGCAGTATTGAGCCCTTCACTCATGCTGCTCTGCAGCACTTACACTGACAGCATGTGTTGAAAGTTAATGGGATGCTTACGAAGAAACATTTGGCATGACTGACAGTTTCTAAAGATGCATTTCATATACAGTTTGTCTTGATACTGGAGACATGAAAAATCTATCTGCAGAGTTTTCTGGTTCTTTTTTATTGCATTTATATGTATGGAATTGCCCTATCAAATTTGCAAGGGCATTATTTGATCCCAGCTCAGTGCCTCTTGTAATATCTATCTTCAGTAATAATAACACAGGTAAAAAAGCTGCTTAATTTTATATACCTACCTAATAACTACACAAGCACATTCTCAATATATACATTTATATAAACACTGTATGGAAAAACTGGTTATTGTCTCTGTTTCCACTTCAGCCTCTCCCACTGTACTATTTCCATACCAGTTCAGCTTGCTTTATTGAACAACAGCATGTATATTATCAGAGCTACAGACATGGTTCTTACGGAGGCTTTCTGAAAGTTGGTAGCACAGTATAAAAATGCTAGAAACAAACAGAAATGCTTTTTACTAATCTCTAAATGCAACAATGGAAAAAATCATGTTTTAAACCTTTGGAAATCTTATTAAGTTCCATCTTATTGAAGTCTTCATAACTTATTTTTCATATTAAAGCTTGACAAATGGATTTACACTTGGACTTGTGTTTTCTTCCATCTAATATAATTGAGGGATGAGAGAATGCATGAGACAAAATAAATAATTAAAGGGTTAAATAGAAATCAGCCTGAACAATTAATGCTTTGAATGAATAACAATTCAGGCTTTGAAATTAATTTAATGGGATCCATGCTATCCGGAGCAGGAAGATATAAAAGCTTTTAGAATTTGCTACAATATCTGTAGCTAGCCTCTCTTAAGAACAAGGACAGTTTAGTAAGGTTTCAAGAGGTGACCTACACCTTCAGTCAGACTGAGATTTTAGTCAACAGCATTTGAGTTTAGACATGATAAATATAACTGTAAAGCTGTGTGCACAGGCATCCTGCTGACTTAATAATGTGTTTTTGCAAAACCTGCGTCTTGTATACAGGACAGACAGACGTACAGGTAGACTTGAAATCTAAGGGAATGGAATATCCAGACCTAAGGAACTTAATGAATCATGTTCTCATGTGCACTGAGTCAAGCATGGCCTGCTTTCATTCGTGTTCTGGAATTTGCAAGGAACACAGGTGGGTCATTTTTGTCTGACCATAAGTCTTCATCTTAGGGGTATTAGTAATATTTCCAGGTGATGTTAGTTCCTCTCATAATGCTGTATGCAGTTTCTGCAGCATACATACATGTGTATGCATATATATGCACATAGACATGTTTACTACTTGTATTCCTGACATGTAGTTGATGGTCTTTTTTTTTGTCCTTTGAGTCACAGCTCTAGACTCCACAAAATGTCTGTCTGAATAAAGATACTCTGCCATACGAAGTCCTGTTTCAATCCAAGAAATGGCTGATGAGTTGGGATGAATCTTGTTGCATTTTGAGTAGTAGACCCCTATGGCCTTTCAATAAATTGTATGTTCTTTTGGAATATTTTATGGTATAGATTACAGCATTTAAAAGATCATATACCACGCTAAGGAAATTGTGTATTCAGTCCTCATCTTGTTTATACCTATATGATGTATTACAGATGTATTTATTAAAATACTTTAATTCATACTAATATACTAGATCAGATTGTGATGAACCACTCACTTTGCCAAATGGTTTGTTCAAAAGGGCAATCCAGTTGGTTAGTCATGATTAAAGCTTATCTATGGAAAAGTAGGAAAAGATTCGGTTAAGATCTGCAGGAAAAAAAAGCTATATGCCAAAACAAATCTTATATAAGCAATGAGCTCAAAAGATACAGGTGAAAATGTGATGAAATAAATATTCTGGAAAAGAACAGTACCAGTTTAAATTAGTGGTTATAATACATCTGAAATTTTAAAAATAAATCAATTTATGTCTAGTTTGGACCATCCCTATATGGTGTTCCACATAATAGTAAATTGAAATGACTGAAGATTTTCAATATTTTTCATTCAAAAGGGTTTATTTTTGAGAAATAAAAATTGTTGAAAAATGGTTTGTCAAAAATATACCCGCACTCTTTATTAATAACTTTTTTTAATAGAACGTTATAGTAAGAAGTATTGAATCAGTATGGGGTTAATGTTATGCAAGCATTGTTTTTGCACTGTATCCCTTGGTAGGAAAGAGAAATTAGAAATGCTGACCATCAACAACTTTTACCAGCTAAGCTAGAGGAATAACTGATGATCTGAAGCCAGTAGCATGTGCTGTATAGCAGTGTTTAAAGATTCATACAGTATTTCAGGTGTAAAGTAAACCAGGGAAAAAATGATGCTGCAGCAATTTGCTACATTCCTAAGACTGCAGAAGTTGTTAGGAAAGCCCTGAATTCTATTTCTGGGGTTTCTTGTACTTCATTAGAAGTCAGTTTCTGTGATTTCCTTTTGAAATATATGGGTGGCCTTTGGTGCAGAAAAAGGCTCTTTGATGCAGCAGACCAAAACTGAGGTGTGTAATGCAAATCTTCATCTCAAGTGCTAAGTAGTTGATTTAAATGATGTCGTCAGCTGATGGTCTGGCTCTGACGCTTCCAGTTCTGCAGGTACTTGTGTGCCTGAACTCCTTTACAATCAGCGTGACTTAAGCATAATCTTAATTACATGCTTAAGAGTTGGCAGAACCAAAGCTGTAAGTAATTCTGTCGATCAAATATACTGGAAACAGCTCTTAACGATACTGCTAACATTGTATTACTGTTTTATAGTCCTCATCTTTGCAGTGCTGTTGCAGAACTGAATTATATCCCAAGTCATAGCCTGCAGTTGTATTCTCATCTTGGTATTTTTCCACATTTGTTTGCATTTTCTGTTACTTAACCAGTATTTTAGTTCTCAAGTTTCCCAAGCTCTTTTCTCACTCCTTTACAGTTTTAATCTGATATAAAGTAGATTGCAGTGGGGAGGGAGGAAGGGGGAGTGGAAGAAAAAAAAAAAAGAATCATATCTGTGTGTGAAGAGGGACAATGGTAGCTATTTATATTATGGTACAAATACAAGATTAGTAGGATATAAAATGTTATTGCTCTGTAGCTCTTGAAAAGCATTATAACCTGTTAGATGTGCTAACTCCAACGTAGACTTATTTAAGATGATGTTTGCTTCTGTTTTTAAGAAGATTTATTACACGTAGTGGTTTCCCTAGACTTACCAACTATTTCACCACCCACTTCTTGCTGTTTGAAAAGAGGCTGTCTTCTGCTTGCCAAGGAGAGATGCCCGCTGACAAACTCTTGGCTTATGGCAGCAGCTTCCAAATGGTTCATTATATGCTGATGGACTCCACTCTGAGGAACTGCCAAGCAGTTTTGGCGACCTTTCCACATTGCTCAGTCAGTACTAGGTAGGGATTTTCTACTCCTTTAGGAGGAAGGTAGCCTTTTTGTCATGATACCCCATGTGCTTCTATGATGCAGGGAAAATAGTTGTTCTTGCAAAGTCAAAGAGCTACTATTATTATTGTTATTATTATTATTATGGATTTAACATCAGATTCCTGGAGAAACAGAAACAAAATGTGTTGCCAAGATATACTGAAGCGTGCTTCTGTACTTATTTTGGAATAAAGCTCTTTCCTGTCTAACCAAATGACACAATCCCAAAATACACATAGCTGTTCTGAAAATTATTTGTTATCCTTAATCCCCTTCCCTGGTCAATGTTACCAATTCACACACCTCATTTATTAACTACTAAGTGCAAATTAATCTACAATGCAGTCCCGAGAGCAGAGCTGTCTCTTCCGATCATTAACTTCAGATCTCTAGCAGGGGTGGCAGTAAAAATGCAAGTGTGGCTTTTCTGGGCTTGTGCAGCACCCAACAGGTACTGGTATATTGCTCTGCTATATGTAAGTTCATTTTCATACTATATTATAACCTAGGAAGGTGGTACTAGTTTCTCTTGTAGATGTTTTGAGAAGAAAAAAACCTCTCAGTTTCTCTCAACATACTGGCATAAAATTCATACTTTTCTTTATGTACTTTAGTTTGTCTGTTCTACACCAGACATATCTTTTGCTTTGATGGTTTTCTTGCCTGTGAGGTGAGAGCTAAATGTCAGTGTGCATGACAAATTACTTTTCTTTTCTGTAGGTTACTTTGCAAGCAGTAAATGTGCTGTTGGCACTAGAGCAGGCTGATAACAGGCTCGAGGAGAGGATTTTCATTTCCTCAGTAATTGAGGAGGATGAGGACTGACTGCGGGCTGACTCAAGAGGGGGGCCTCAAGAACCAGGCTGGGCTGGTGGTGCTTGTTGAGAGATAGTGTAATTGTGGGAGGAAGTGTTGCTTAGTGAAAATGAGTAGGAAAAGAACAAGTATTCTTTCAAAGCAATGTATGTAAGACACTCTGAGGCCCTCTAATTAGTTATGGTCTGGAAGAAGCTGCTGCCTGTGTTGGCAGCTGGCTAGAGAGAAGGCTGCTGTGCTTGGAGTAGTAAGGTCCTCAGCTTAGTCTGAGGATGAACAAGGCATTGACGTTAGAGCTGTTGTTAAACCAGTCCCTTGAAATCAATTTGCACTAGAGGTAATGCCAGGTGTTTTTCATAATCCCAATGGCAAGTCTACCGAATTAGAGGATTTGGCAAGTAACGCTGCTGGCCTAGGGGAAAAAAGGACATCTTCCATTCTGTCAGGTAAAGATATCTATATGGAAAGTATATGTTGGATCCGAGCTTCTGATATGGCAAAACACCGTGGGATATACAGGGGCAAAACTGGTAGCACTGGACCCTTTGGCAGGGTAGTTAGTCATTAAACAAAGCACTTGTGTAGGGCTTAGCCTTCTGGCAAAACAGGCGTGCATCTAATAGATTTTGAGAGCTTAATGAATTCATGCAAGTGATTTTGGCTATGAGAACTAATTATCTTTGCAAATAATATTTGGTGGTCCTGTCTGTGATTCTAGCCACCTGAGAAAATCTGCAGTTTGTTTTGCTTTAGTGCCATGGTTGGTTGCTGTTATAAAAAATAAATATCAGAAAAGTTGGGACCTTTTAAACACCTATTTATTACATAGGAGGCCTAATCATTGTCGTTGTCAATATGTGGATAACATGGACAGTTGGTAGATGTTGGTAGAATTGAGTTTTGAACAGAGGTTTCAGTGGAGGGCTACTAGTTAGTGCTGAATCATAGAATGGTCTGGGTTGAAAAGGACCTTAATGATTATCTAGTTTCGACTCCCCTGCTATGTGCAGGGTTGCCAACCACTAGAAGGAAACAGGATTTCTCACAAACTCTATGTGCTATTGATGTACGGATGGGTGATAGAGAGTTGGACTGCAAAAACTGGGGAATAAATACACGAAAATGGTGTGCTGATACCCATCTGTATGAGTCACACACAGACAAAACAAATGTGAGTGGAGATCAATGCAGTGCATTCTATATGGTACCTTATTTCTTTACTCTGCTTCTCATTGGTCAGGAGTCAAAGAAAGCACTCTCCTATTAAGTACCTGTGCATGGGCATGTGAGTATATCATTTCTCCCCATTTCAGTGAAGTGTTATGAACAGTGGATGGGTTTTTTTCAGTCAAACTTGCTTCTCTGCAGGGTTATTTTCCTGTGTGAGGTGCATGTTCAAGTATGCCTGATTTCACAGATCAAACCTACAGGCTTTAGATTTCCTGTGCCTAAAACCTTGTTCTATATAGAATTGATTCTGTTGGCCTGTTTTAAGATGCAAATCCACTTTTATTTTAGTGAAATGTACATGTGAGATGTGTATCATCAATATTCATCATCAGATGCAGATTGCTGCAGTGAAAGATGCAAAAGAGATGATGAAAATCAAACTGTGTTCAGTGCAGCTGGAAGTTAGGAAGTTTCAGTGGCAATCTTGCTAACATCTCAATCAGAGCAGAGTGCCAGTTTCCATTAGTATTGCCATAGTTGTAGCGAGGGGAAGTTTTTAGCTATCATTTTATCTTCACCAGCCGTAAATGACTATGTAATAAAATCAGTGTCTGGAGACTAGTAATGGGACACCAGGCCTTTCCTCTTTAAACTTCAGCTCCAGCATGTGCTTGTCCCCTTTGCATGCTTTCTTCCATGCAGCAGAGCAGAGCGTGGGCTCTGTTCTCCAGAGCTGACTCGCTGGGATGCTACTGGCGGTCCCAGCGCCATGCTATTGGCGGGTATGGGGACTGCCAGCAGTCTCCTCCAGACTGTATTGCACCAGTTCCAGGGTACACCTTGGCAGACATGGTGGCTTCATGGTGAGGAGTTCCCTTTGGTAACAATGTGAGATGTGCACACACGCAGCACTCATGTTACTGTCCAGAATGCTGGTGTTGGCATCGTGTATTAATTTCTTCAGCACTCGTTTTTACTGGATTTATTATCTCCCAGAGTGAACAGGTTACAGGGAAGTGCTGGCTGCTGTGAGAGATTAAGCAAATCCTGCAGCTGCTTTGCAAAGTGCCATGGCACCCTCTAGCCAGCATCTGGCTGTGTGTGCGTCCCTGTCCCTGCCCTGCAGCTGCTGGCTCTGTGCAGCCAGACCTGCTGGGAGCAATGGGCAGAGGAGCAGTTCTTGGTGTAGGTTAATGCTTCCTCTCTGTGCTTATGTCGCTTTTCCCCACTCCTAGTGCACAAGCAAAGCAATAGCTTTTGGGTTGCCTGGCAACTAGCTGTGAGAATATGGGATGGGATCTGAGCACATGGATCTGGTTTTTTTGATGTTGTGTTTCTCTGAGAATGGGATTTGGTTTCTTCCCATGGAAATGAAATATTTCTAGCAACGGTTTTTTAATCAGGAGCTACTGGAATGGTATCTTTGTCTCAGTTTTTCAGTGTCAAATTCATTCAACAGCAAAACGAAACACTTGAACACCACTACCACCGAGGTCAGTGTGGTTGCTTGCAGTGCTGCGTGCTGCCCAGGGGTAGGTATGCTGCTAACCTTGCAGTCACACACTATGGGAATCATTCCATTTTCCTGGAGTGGAGGTCAGTTACTGAAATGAATCTTTTTGTTACATGCACACGTGGGTATCGGAATAAGATTATTGGGGGTTTTTGCTGTTGGAGTTATTTTTTCAGTATTAGATCTAGGCAAAGGCATCTTTCTTGTTATCTTCCCCCTCCCTCAAAATGTTCTCAAGCAATTCGGACTGAAAAAAACCCTTCTGGACTCTGTGAGCTATAATAATATGTACACATAAATATGAGGAATAAAATGCTGTAGAAGATTCAGGGCTACAAAGCTGCAATTGGACTACTGTATCAAGACATGTCAGAATAGTTCACTGCTTCTTAAAATCGGTGTAATAATTACAGAGGTGGATCTTTGAAGACCCTCAGGGCTAGTACTGAAGAACTTACAAATATTGCATCACTATCTGTGAGACAGCAGTATTGAGGCCTGAACTTCTGGCTTTTTACCCGTGCTTTAGTAATAAATGACTAATTTTAACTTGAATATTTTAAATTCTTCTGATTGCTGCTGCTTATTTCTGTGGTGGTATGTAGGAACTACTTCTACCACTCTGCATCTTACAAAGTTGTTCTGCACTATGCGCTCTGTGCTTACAGATAAAACATTTAAAGTAGCTGCAATCAGTGGCAGCAGCTGGTGTTACATTGCTTGGTGTTACACCATAATTTGATGTCTGTCAGTTTGGAAACAGCTCTTATCAAGAATGTACAAAGACTGTAGCACTATTAATGGTCGTTTAAACACAGAGATACTTTGGTACTGCCAGTCTTTCTTTGACAGCTCTTAACATATGCAGATTGTCACTTCTGCTACAAAGCAGACATCAGTTACTCATTTTTAAGAACTTGTTCAAAGCCATTAAGCATTTGCTTTCAGTACAATCAGGACGATGTCATTCACTCAGAGGTTTTTTAAAGGAGTGCATGCATTCAAGATAGTTCATTCCCAAAGTGTATATTCCTGTTACCAAATCTTCCCTTCTTGTCAATATGGCTGCTCATTTCTGTATTCATGTAGCGTTATCACACTGACTTAGTGCATAAGCTCCTTGGTGTTTGTTTCTATTGTTTGCTCTCTGTCTGACATCACGGTGTTGGACCTCATACTGACTCCTAAGATCACACTGTATTTCCCCCTTTTTATTACTTATGGAGTATTTTCAGACTTGAACTGCAAAAACTTTTGTTTTTTAAGTAACAGTTAATCAACTAAATTCTAGTTGATTCTTTAACGTAAATCTCACTCTTGAATATTTTAGTAAATAAACAGTGTTTTCTACAGTAATTGGGTACAACAGCAAGTAATGTAGTTCCAGAGCAAAAAGTGTTCTCATGAAGATATATATGGTACCAGCTTTTGGAACTAGACTGTGGTAGAATGGCTACCTGTTAACTGGATGGGGCATGACTGCTTTTTTGCTTTGTTAATAAGCCGTGATTTTAGAACACTAATTTCTGTTGCCTACATTATAGGAGACATAAAATTGTCAACAGTTTCTTCTAGTGGAAAGCGTCTACTCAGCACTGTGTGAAGTCGAAATGTTTTCTGAGTATATATTCAGTCCACAGTGAGGCAAAATTATCCTTTTTGTCAGTTTGAGGGTTTTTTGCTTGTGTTGCAATTCACCTGAGGACTTGAACTAAACTACAGATGTTTGCTACAAGTTACCAAGTTCTGGCCCTACCCTCTCGCTAGGGAGCCTGGCCAAGCATTATCATTGTTAATCGGCTGCTCAGAGACAACTCACACTATATAGTGATGCTTCTCTACAGTACTTCTTGATGTGCAATGAAAGAACATTTAATTTGCCTGATGTGCACCTCTGCCATTCAAGACAGATGCAATCAGCTGAGAGGCTGACCTACTGTAGTCCAAAATTTGTACTTAAAATTTTCTGATCTAGGGGCTCTAGTCTGTGAAGAAATGACTTGGTTTCCTTTACAAGCTCCAGCTAATTAATCAAGGTTGCAGAATGCTGTTACAAGCAGCTTCTTATAATTTTTGATTATTAATATGTGCTGATGTGGGGAATGTGTTACGGTGACCTGGATCACATCTGGCAAGTCATCACAGCTACTTGCCTGCTTTGCACTGCAAGCAATTTTTCCCCCAATATGTGTTGACCTGATTCTGTGCTGTTCTCAAGTTATAGTCACTACCTTATAGTGTACATCATATGTCCAATTCACAGCTTGAGACTCTGGGAAGCAGACAGAAGCCGAGAATGCTGTGCAGGCATTTTGATTGCTCAGCTCACCAACTTCTTGGTGTTTTTTTTTTTTTTTTTAAAAAGCAAAATATCGTATCAGATGGATAGAATTGTCAGTGACTGCAAATTAAGTCTGCATTTCATCAGCAGTGTGATTATTTTTAAACAAGTGCTTCTGAATTTAAAAGAATATTCTAGATTTTGAATTTTCTGTGATTAAATATTTAAAGAAAAAGTTGAGCTATAATAGTTCAATTAACTAGAGTGCCAGAAGACTGCTCTCATGGAGAATGTGATTTCATATTTTCTCTGTTGGGAGAAGCTAGATACTTTCACAAGCAAATAACCCTTTTGTGGATCCATCTTCTTGTTATTTTACTAGACTTTTAGACAGGCTCATTTTGTGTGGATCTGCTGCACTTTTAGCACACAAACTGCTTCTATGTATCACACAGCAAAACAAATTATTGCAAAAAAATATATGTTCATTCTGGAGGAAAAACAAGTCCTTTATCTGTTTGAGTGCCTGCTACATCTACACTGAGGCAAAATTAGGAATAGCAAGCAATTGGTGTTAAAGGAAATATTTTAATACCTCAAAAGCATTTATATAACATTTACTTGTGTCTTAAAATTTTCTATAGTATAGTTAAGTTAAAAAGCTTAAGAAAGCCCTAAGCAAGTACTAAATTTCTTAATTTCAGACGTAAACTCCATGAGATTATCTTTCAGGTATTTTAAGCTAGTAACGAGATAGTAAGTCTTTTAGATGGCTTGATAGTTATGCCTTTGAAACATAAGAGGTTTTAATTCTTATTATAGGATGATGGAGGGGAGGGAGGAGAGGAGGTCTCTCCCACAGTCACCCAACCCTACATCACAGCTGGGATAAAATAAAATCAAAGGCTTGGCAGAATAAAATGAAAAAAAACCTCTTTAAAACTGAAAGGAAACAGATGAGATGTGTATCAAGCAGCTATGTCAAACTTTCAGAGAGTTACCTTTCTTTTCCCATATGGAGCTAAAAGAAATAAGTATTTTCAAAATACTTATTTCAAAATTTTCAAAATACAGTTGACTATATTACAGGCCATTGTGATTTTTTGGGGTTTTTTTTGAGGCAGAAGTTTGTACTTAATATTCCTTTAAGGCCGAGCCTGCCAGAATACATCAGTTCAATTTTAGTAGCTGAATTTAGCCTAGTGAAAGCTAAAAGGAAGGGGTCTTCGGTACTACAACAACAGAATATTGTTTGCTTAATATTCTGTGATAAGCTTGGTAATCTGTCACTATTTATGTATGTGCATATTAATTGTTAACTATATCAACACTTTTGATGGCAAGTGTTACTCACTTCACCATCTGCACTTCTTACTGTTTTCTTTTATTCCCCTCATGTAAGAAGTCGATTAGGAATTAAGAGAAAAGAATTGGCTCCACGTTTGTGTCTGAGCCAGTAGGTGAACTACTGGCATGATGGCAATATGAGCATGAGTAGTCAATTGTTAGTTGTCTTACGGTAGCGTACCAAGAGCTTGTCCTCTGCTCAGAGCTCTTTTCAACACTGACTCAGAATGGGCTAATGCCAAGAGTTATAACCAGCTTTCATTCCTTCCTGTTGTTTCCTTTAGGATACATTCTCTTAACCTTGAAAGCAATGAAATAGTAATTTGTATAAGTGAAGCCATCCTGGTAGTCATGCTGCAGTTGTTCTCATAACCCATGTCAGTGGAAGCAAATTGCATGACTAAACAGTATCCAGCACTGTAAAAATTAGATCTACAGCAAGATTAACAGGATAGTTATAGCAGACTGGTGCCTTCCAGATGGGTCAGACCAAACAGGATTAACACATTTTGTACTACTTCTGTCTTAACAGAACAATCCTAATAGTTCTGAGGTTTTAAAACATAGTGAACGTTAATGCTACTTTATAAAATCTAGTTGACTATATAGACCAAAATAATGAAGGCTTTTCTTGCCACCCCATGCTCCACAAAACAGCACTCAGATAGCTCAAACAGGAAAGTCCATCAATATAATGGCAACAGGGCTCAGACCATGTACTGATTATAAAAACTTCTTTTAGGTCAAGACCATATAAAGTCTAAATACACAAGGTCAAGAATGAAGTATAGGAAGAGGCAAATTGTTCTTGATTGCAACAGAAGAGTGTCAGAAAAGGTACCTTAGCCTTGGTCTCTGGCATGCCCTGTCTGTGCTTCTTGAAACAGCCTGCCAAAGGTAGCTCTTAATTTCCTGGAATCATGCTAGTAAGGACAGAGCAATAATATAAAGTAAGTGAACTGCATTAACAGAACTCATAAAATAACTACAATAGGCACATGTGCTATCTGCATTCATTTCTTCTACCTTATTCAGTATATTCAGTATTTACTTGTATCTGGAGATATTTTTTTCTAGCTATGTTCATAGACAGAAATTGCTCCTCCTTAAAAGTGCAGAGCTTAAAATCCATGCTAGGGCTGAAAAGCATCCCTAGGATCAGGAACTGTAATCCAATCATGTAATAGGATTGATATAAATATAATCTTATTACTAAACCATGTGCTTGCATGTCGGAAGGAGCAGTGAATAAAGGCTACAAGGTGTTTGAGTTGTGTTGTTCTTTCAAAACGGATGATTGGTGTGCACAATTGTAATATTCAGTGATTTAAAAGGCGGATTTTGGTGTAGCCAGCACCTTCATGCCATACTTAAATTTTGGTAAATGTTCCAAGCAGTTGCTTGTCACCCTTTCCTCCTCATCCCACCTCTTCCCAAAATTCTTTTTCTCCAGCTATATTAAAAAAATAAAAAAAAGGTAATAATGAGGTTTATACCCAATGCCAATTATAGAGGCAAAATAATAAACTAAACTATAAATCAAACTGCCATATTGTGTCAGATGGGCAAAGTCATCCATTTATGTAGAATATACTCTAGTCTGCAACTGTTAAGAATAAAGCTAAATGGCTAATGCCATGTAATTAGCACAGTTACAGCATGTTAATTTCTTAGCAACCAAAAAGTCAGCAAGCATTTGAAATTCAAGTATATAAGGTGAGTGACCTGTACTGCTGAGTCTCTCAAGTGGAAGTCATGAAGAGGTTAGTAAATTAAGCATTGGACCTTTTCCTCTGAAGTCATCTTAAAAAGAAGACAACACAAATATTTTATATGGCTGTGGTACCATTGGGTGTCTAGAGGTATATCAGCCTGTACTGTGTTGACTAGAAGAGCTTTTCCCCACTGTGTCCAAAGTAGTGAAATATTCTGCAAATAAATAAAGACTGGTGGATGCTGACAATGTGCTACATCACTATCTAGAGTTACCTCAATTTCAGCATGCATCCTGTGTGCTCAGGACTTAAAACGCTGTAGAAAGAGGCAATCCCTCATTTTAAGAAGTTCAATAATCCAAGCAGTCTAAGGATTTACACTCAAATAAGCATTGGGAAAAGAGGCAGAGAATGGCTTGGAATTTAGTCTGTATTTCTGAATCTCAGACAAGTGCTTATGTTTTCAGGACTGCAGCATCTCTGGAGTATTTCTAATGTTACACACTCATTTTATGCTTGCATTCCAAAGCAACCCAACATGCATCATTTAGTCTGGACGTAGAGAAATGAATTGTTTGGGTGGCTTACTGGGGGAAATGGTTGTCTGGTGTTCGTGTGATTTATGTATAAATTAGCATTAGGAAGATGCACACTATTCCTTGCCTACATACCTTGCCACTTTTCTGACTTTGGTTGAGCAACTTGTGGTCATTTGTTGTCATCATTCCTGAATTATCTCTCAATTTAAGTTTCTAATTTATTAGTGGTGACAGATGCTATCTCAGTTTTGCAGTTCTGTTTTGTTAATGGATCACAATTTGCTGGAAAATGGGTTTTTCAGTGGCCCTCCCTTGGTCCACAGCACAGAACTGTTTCACAAGCTTTGTTTTTTTCTTCTTATAATTAACTTTCATGTGTGTTGCAGGAACATAAGGCACAACCAAATTTGTTTTCTAGTTACCTGTAAATAAAACCATTTCCAAAGCAAAATTGACAGTTAATACCAAGCAGTAGCGCAATTTGCTGCCACTAGAGAGAGTCATGAAATTAATTACAAGCAGACATGAAATATCGATGAAGAACTAACAGTACCTTACTTCATTTCTTTTAGTATGTACTGTGCTCCAAGGTGTCTGCAAAAACATTTTTCTGTTGGCTTAAAACATGAAAAATTCAAGAGTATACCCTGCTGCAGGGCACCCCTGATAAAATGTGCTTCTGTGTTTCATTTTTTCAGATTGGATTGGTTAGATGTTTCAGTTCCAAATGGATATCACTTCTTTTTAATCAGCTTGAATCAAAATGGCAGCTGATTAACAGTGACAGACTTTTGACATTTCTAGATGGATTTTTCAGTATGAACTTGTAAGATTTTGAGCTGTTTAACAATTCTCTTACTAGAATTTTTCAGAAATAAAACTTTATTCTTGCTTTTCTCTAATGGCCACCTTCATAACCTTCTATGCTTTCCCAAAGGAGGCTGGAGAAAGTTTAAAATGGATGTGGTGAGGCGCGTGTACATCTGCCTGGAAGACAGCAGTCAGCCAGCAGCTGGGTGGTCTTCGTTGAGCTGGGATACAAGGGAATGGTAATGAGATTTGGTCCATGGATTACTCCTGGAGGCAATCTGCTGGAACCCAGTGGAATAAATCTATCAGTTGTAGCCAATCTTTATGTATTCCTCAGAGAAATCTTTAATCAGTGTACAGGTTTAGACCAGACACATGCAGTTAAGTGCGAGGGAGTGAGAGATCCCATTTACCATTTCTTTCTCCTCTCTTTTACTGCTATGGAAAAATAATTAGGAAGCAAATCTGAAATACAGTTTAAGTTATTGAAGAAGTTGCTATATATGATTTCAGAGAAGCTTAATGTTAAGCATATTTGGTTTTAATACTTGGAATTTCCCATAGGTGTTAGATTAAGGTAATTATAAATGTTAATTCACTAATCATCTTCGACATTTACTTCAGTTCCTTTTATAATCAAAATATGTATGGTAGAACTGAGTTTTCATTATATTTCGTTATGTTGCAATACATTTGGTCTATAATGATTTTTTTCAATGAGTATTTATGCAGGTCAAAGCAACAGATCACAGTTTTTATCTCAAGTTTCTTTAGACCATCTACTCTTACGAATGTTACTAGATAATAATCATTTTCTACTGAGCACCATCATTATTTTAATTACTACTAAAATATCTATGGGGTAAAGATATTTTGTAAGCACAGAGTAATCATTTTAGTAAAACACTGCCTGAGGTACCTACCATAACTCAGTCAATGGAAACAAGACTTTTTGTATTATACCATCATTTTTATAGATAAATGTTTGCCATATGAATATAGGAAACTATCATAATCTTAATAATTGAAAAATAGTCTTTAGCTTGTGTACAGCGCTTTAGAAATCTATGCACTTATTTGCTTTCCTTTCTATTAAACCTCATAAATCTGAGGCATGAAGGGTGATTACCATGTAGTGTCCATGCAGTGTCAGAGCTGAGTTTCACCTCCAGAGAGCCCCTGTGTTACAGTTTGGGGATTTGGTTGTCTGGAAATGGTTTAAAAAGAAAATATGAAACAGGATAGGTTTTTCCTATGTCTATCATTTTATGTTCTAGAACTATGAGCTTTATGAGTCTACCATGATGGTCACTGCGTAGGGCCACCTGGGGATCTGAGGGAACTGTGCATGATAGGGCTTGTTGAGCTAACCTGTTTTTACTCCTGGGGAGTACCATGGCATGAATTGATGAAAGCAGTGCTTGTTGATAGTTAGCATTACAGATTGGTGGATTTATGCAAGGGGTGGGGTTTGAGTATTTTCTTTTTTATCTTTCTGGTTCAGCATTTCAAAGCAAGGGATTATTGAATTAGTGTTTCCAAATAATTGATGTAAGGATGGTCTTTCTGTTCCAGCAAGCTTTTATGTTTTAAGAAACAGGCAGGTCTGAAAGCTCTCTGTTACTTGAACAAATTATACTGAGGTTTACCTCTGCCACTTACAGCAGTTACTTAAAAATAAACAGAGATAAATAAAAACTTCTTTGACTAAATCAATACTTAGGTAAGAGATATTTATGCACTTCTTCATTTAATTTGCACAGGAGCAGATTTATCTTTGAAAAACCAGTCCAGAGATTAGAGGTGGAAAGCCTGCAAGCATGTGGTGTTCTGCTAAACATGTTAGCAACTCAGGGTTTAACTTCATGCTTCAAAAACACGTCTGCATAATTACAGGCCTGTGCTCTAATCTAAATACTACCCAGCGCAGTAGAGGGAACTGGAGCTTCTCGTGGGAAAGCCATCTTTGTAGAGAAGGGGAGCTATTGCCTTACTATCTAGAAACGTATGTTTGGGCTAAGTGGTTGCAATTTTATTAGACTTATTTGTTGGGGTTTTTTTTTGCCTATAAAGATCTGGAAGAAGAGTTAATTATTGCTAATAGGAAAACAAGGATAGTCTGATTGCTAGCACAGTCACATGAGCTGGGAGCTGTTTCTCAGGGCATCTAATCAGGGGATTATTTTCACAGACTAAGTAGTGATATAGTAGGAACATGAACAGAGAGGAGAAAAGCCCTTCGTATCACTTCCTGTGCTGAAAACGGGCTTAGCAAAGGATTTTGCACAAGGAATAGATTTGACTGTGACCTTCACAAATGACTGATTTTCCTCCACTCCCACTCACAGCAGTTCTTAAATGAAAATAAGACAAACAGCTGCAGTTCACAGAAGAAAATTTGTATTTTAGTACAATGTGTTAATTAATCTTAGTTTTATCCTTTTCCTTTGGTTTGTAATGATGGTACTGATTGCAGTGCTGATTTTCAATTAATGTGATATACAGCGAAAAGCTTGTCTCCATATAACTTAGCTGGAGCTCGACCCTTTGTGTTGCTGAATGCTTAAAGCTCCCATTGACTGTACCAACAACGTTTCTATCTAATCAATTTTAATCGTGTGTGGTGTCTCAATAACTGCTTTCTGGGACTGACATTTTGTGTACTTTGTGTTTGTGATTGATTCCATGCAGGAAATTGCCCAATTTACTTTACGTGCCTTTTCACTAGCAACAATGCAGCAATCCCCCAAATCACTTTCCATAAAATGCTCTTTGAGTGTGAGTTATGAAACAGGAGCAGAGAAACATCTGGTCAAAGGCAAATGACTAGGGAATACTATGGAAATGGTTAATCCATTTTATTTACTTATTTAATCCTTTCATTCGTCCGTATGCAATTTGTTTAAGACTTATTTTTTTTTAATTTGATTTTCTTTGTACATTTTTCATCATCTACGTTTTTATGAACGTGTGCTGCCTGGCTCCCCTCTAGAATGGATGACTCTTACATAAAAACAACGTGAAGGAGAAGGTGGAGAATAATTTAGATGAAGAGGATTTTTCAGACCTAAGATGGGGTGAGCAATTTTCCAGTTTATAGGGATGGTACCATAATGAGTTTGATAACAAACTTTATTAGTTAATGCCACAGGTAAAGTTAGAAAAGAAAAACAAAAAGTAAAATAAAAGATAAACTTAAATATTACTTGGATGCAGTGATGCAGTGCAATTAATTCAAAGATAAACCTATGTATCCTGTTTCCTGAAAAACATTAGTAAACAATTCCAAGTTTTTTTCCTTTTCCTCTCTCTCATCTCCAAATCCATCCTATCTACCATTTAGCTTCCTTTTGAGTCTCTTGTCAGAGTTGTACTCTCAGTTCATGGTTGGAGCAATGATTGCTTTATACTGAATTTCTCTATTGTCATTCTGTCACAGATTGACAAGCGTCTAAAAATAATAGAATAATAGCTAGTGAAATTCCCCTGAAATTCCTCAAACTTGAAGCACTTATAATATGAAAAGAAAAAGCGGTGAAACATCTTTCCTTGTGCTACATGTTCTACCAAGTACTCCCAATGCAGATTGCATGCCCGCTTACGGAATTATGCTACATATGTAAGTGATAGCTCGATTTATATCTAGTAGAAGAACTAGGAAAAATCAGATGTAGTAGTTAATGCTGTTGTAACAAGGAAAAGCTGACTCCCCATTTTCACAGACAACACTGGACCTGGTAGGAATGGCACGTGCTGGTAGCTGAAAAGCTCTTGGGCCTTGCGACCTGAGTAATACCGACAATGAAGCAAAAACCTGTTTGGAAGGTAGATTCATTTGATGATATATTTATGCATTCTCTATTTTTTGAGACAAAAGAAACATAGAATCATAGAGTCGCTCGGGTTGGAAAAGACCTTGAAGATCATCGAGTCCAACCACAAACATTTTTTTACATGTCAACTCATTTTTAAATATTTATTCTTTCAATGATCATTTTTGTACTCTTGGAAGGTTACAGGTAAATTAAATACAGATTAAATTAAAAATCATGGAATTCATCTGCTCTTCTGGGAGGTAGTCAAATAATTTATAAAAAAGTTAAGATTATATTTACTTAAATAACATAACATACCTAAAAGAGCAGGCTGTCCCAACGTAAGCTTAGTTTGTGTGGTACTGAAATCTTATTTGATTGTAGTTAACAGAATTAAATGCATATTTTCTACTCATTTTGATTTGTAAAACTCCATCTTAATTGACAGATGGCAATCCTTTGAGGAACAGGACATAGCACTGTATTTCTCTTCTATCAAAATTCACTTATTGCTTTCTGGATAGCTGAAGCAGCTAATAATCTTAATGGGAATTTAAACCATGTAGCATATTTGGTCTTTAATCCATCTCAGCTCATGCATGCCATTGGTACTGACTACCGTGATTCTGTGGAAATGTGAAATCAGATATTAAGTGAGGAAGCACTTGCCAATTAAGAGCATACTTGAGCAGACACACTTAAATCAGGGCAGAGTAAGCAGAGTAACAGTAATCCATCACCTCTCTTGATCAAAGACATTTTTGAATAACAGTGCAGAGACATCTTTAGTTGTTAGCCAAGTTGTGTTTGATGCACTTGGCTGTGGAACAGGGATTTCAGAGATCTCTTTTCAGTAAGGGAAAATAAACATCTATATGATATACTCTTACCCAGCCATCATCGTTTGGGAGCCCATGACATGCAAAGCAATGTTTGGTTGTGGAATACAGAAAAATGGCAATGATTTGGGAAGTTTTCTGGTGACTGAACTGGCATGAGCCAAAAGTGGCAGACTGCAGAAAAATGGGTCTGTATCTTCATTTTCTCCACCTAAGTTTAATTTAGATGGAAAAATCAAAGGAAATCTAATTCAAAATGTAAGAGACTAAGCAGACAAAAGATGCCCTCAGGCATTAATTATATGTTTGTCTGAAAATATGAATTATTTTCAGAACCGAGATGGAATGCTTTGCTTGCCTTGTGGTGAGATGGCTGTTTGCTTCTCCCCTAACTTGTTCTGCTTGCCTGAATGTTGCCGCAGCACTCATTCTCCAGGCAGCTATAGACTTGTATTTGGAGCATTGCTGAACTACCAGTAAACCTTACAGTTAGCTCTGCTGAAATTCCCCCACTAATCAGAAGACGTGACTTGCTTTTATCATATTTCAGCCTTGCTTTTAACATCTAAATAGGCAAACCCAGCTGTGAAGTGCAAGATGTTGTTGTTCATGAAATCTTGTGGAAAAACCTGTGGTACATTGGTGTTTGCATATGCTCATTGTCTGTGGGTTGCTGTAGGAACTAGCTTACGCTGTGCTATCATATAAGGCAATCCGTAAGTGTTTGGAGCCTATGAAACAGAGGAAATACCAAGACAGATTTTTCTCACAAGATCTTCTGTCAAGTGCTGCCAACTTTGGAAACTTAAAGAAACATGGGATTTTAATTCATTTTTTATACTTATTCCAAACAACCCCAGACTCATGCTCTATATAAGGCACGCCCATCTTCAATCTAAATTCTTGTGATTAGCGAGCACACAAGCATCTAGTTTTTCTAACCAGAAATCCCACTAAATTGATAGATAACAAACTTAGTTCACTTATTTTCTATTGCTGTATGCAGACGCAACACAAAGTCAAGACAAAACTCCGAAACTTGTCATGTAATGTGGTCTGTGTTAGAAAGTCCCAAAATACTGCGGCTATACAGAGAAACAAACAAAATGTAGCAGTGAGTACAGAGGAAAGCAAGAAGTTGAAACAACAAAATTTCCAGTAGTTGAGAGAGTGAAGCTAGGACTGTGGTCTAGTATGCTCAGTTTTGCAGGATAGTCTATTTGTTCCAGTCTCATTAAAAAGTAAAGTGATGCCTCACTGCAAATAGATGATGCTGACAGAATCTTGCTCCGTCACTCTTCATGAAGTCATAATGGCATGGAGGAAGTGTGAGACGAAGATAAATCTTGTAAAGTCAAAAATTTTCTATTTAGCGGATGAAATATGCAACAGACAGCTTTTTATTGCTGCCGGGCTTTGTGCCCCTTCATATGCTGTCCTAAAAATGTGACCACTTGGGCAGCAGTAGCCTGTCCGTGGAACGTTTTTTGAGACATTTTGTGCCAGAATATTTTCATCTTTCTTGTTGTCATGCTGATTTTTGAGTTAAGCTCCACCTATGTGCTTGGGACCGCTGGCAGCTGCATCTTCTCATACACATTTCTACCTGCCCTGCAGCATTTAGCGCACCTAGCAGAACAGAATCCATCACATGGTGAATAAGCTATTTAAGAATGAAAAGAAGGCAAACTCTCCAAGTGCATAACCCTAAAGAAATTTTAATTAATGTCAGCAGAGAAATCTCTGGG